>JAPFRF010000004.1:5897500-6240000 GCA_029282475.1 Phrynocephalus forsythii | reverse complement strand
GTTCCACAGACTAACAACATGTTGGGTAATTTTTTTTCTTTTGTCTGTTCTCACTATCTCCCAGCCCTCAATTTTACTGGATGTCCCCTAGTTCTGGTATTTTGTGAGAGGGAGAAGATTGTCCCTCTATCCACAATTGCCACTTTTTTTCACTGGAAAGAGAAACTGGAGACTGAAGAAAAATTGTTGGGAGTGAAAATTCAAGAGCATATTTGTCCTATTTGCTCTTTCTTAGGCATGTAAACACTTACTGTGGAGTGCTTAGGGTTTACACAAGATTGGAGGCTATATGTATTACTAATGAATTCCATGCTTTATACGTAAGCACATTGTAATTCAGGCATTTCACTTGTACTCCTTTACACCTGCTTCTCCAGCAATCCAGATTAATGGTTCTGGCCAGGTCAGATGCCCGCCTGCCATGCATTTATCTTTCTGTCTCATCACTGCTACTCTAGCAGTAAACATGTATCCTCAACAGTGTTATTACAATTTCCAGCTGCTAATGGAGTCCTTACATTGGTTAGTTTCTGTTTGCTCCATGCTGTTTTCTCATAATATTTACATCCTTGAAATGTGCCATAAATGAAATATAGGGTAATATATACCTGCCAATATGATGTTCTTCTAAGAAGAAGTGATTTATTTCTGTCATTATGAGATCCATGTTCCCAGTCTCTAGTGGACATTAACACACAAAAGAGTGTGAACCACTGCCCCAGATGATTTGAACTATGCCTTACATTATCCCCGGCCAGCTCCTACCATTTCAGCTTCTTCTCCCTTTCTATACAGTTCTGGTCAGTTGGAGCCCAGTCAAATGTTTCCCTGTATAGGGAAAGCATATGTGTCATAACTTAAGTATTGATTCTACCCATCTCATGAATCACATTGATCTTTACTTCAGCTGGTTGCAAAAAAAGTTAAGCAGGGATAGATGTAATTAATGGACTCTGCTGTCTAAGGAAAAAGCATGCCTTTATGATGTCATCTTGGCCTTTGTGACATCTTTCCACAGGGCAAGGCACTGGACTCCAGTGCCAGGTGATTGCTGGTATGGCAGTGGCAGCAACACACGTCTTGCCCCAGCCCCTTTGGCCATCTTCCTCAAATGGAGGGCGGTCGTGTGTCCCAGGCTACATGTCTTGCCTTCAGGGTCAGTCCATGCCTTCATTTTTAATGGAAGGTGCTTCCCAAGTGAGTGAGCGAGTGAGTGAGTGAGTGAGTGAGGGAATAAGTAATTAAGTAAGTAAGTCAACATTTTCAGAAGCAATGTTTAAAACTAGCATTCCTGGCTTGACTTTGCAGCGATCATTTCAAAACTAGCATTAACATCTAGCCATGATTTTTGGAACTCTTTTAGTTTAGTTTAGTTTTTGACCATCCACAGATAAGCAGCACCCAGTCTGATGAAGGCCCATATGCACTGAAAGATAGCACTGGATTCTGATTTGTGGGGCGGCGGGTGGGGGGGGGGAATAACAGAAGTATCTCCTGTCCTTGCTTTTGGAGCATGCACAAGTGCCACCCCCCCCCAATTGTGTGGATTGAGTACCAGGGATGACCCAAGTCATTCTGCTGTCTAAGATGAAGAGGATGTCTCATCTCCATTCCCTATGGGAAACCCAGCTGGGACCAGCAGTTGATGTTTATGTCATGCCTGGCAATGGGAAGGTGTCCTTCCTTGTTCCTGAGTCAAGAGATCCCTTTTGGGGGCCAGGGGAGGATTTGTGGCATGTGTAGCCCAGCCTTTTAATGGATAAACTTCTAAGAAGTTATTCTGAAGATTCCAAAGGAATGACCAGGAAGGCTGTTCCTCCTGTCTCCCAGGATCTGATGCTTTGAAAAGTTGCTTTGCTCTCTCAGTGGCCACAGAGCCAACCCTGGTAGGGGGTGCCTCTCTCAGGAGATACTCAGCCTTCCATCTTTATAAGTTGGTAAAATGAGTACCCACCTCGCTGGGGGGGGGGCAATGTATAGCCTGCATAATTAAAATTGTAAACCGCCCAGTGCTGGAAGCATTATGGGGCAGTATATAAGCAGAACACTTTGCTTTGCTTTGTGAGCTTCTTCCACAGTTGTGTGTGTGTGTGTGTGTGTGTGTGTGTGTGTGTGTGTGTGTGTGTGTGTGTGTGTGTGCTGTGGGACCACCCAAGTGCCAGACAAATGGTCAAAAATGCCATGTGAAAATAACCACACTGGACATGACTGGATGCCCACATTTGATTATGGAAAATGGTTGTGTTTTTGGAGTGATTTAGTGCAAGGGTCATACCCTGCAGCATGCTGAACCTCATCTGGGGGCTTCTACAAGCAGCAGCTGGCTAATGAGCACTTTCCTCAGAGTACCTGGTTTGGGGGGGAATATAACTTATATGCCCCAAATTCAGTCTTCCCCAAACTTGGAGGGGTGGGGAGGAGAGTCAGATGATGACTTGCTATGAGCGTGGCATCTCTAACTCACGTGGGGAGTTGCTCTGCCACTTATAGAAGTCCCAAACCACTCCAAAAATAGTTCACCATTTTGTTTTGTTTTGGACATGCACATTCCCTGAAGTGTCACAAGACAAACTACAAAATAGTCTAATTTGTGGGCTCCCCCCTCCTTTAGGGTTCATTCCATGCCCATCTCTAATCCTGGGACATTATTTTTTTGAATATGATATTAATGATGAACAACAAAACCAGCATACCGTATCTTATTTAAATAGTGACAATTGCTATTCTTTATTTAGAACTCTGTTTATGTGTTTCTTATTACCCTGTCTTGCCTTGGGAGGAGGTGAAGGGGCATTAGTAAAGGTAAAAGTTTTCCCCGCACATGCGTGCTAGTCGTGTCTGACTCTAGGGGCGGTGCTCATTACCATTTTCCAGCCAAAGAGCCAGTGTTGTACAAGTCTGTGGCCTTGTGGCCAGCATTGTGGAACACATTTCTGTGCGTGGAACACTGTTTACCTTCCCACTTTATATGGCGGTACCTGTTTATCTACTTGCATTGACATGCTTTTGAACTGCTAGGCTGGGTTTAACAGTGGGAGCTCGCTTCACTATGTGGCACCCAGGATTTAAACCGCCCAGCTGCCAACTTTGCAGCCAACTGTTTTCAGTGCTCTAGCCCACTGAACAACCACACCCCACAAAATGTATATTTAAAATATTTATTTAAAAAAATAACTACCAATAATTTATTTCTCAAATGTATGTCAGTATAATTTTATATAGTTTAATAGTTTGGCTTCAGTTAAAGTAAAGGTTCCCTCCGCACATGCATGCTAGTAATGTCCGACTTCAGGGGCAGTGCTCATCTCCGTATTCAAGCCGAAGAGCCAGTGTTGTTCAAGTCCATGGCCATGTGGCCGGCATAGCTGCAAGGAAACACTGTTTTACTTTCCCTCTTTTTATTGCAGTACCTATTTATCAACTTGCATTTACATGCTTTCTAACTGCTAGGCTTGCAGGAGCTGGGTTTAACAGCAGGAGCTCACTCTGCTGCATGGCACCTGGGATTCGAACCGCCGAGCTGCCGACTTTGCAGCCAACAATTTTTGGAGCCTTAGTCCACTGAGCCACCATGCCCAGTAAGCCACCACACCCTAGTAGTAGGGGCATTATATAGTTCAAAAACACATCACCCTCATTTGACCCCAGGGCAAACCATCACTGAAAACCACTTATCTAGGGATCGGCTGCCATCTAGTGGGGAATGTTTATGCCACTTTCTGAGTATCTTGTGTTGGTATTCCAGCAGCAAGATGTGTGCATGTGTTAAGCCTTGTTCATCTGTTGCAGCAGAAACAAAAAAAAAAAAAGACCCCCTGGCATCTTAAGAACAAACATGTTTTCCTTGGCAGAAGCTCTCATGGCATCTGTAGCCCACTTTGGCATCTGAAGAAAGAAAATCTGGACTCTTTTGCCAAAGAAATCTTGTTACAGTAGTCTTAAGAGGCCACGAGTTTCTGTTGTCTTATGGGCTGACCCTTTAAAACTCATCAATCGACTTTTCAGCAGGCTGCACCCAAGGAAGATGAGGTGGAAACCAAGGCCATTCTAACAGACCTGCTGAAAGATCATTTAATTTTCTTCCTTTTGGTTCCTCATCCTTTTTTCACCTCTTTGTGTCATGCCTTCTCAGGCTACAAGACTTTAGCCATTCTAACAGACCTGCTGAAAGATCATTTAATTTTCTTCCAGTTTTGGTTCCTCATCCTTTTTCAGATGATCAGCATGCTGGCTTTTCAAAGTGGGAGGGCTCATGCCTTCTCAGGCTAGTGTCAAGACTTTTGAAAACTTTGCCCCTGGTCTATACTGATGGAAGGCTTTCCTTAACTGATTGTACATTAATTCTTACTAGATATATTTTGGCTGAGAAGTGCAATTATAAAAACTTTAAATAAATGAACATATATATGATTTTTTTTTGGTTCTTGCCATACATTTTATTTGTTTATACTTTTGTTGTCAGCTGCCTGGTGAGGGGGTTTCTTCATGAAAGGGAAGATGTGAATGTGAACCTAGTACATAATGCTTCAAAATAGAAATAAAATGACCAGCTTGACAAAATTTTTGCATTTTGTATTTCAGAGGCTGGATGGCCATCTGTTGGGAGTCCTGTGATGGGGGTTCCTGCACGGAAGGGGGTTGGACTGGATGGCCCTTGAGGTCTCTTCCAACTCTATGATTCTGTGGTTCTGTGATTCACATAAAAGGCCAGTTCAGCACAGTACCTGCTAGCAGACAGAATTCAGCAGTGGGTGTTGTGGTGTTTCTGGTTCTCCATTGCACCCAGTTACTATTGGCTGCAGGATATCCATATGTATCTCCTTATCTCCATCAGGATCCCCCAGCCCCCCTTTTGCGCAAGTATACAGTATGCTAGTCCCTGCTCCTAGGGTGGATTGCACCCATCACATGCTGTTTTGTTTTGTTTACTTTCTTTCTATTACGGTATGTCCTGCCATAATGCCCAGGAACCTAAGGCAATGCCCGTGGCTCCCCATTCTACTTCATATATTAGGTCTGGCTAAGAAAATGATTGGCTCAAAGCAGTGGTTCCTTGAGGCCCCTGTGGTTGGTGGAGCAGAAGGCACAGCAACCAATGTTTTGTGGAACTGGGGGCAAAACTGGGCATTCATGTCTCTAAAACATGGTGACTTTTAATTTTTTTTTAAATGACTAAAGCTCGGTTGGTTTCTTCGCACCAAGAAATGTTTGAATGGTGGATAAACATATTTAGAATAGCTTGAGCAGGGAGGAGGAAAACAGGAGGAGAATAGAAAAAGGTGACGAATGGAAGAAGAGAGATGAATATTAGACCAGGAAAGAACAAAGGGCTGGGGGGCTTTATAGAAGGAAGGTGAAGACAGGACTGTGAAGCAGAGAAGGAACGGGGGAGAAGCAAAAAAAGAGGAAGAGGTTTGGAAGCAAAGAAGGAGGAGAACAAAGTAGAGAGGAGGAAGAAAAAAAAGCAGCAGGAGGAGAATGGGAAGAGGAGGAGGAGGAGGAGGACCAAAAAAGCAAAAAAAAAAAAAATCCATGAAAGCTAGGGCGCTTTTACACGACTCCTAAGATCTGCTGGCAATTTAAATTCGGACCAGAGATCTTGGGGGTTTGTTGCTCTTCCTGTGTTCCCACCCCTCTGCACTCCCTTGCTCCTGTCTGTGTGAGGGGAGAGAGGAAAAAAGGGATAAAAGAATGCAGGCTCACCTCAGCTCTGCCATCTGGAGCTGCCCCGGGAAGCATTCCAGTCTCTTAAAGGGGCGGGGGGCAAACAACAACAACAAACAAACAGAAGGGAGGAGAGTCCAGCACTCACTGCTTTATATCCGCATCAGAAAATTTTCACCTTCGGAGACCAGGTACTTGGAAAATGCACTGGGGCGCGCTTAGGTGGGTGTGGTCGTACTTAATTTTTTTTTAAGTCTGGAGCTTGTGGAAAAACATTTTTAAGCTCCAGATCTGGGAGCCATTTGCCTCGGATTTTAGGGTTCGTGTAAAAGTGCCCTAAGACTGTGGCAGACAAGAGTGGTAAAAAGGAGATGTGGGAGGAAGGGGTGGGCAAGGTTGAGGGATGGAGGAGGTTTTGAGATGGAGGAAGAGGGGAGGAGGACATGTGGGTGTGGGCTGAGAAAGAGGACCAGAAGGAGAAAAAGGAAATTGGGAGCTTTGAGAGAAGAAAAGCTGTAACATGGGAATTGTGGAAGCAGAAACCCTGGGGGCAGCAGAGGTAGGGCTGAAGCTGATCCATAGGAACACATGGGAGAATCAAATGCAGGATGGAGTTGGAAGGAGGATAAATGCAATCTCATGGGTAAGGTATATACAGTGGACCCTCATATAACAAACGGGTTGTATAACATAAAATCTGTAAAACATAAAAAATTCTGCAAATAGGGGAAATTTGCTTAACAGAATCTCCTATGGGGTGAATCTGTACAACATCAAAATGGTCGCGATTAGGGATTATTCCGTTTTCAATGCATTCCTATGGGACATTTGTATAAAGGAAAATTTGCTTAACAGAATTTCATTTGGAATGAATTAATTCCTTTATACAAGGTACCACTGTAATTGGAGGAAATATGAAGGCTGAGAAATGTAGGAGGAAAAGGCAGGCAGTGTTTCCAACTTTTGAAATAACAAAAGTCATGTGAGTTAGATCCTGAGGCCAGAGCCTAGAGCAGCGGTTTTTGATGAGTAAAACCAAGGTCATTCTGAGGTTTTGCTCCATTTTTAAAAATACACCGCACAGCAACAAGTTCTTAGAAACTGAGCAAATAATGACATCAGCCAGTTAAGAGATGAACATTCAGCCAGTGTTCATGGGAGAGCCTCTTGGACTTGGTTTCATCAATTTACCAGAAAAGGCACAAGGAGCTCTTTTACAAGTAGTAGTCACTAGGGGACAGTGTGGATCAAGTTATTAAATTTGAAAGCTCCCCCCCCCCATTTAACTCTTCCTTTCAGGAATGTTTCTTGGGTGCATTTACTGCAATATTGTTGCTTTAAAAACTGACCCTTCCCCATTAGCAATGCACTCATCTGACCCATGGATATCTTCTGGATATCTTTTGTTGATTAGTTTGGGAGGTGGGGGTGGAGGAATGGCTTTGTGCACAGGACAAAACAGATATTCAGTGGAGATCTTGGACTGGAGGTCTCTGCCAAAAACATGAAACTGAAATTGGGTGCAAGGAGACCAGGAAATCCCTACCTCCCCATGCATGTGTTGGGATGGGTAGGAAGTATCTGGGAAAGGGAGTGCTTGGAGGAAAGTCAGATGGAGTTGACACTTTCACTCCTCACTAAAGTGGACCCTCTCCCTCCCATTATTAAAAAAAGTGGCACAAATCTGACCTTTGAGATGTGAATCTCTGTCAGAGATAGTTTGGTCGTGTAGAAGAACCCATAATATTGCTGGGGTGATCCCACTTTGGCCAATGAACAGAATAGACAGTGGGCATTTATACACGACCCCTAAACTCTGGGGCAAATGGCTCCCAGCTCCGGAGCTTAAAAATGTTTCCCCACCAGCTCCGGAGTTTACAGGAAATTAGGTGCGACCACGCCCACTTTAGCACGTCCCAACGCACCTTTCAAGTGCCTGCTTTTTGGAAGTGAAAATTCCTTGATGCGGTGTAACAATAGTGAGTGCGGGGTTCTCCTCGCTTCTGTTTGTTTGTTTTTTGCTCCCGCCCCTTTAAGAGCTACTTTACAGAGCCTGGAATGTTGCTGGCAAGAGCGAGAGGCAGAAGGGAGGTGAGCCACGATCTTTTCTTCCTTTTTTTTCCCCCTCCCTCACGCAGCCAGCAGCCAGGAAGTGCGGAGGGGTGGGGACACAGGAAGAGCGACAAACGCCTAAGATCTCTGGTCCGAATTTAAGTGGCCAGCGGATCTTAGGGGTTGTGTGAAAAGGCCCACTGTTAGTTCTCACTTGTTTCTCACATTCACAACCAACAGCTGAGGCATGATTGGCTGGAGCGGGTGGGAGCAGAAGTAGTCGAAAACAGGCCTGGGACCATTGCTTTTGTTTTTTTGTTTTTGCACTACAAATCCCAGCATGTCTTCCAGCCGGGCTGGCTGGGGGAGTTATGCAACTCTTTCTCCCCCATTGCAAACCATTATTTGGGAGGGACTACAAATCCCGGCTTGTCTTTTGGCCAGGCTGGTTGGGGGAGTTCAGTTGAAGTATTGAATATGATTTTATAATGCACAGTGATTGATGTTGCATTGTAATAGTGTAATTATTTGTTTGTTATTTAAGTTTATGATATTGTAGGTTTGCTCTGTTTGATATGTGTTTTGTTTAATACTGTTATAAGCCACCCAGAGTGGCCAGATGGCCAGATAAGTGAGGCATAAGTTTAATAAATGAATAAATGAATAAATAAATGAATAAATAAATAAATAAATAAGGAAGCACTGATTGTTTGCTATATTGGTGCCATGGGAGAGGAGCAAGGGGCCAGGCTGAGTACAATTCAATGTCTGATCCACTGCACTTGGTGTTTTTCAGAAAGGGATACACTTGTGGGCCCCCAGGGGCTACACACAACAACGCACCTGCACACAGGGTTGGGATCGATCCTTTTAAATTATTGGTCTTGTTTAATTTTATTTTGTTCATTCATTCGTTCTTTATTATGTGGTCATAGACCCGATTTAAGAGCACAGAAGGAAAATTGGTAAAAACAAATAAATAAAACCAGTTTCTAATACAAAATGTTAAAATACAAGCTAAAACCAGGACATTCAACCCAATTTGTTATACAAAATGTTAAAGTACAACCTAAAACCAGGACATGTTAAAAACGTAGAGAACTGTAAGACCCAGTACTAATTTTATTTCCTAAGAGGACTGGTTTTACTGGTGTGTGGACTGAGGCAGTCATTTTTAGTGGTAGATGCTGGGAGATGGAATAACAATGGTGGAAGGAGAAAGCTGAAGACCACAAAGCCACTTATTGTGATCCACCTAAACCACCCTGCTGCCTTCACATCTGATGGAAGGTGTCGTCCAATGGCCAGCATTAAAGAACTTTTAGAATGTCATGGTCAGCTGTTGTACATGGGCTGAGAGGGGGCGCCATCTTGTTCTCTGCTGCAGGCAACAGACCAGCATTGAGACATGGAAGTTCATTCTGATAGCTCAAGAGTTTATACTTCACACGATGATGGTTCTGACAGCTGCCATAGTATGCAATCTGCATAGTTTGAAGGTTGGAGGGGTGAGCTTTAGTTTCACTGGATTGACTTTCTGGACAACATGGTTGCTCATTTGGCCCATTATCAAAATTCTCTCATTTATTCCCTGTCTTATGCACACGTGCACGCACATGCACATGCACACTCACTTTCTCTCTCTCTCTCTCTCTCTCTCTCTCTCTCTCTCTCTCACACACACACACACACACACACACACACACACACACACACACACACACACACACACACACACCAGTCAGGATCCAGTGAAATGTTATTTTGGTCAATCACTATAGGTTGATATTATGGTTTGCTATTTGTGACTTAATTATCCATGTCCCAGGGTAGGCAGCTGGACTGCTCCTGAACAATGTGGGTACCTCCTCTAATTTGGCTCTAACTTAGTTGCTTTCCCACCATTGTAATAACCATGGATCTGTTATGAGCTTCCCTATGCAGAAGCCCATTTGAACTGCACTGGCACTTATTTTTGTATCGATCCGAACTTCCTTGCAAACAGGTGCCTTATTCTAATCTCCTCATTTCAAACTACATTAGCTGCTATATTTGCTTCTTCATAAACTCAATCTCATTTTGCACTTTCAGAGGCCCAATTTAGGAGCTTCCCAAGTTTGTGATGATAAAAAAGAGGAGCTGCACTTCCAGATCTCTTACACACATCATCATAAAGCCTGAATTTATATGTCACCTAATGAAATATTTTTCCATTCTGCTTGGCTTTCCTGCTTCATCACAGGCACAAAGCTGCAATCAATCACCCACCTAAAATCTCATCAGTGATATTCAACTATCGATTTCCTCCTCCAGGGATCAGAGAGAGAATTTTGTGCAGGCTTTTAAAGAAGGCACCATGCCAGCGTCCCAAGAAGAACAGTGCTACAGTATTCTCCACATGTCGACTTAACAGTACATTCCCTTGTGTTCAAGGAGACTTGCTCCAAAGTAAGTGTGCATACCACTGCCCCCAGAATGTTGTTCTGGCATCTGCATATCCAGACAGAACTGAAATTATGCAAAACAGAAGTCCGTCCGTTCATGTATGAGCCATTTCCCAATACTTGGGGTGTTTGTTTGTAGAATACATTTTGGCTACCTTTCAGGCCTGTGGTTTTCCCAAGGCAGCTTGCTCTAACATCCCAAGGCAGCTTGCAATGGGGAATGGTAAACTTCATATCAAATAAACATTTTGAAAATGTGAGTTAAAAATCAGAATGCAATTTTAAATATCTAATTGCTGCATGTATTATCAGGGCTTCCCACTTAGATTGAGGAAGAAGATGCTATTTTATTTTATTTTGTTTTGTTTTATTTTAACTAAAGACTCTTCAAAAGCTACAAGAGATGGATACAGCTGTATGTATCTCTCAGGAGAAAATTCAGTAAAGTAAGGCCCATAATTAAGGACAGCTTCCTTGTCGTGAGTACAAGCAATCAGTGTTTCATAGAACAGGCGGGAGGATCCACTCCTGCTAACCCTCTGTTTGGACTACCTCTGCCTCTGGCTGTTGACTTGGTCATAGGCTTCTGGAGATGATCTTAAACTCATAGGTGGGTCAATATAACAATTGGCAGTCTTTCAAGTAGCCAGAATCCAAAGCACTGGTGGCTTCAAATGTCAACAACACCAAATCTTTGAAATGAGCTGAGAAATACATGTGCAGCCCTTGCAGCTGTACAGAATTGATATATTATGATCTGATATTCTAATCCGCACAAGGATATGAGTAGCCACATTCTGTACTACTTGGCATTTCTGAGGTATCTTCAAAGGCAGGCCCACATGGGCTTCAGCACGGAAGTTAAATCTCCCTGTATGAGGTGTAGTCTGCTTTCCTCAGACAGAATCACATAGTACTGCATAGTACAAAGCAGGCTTGGAAATATGACATTCTACTGTGGGTTCCATGGACTTTGGGGCAATGTTATGTTGCAGGATCATCAGTTTACCATCCTTGGCACAAGAGGCTTGGATTTCTGGTGGAGGAACAGTGTTCTGTCTCCTAAGATGGAACTCCAGGAATGTGAGGAAAGATAAAGAGCATTTCTGCAATACAGCATAAGTTGTCTATTTCCTGTCAGATGAACCTAAAGGAGGCCAGGTGGAATGGATCAGAGGAACACTGTACAGCCTTTATAAGAATCACGTATCACAAAAAATATGCTAGGAAAAATGATTGCTCTGTGTAGATTTCCTCCTTCACAGCAGTGACATCTAGTGATTCAACTCACCTATGGATGTCATTATGATATCCATTCCCTTTGCTTGTGTCAGCTCACCCACTCAGTTTGGACTGGAGAAGGTTCCACACCACCTCCTTTGGAACTGCAGACAGGAGAAAGAGAGGTATGCCAGGGCTGCTCTTTTGCTCCCCATTAGGGCTGCAAGGAAACCTGTTTTAGGGGTTGTTCGTTTTTTCCTTTACTGTTCTGTTATTTCATTAAATTGTATCAGATGCAGGACTTTAAAAAATGGAGAGACTTGACTGAAGGTTGGGAAGGGAAGGAGCTGATGGGAATGGCAGTGATCATAATCTTTACCTGACAGAGGCATTTAAGATGCCAAAATGATTCAAGGTCAAGTAAATGAACTTCTTATTGCCCAGTTT
This sequence comes from Phrynocephalus forsythii, assembly GCA_029282475.1. NCBI lineage: Eukaryota > Metazoa > Chordata > Lepidosauria > Squamata > Agamidae > Phrynocephalus > Phrynocephalus forsythii. The sequence goes on along the minus strand of JAPFRF010000004.1, from coordinate 6,228,172 downwards.
AAAAACCCGGTTTTTGGATTAAAAAACCCACACACTTCCTGGTAGAAAAAAAGACATGTGCTTCTATGTGCTTCATGTAGTCACCTTTTAAAAATTGATTTAAAATATGCTAAGTACTGTACTAGAGATGGGAATGGAATGAACATTTTTTCATTTTCGTTATTCGTTATTCGTTCCATTATGTAACGAAACGACAGACGAAAATTATGATGAAAATGAAACGAAACGAACAGGACCACAAAAATTGTGGTCGTTACGTTTCGTTTCCGTTAATAGCGACGTGCAATGAAATGAGCTGTTTTAAATGTTAAAAAACGCCCAGGACATCCATAAAAACGCAGCGATAATGTGATAATTATTTGAAATTATTACCTACCAGGGAGTTGGGGTCCTTAAAATGTTTGTTTTTGTCTTCTCGAATTGCGATATATTTTTCTTTTCCCTTTAAAATGGATGTCGCCACCAGCCACAAAATGGAGGCAAGCCATGTGATGGGATCATGTTCAACCAATAGCATGCCTAGGTTGCAGACTGGGCAGGCAGGTCTGGAAGCCACAGAGGGCATAAAAAGTGCTGGCAGCCCCCGTCCTCCTTGCAGTCTCTAGTGGGAGTTAGGGTGGGATTGCTGTCTCTGCGATTCTAGCTTCAGTACTGCAGCCTCCCTGTGTGCGTGCGTGCTGCGTACCTCTCGGTGAGTACCCTCCCTTGCCCCACAGTGCAGTCACTCTGCGGCTGCCTTGCACCCTGGGCAACGCCCGCCGCTGCCTTTGCAGCCTCCTTGCGTACCTAGTCTATACTGTGTCTCTGCCAGCATCCTTTTTTTTTAGTGTTTTCCCTCTGGTCTGGGGCGTTGGGGGATGCCTGCACATGGAAATGCTTTAAAAATCGTGCAAAAAGCTGGTAGAAATGACAAACGAAAAAATGAAAAATGGTAATGAAATTTTTCCAAAAATTCGCAACAAAGGAAACGAACCGAAACAGACCTCTCAACGACAAATGAAAAACCAAAATGCCATTTTTTTTTGTTTCGTGCCCATCTCTATACTGTACTATTGAAAAAGAGTTTGTTTTTATTTGTTCATTTCTAAATCCTGTGAGCTTCGTATTTATTCTTATGCATCTTCCTCACTAAACTTCTACCCCTTGATTAATCTCTCAAAACCCCTATATCTTACCTTTTTATCTTTGCAAATTAACCCAAATTACCTTATACAAACTAAAAAGAGTATACATAAAAATATTAATTAGGCTTTTAAATGTAACCAGTTTTCTTTGAGTATCAGTTTGCCACTCTGTAAAGTAGTTGGAGAGGGGCTAAAACTTAGAGGGCAGAAAGTTAGAGGGTAACAAGGAAAGCAACTGGCTCCCCATATCCCACCATTAAACTGATAGAGTCTAATTGCTGATTTTGCAACACTTGCATACAACACCAATACTTGGCTGTGAACCACATCTAGTCAAAGCTTAAGACAAAGAAAATCAAAGCAACCTTAACTCTAGTCATAATAAATACTAATTTTGCATCCGTTTCCAGCACTTGAAATCTGATGCACATTGGGAAAATAACACTTCTGATAACAATGACATTTAAAGCACATGCTGCTCATAATTTCCCAGTGAAAATGTTTGCCAAGTCTGAGACCCAGTTCTGCCATCCTTATCCAAAACGAAGAAGGGTGTGTGACACTGTTGCTTGTTATTAGAAGGCATCATGGAATGTCTCAACTGATCAGCCTAATATAAAACACAGACCCTTACATTTTGCCCCCATTTCACCCCGAAGCCATCTTCACGTTGTTCCTTTTTCTTTGACCTCCAATGCCCAACTTCAGGATTTCTCAGCTCAATCTTCTACCTATAATCTCATGGTCAGCTGCAAGCTCTCTTTTGGCTTGGGCATTATGATTCCTGATATCATGTCATCCTCTCCCCAAAACCAGGCTGAAAATCAGGCTGATCTCAAAAAGTTGAGATGATGGTGTGGGATGAAGATTGGGGGAGTGTTCAGGACAGCTGCATGGACTGGAGCCATCTAAATTAAACAAGATCAGCATTTCATTGATATGACCTACAAGTATTTCTATTTCTAGTGAACAGCAACAAAACTAATATCAAATATTCCCTGCCAATGTCTGGCAGCCAATTACAATTTAAATATCTATACCTTTGGCAGTAAATTAAATACACTGAAAAGTCTTCACAACCCATCAGTTAATTATGAAATTGACTTGGCAAAATGAGCCAGTTGACGATCATTAAGGATAGAATATTATGACATAAGGGCATTCCAGATTGTTATACCATGGAGAGAGCATCCCAATAACTCCACATGATCCTAAACAGTAAAATGTATGCATGACAAAATTGGAGGAATTGATTTTATATCAGATTCCTTGCTGAGTTGTCACTGCTTCTCCTGGCACACAAGGTCTGTCTGTTAGACTTGAATATAAATATCTATTTTGTAAATACAATGCCAACATAAGCTCATTGGGCCCTTTTTGTCTCTGATGCTGGGCTTCTTTCCCCATCCCTCTGGCAGTGACGAAGAATGATCCAGAACTAGATTCAAATTCCCATTGTGTTTCTTGAGCTCATTGTCTATTTTGGAGGGGGTGATCGGGGAAGGGTACACCCATCTCGGGTGTCTCTGTGGTCTTTTTCAATGCCAGGACTCATAGTAAGTTCTTGCTCCTTTTTAGAAGAGGTTTCATTGGATAAACATTTTTCTAGGCATACTTATAATTAGATCACTTGCTTATTTAGAGAGACATGTGGTGCAGTGTTTGAACTGATATACTGCAGCTATAATTGTGCTCAGGACCCGGGGTTCAATTCAGCTCAAGGTTGACTCAGCCTTCTATACTTCCAAGATACCCAGCTTGGTGGGGGGGGGGGCAATGTGTAGCCTTCATAATGACTTGTAAAGCACCCAGAGAGTGCTCTAAGTACTATGGGGTGGTATAGAAGCAACATACTTTGCTTTGCTTTATTGTCCCTTAAGAAATATCTGACTCCATCATTAAGAGTACATCTTTTTTTTCCCAACTTGGTCATTGTTTGTCAGGAGTTGAGCTACCAGTCTGGTAGATTGCATCCTTGGTGGTTGGACTATTGTAGAAGCAAAAGTAACTTGATCCTGCAGCCTGGCTCTGGACTGGGTCCTGATGCCTTGCCTGAGCCTTGACTCCTATACATGAATGTCTTCCAAATAGCTATGCCACTTACAGTCCTGCTCAGGTCTTTCAAATGGAAGGACATGGATTTTCCTCTTTTCTGACGGCTTTCCACGTCCCCTAGATTTATTGTCCTTTCTAGTGAGTCTTGTTTGACGTCAGGCATCATTAATAACATGAGCATGCTAGGGAGTGAGACTGCAGCTCTATATGCATGGAATGCCATGAAACTCAGTGGGACCTACTTCCAAGAAGACTGCACCGTGGATGAGCAATAGCATATTTCTCCATGCAATCAGGATGTTTGCATCCAACCAAATCTATGCATTCAGCTGGCAGTCTGCATGTGATGTGTCAGGACCGGTACGAAACTGGGAGATATAGAAAAGTATGTGATGTGCACTTTGAGCTTGCATTCTTTGTTACATCATTCCATGTATTTGAAAATGGCCCAGATCAGCAGGGTCTCTCCCAAGGGCTTGTAAAGAAAATCTCCTTTGTGAAAATAGCAACCCCCATATCATTTCTGATATGACTATGAATGAACCCTGTCTAATGGTCACAGAATGAATTTCTCTCTCTCAATCCCCCTCCCTCCCCCCTCTCTCAAATTAGCTAACTTTGTTTTGTGACTGGTCATGATGTGCTATTTCCAATATACCTATTGACACCTAATATCCAAGCAAAAATATATGAGCTCCAAAGGACAAAATGGAAACTGCAGCAAGCAGGGAATAGAAAAAAGTTTTTCAAAAGTTGGAAAAGATTTGTCTTATTCCTGGCCCCTAAAAGGCCAGGCGCTCTCAAGAGGTTCTGAGGGACAAATCTACCAGGCCAATAGGGTGTTTTATTTGGGGGCCTTTCCAGGCCATAAATACTCTCTCCTGATCTTTCTTCATTTGTTTTGGTTCCAGGCTTGTCATTTTGTCCATTTGCCTTGGAGTACCAAGGTATCCAAAAATTCCCTGGTCTGACTTTTTTTTGTCCCCTCCTTCCTTCCAAATACCCCACCAATGGAAGGAATCACAGAAATATTCAAGCAATGTTCCCTGGTTTGATGTAAAGCTATTTTAAATGCTCTGAATTTTTAGAGTCCAAAGTGCTGCAAGTGGGTTTTTCTGCAAAAAAAGCAGTCCACCCAGTCTAATTTTATTTTATTTTATTTTATTTTATTTTTGTTTCTTTACACTTGTCTGTAAATTTGCAAAAACTCATGGGGTAGCCCAGGAGGAGTGAAACCACCCAATTTTCTCACCAACCAATGGCCATCTGTGGCCAAGGGTTGTCTACAGAGACTTAATTGATGTGCTCCATTTATTATTAACATAGCCCACTAATTGATATCTTAAACATGGGTTTTTGATGTCCTTTTGATGTCCTTCTGGTGTCTCTTTGTTTTTGATATCTTTTCAATTAAAACTGGGTTTTGTTTTCATCAAATGGAACCCAGAGTCACTCAATATTAACCCTAACCTCACCCTTTGGACTAGCCCAATTCCAATGTCTGGGTGACACTAACCCCAAGGCTAATAAATGGATAAGTTAGATCTGACTGGTCATGTTGCCTGGGTGATGCAAGTATGTGAGATGGGCGGGTGCAAAGAGTATTCCAGTTTCCGTTTCACTTGTGGCTCTGGCTGAAACGGTAACGGGAATTACTGCAGACTTCCCTCCAGAACGGACAATTTTGCCCATTTGTCCCAAACGACATCACGCGATCGCGCGAAAAACGACAGTGACTAATTTTTAAAAAATTTCGCGAAAAACGGTTCCCGGCTGAAAAGCAGGCGGAAAAATGGACTGCCTCCGCCTCAGGGCACCTACCAGAAACGTCATTTTCTGGAGTCCTGCCCATCCCTATCCCCGTCCTGGGAGCTCTGCATTCTTTGTTACATCATTCCATGTATTTGAAAATGGCCCAGATCAGCAGGGTCTCTCCCAAGGGCTTGTAAAGAAAATCTCCTTTGTGAAAATAGACTCTCCCCCACCCATCATTTCTGATATGACTATGAAAAATGCCCTGTCTAATGGTCACAGAATGAACTGGTTTCTGGAGGGGGTCTCCCCCCCCGTCCTGGGCAGCCGTCTTAATTTCCATGCCATGCCTTCAATGGCCAAAATGCTCTCAGCAGAAGTTCTGGTAGATTATGACAAATCCAAAAACACACAAGCACAAAATAAACACGTGAAAATTTATAAACTGCCAGATTTTCCAGGCCAGTAAATTTTCTCTCCAACAAAATTTCTTCATTTGTTTTCTTCCTCAGAACCTATTTTATTTTGTTTTTTTTATTTGGACTACCAAGGTAGTCCAAATCTCCTAATTCCCTGGTCTGACTTTGCCTTTTGTCCCCTCCTTCCTTCCATAGATACTATTGTGAATGGAAGGAATCAGAATTATATTCAAGCAATGTTCCCTGGTTTGATGTAAAGGAATATTTTATTAAGCTCTGATATGTTCAGAGTCCAAAGTGCTGTGGGAAGTGCCCAAGAAGCTTAACTGCAAGGTTCAGCAGTGAGCCACCCAGTCTAATTTTGGGGTATTTAACCACAGCACTGGTGTCTGAGAATTGTTTCTTCGAAACTTGTCTGTAAAGTTGCTTTTCCTCAAAACTCACAGGTGGCCCTGGGTTCAGTGCCATCCACTATGTTACCACTGTCTGCACATTTGCATAGGGTAGTTATCTCCATAAGAGGTGGTGTCTACGTGTAGTTAATTGACTTCCTCCATTTATTATTAATGGATAGACCCATGTTTTGATATCTTAAACATGGCTTTTTGGTGTCCTTTTGATGTCCTTCTGGTGTCTCTTTGTTTTTGATATCTTTTCAATTAAAACTGCGGTTTTGTTTTCATCAAATGGAACCTTGAGTCACTCAATATTAATACTTGAAAGTCTTTGGACTACTCCCAGATTCCAATGTCTGGGTGACACTATGGATTTCCAAGGCTAATAAATGGATAAGTTATGACTTGACTGGTCATGTTGCCTGGGTGATCCTCGTCATTATAGTCCTCTCATTGAAATCATCAATGTAAAATGGAGATGGCAGCCAAGAAATGAGAAGACTGTGATTCGGAAGGGCAGCAATGAAGGAACAAGAAAAGACTACCAAGTATAAAAAGATGGCCCTGGAGACCAAGGCCAAGATCATCCACAGTCTTGTATTCCCATGCATGGGTGTGAAAGCTGGACAGTTAAGAAAGCAGACAGGCAAAAATAGCGATCCATTTGGAATGTGGTGCTGGAGGTCAGTTTTGCAGATATCCTGTATTGCCAGAAGATAAATAAGTGGGTCCTAGATCAAATTGACCCTGAACTATCTCTGGAGGCAAAAATGTTAAAACTGAGGCCTTGCTGCTCAGGGCATATCATGGGAAGGCAGAATTCTCGGGGGGGGGGATTGGGAAACTTAAATATGAGGTGGACTGATTCTCTAAAGGAAGCTACTAGCATGAATTTACATGAACTGGGAAAAGCTGTTGAGGATGGGACATTTTAGATCACCATGAGTTAGAGGCAACATGATACCACCACCACCACCACCACCACCACCACCACCACCACCAACAACAACAACAACAACAACAACAACAACAATGAAATGATAAGAGGTAGAAACACACATATTTTGCATGGATTTTTATGAACTGCCCAATTTAAATACAGTGGACCCTCATATAACAACCATTTTGTGTAACATAAAATCTGTACAACATAAAAACATTCTGGAGATAGAGGAAATTTGCTTATCAGAATCGCCTATGGGGCGAATCCGTACAACATAAAAATGGTCGCGATTAGGGATTACCCTGTATTCAATGCATTCCTATGAGAAATTTGTACAAAGGAAAATTTGCTGAACATAATTTCATTTGGAACAAATTCATTCCTTTTATACAAGGTACCACTGTACTGTAATGGGATATAGTATATTATCACTGACATGCTTATAGAGGGAGGGCATGGATTCTGAGAATTATCATTCTATGAAGTTCCCTGAGAGGTTCTTGCAGCTGGGATCCTGTAATGGAAACAATAGCACTTGGAAACATGGACTTTTGCTGTGATGGTGTTGATATCCAGCTGAAATCTGTATATAGGTTCTGTCTCAACACAGCATGCTGACTGAAGTGTTCTGGGAAAGGTAATGCAAAGAAGCCACTTTTATGTCCCATGAGTATTGGGATGAATGGAGGGGAAGAGTTGAGGTAGGCAGAGAGGGGGGATTCAGATAGAGGAGTGGGGTGCAGGGTGGAGCTAATAAATTTCTGACCTGGCTGAATGAGACACAGAGAGACAACAATGGGGAAAGACAGAAAGGATGTGTGGACAGAAGAAAAGAGAGGATGAGGGAGCAGGGGTGAGGGTGGGACGTGGATTTTTTGGCTGTGAAGGGAAGCACTTTTGTTCATAAAATCATAGGGACCTGACTTCCCCCTACACCTCTGACCACCTCGGAATCTGTTTTGAACGAACAAAGATATGTCGAACCATTTCCCACTGACTTCAGTGAAACACAACCCCACCTCGCTTTATGAAGCTGGAAGGCCACCAGGAATGGAGATCTGAGTGCTTCTTTGGCAAAGTCGGAAGACATGGCTTTCAAACATATGTAAACTAGGCTGTCTTGATAATGTTTCTGAAAGCTGCCTTAATTCTCTGGCTAGTAAGAGGAGGCCTCAACCATTTGGAACAAGCCTAATCTGAAATAATTGGAAGGCTGGTGTTTTCTAAATGTGAGGGGATTAGCTCTGTGTATTTGTATGTGAATGTGTGGGAATCTTATCTTCTACTCCTGGCAAGGCTGATTTTTTTCTGTAGCTCATACAGGGGTCTTGGCAGGCAAGTATTATTGCGATTATGGCAGAGAACAGCTGAATTGTGGGCAGTTTGCAGGGTCTGTATATGTTTTTCCCCTGGGGTATAATTTTCACAATAATCTAGCCAGTCAGTAGGTGATTCTGTAGATTGTAGGTTGAAATGGTAGTTTTTCCAAGTGCCACTTCTGGAGACGTTGGTAATAACACAAAAATCAAGTGCAGGGGTTGTAGAATGCACTTCATCTCATCAGGATCCAGGATCCAAGCCAAGGACAATAATTTAATTCTGCCTCAGAGGAATAGTGAAAGAAGTTCAGAAAAGTATTTCATTTCCTGCGATTTCTAGGCAGAAACCTGAGAGCAATGTCAGGGGGCAGAACTTGGTGATGATTTATTTGGTGGGCTGCTGTGATGTCACAGAGTTGGAGCAGGCAAGGGATTGGACAGGGGATACTTCTGGATCAACTGATTTGGAACTGGGCATGGGTGGTGTTGGGAATCTAGGTAAAAGGACCCAGAACCTGGGTCTTACTAAACTAACTATGTGGCTTCCCAGGGCTAAGGAAACAGTAGTATTTCTAGCAGTCAGAAAAGAGGGAAATATAAAGGAAGGGGAAATTGAAGTGATAACAGAGAGTGGGGGAAGATGGACAAACATGGACTATCTTCTGTTCCACTTATTCCACCTACTGCCAAGTGTCATTGAGTCCCAAACTGGGGTGCATCAAAAGAACTGGTAGCTGAGAACAAGAATGATGAGATCTAAATATGGGTGCAAGGAGCACTAAGGAGTACCCCACAGCTACCCTCTCCCTGCAGCAAAACAAAAGATGATTAATGCAAATGGTAGATTGGCCCTCACAGTACAAATATTTAGGAAATCATATTCATGAGACAGATCCAGTAGAAGATTGAAGTACTTAAAGGAGACTAAGAGTTCAGAGGGATTAGACCTTTTATTAATGTGACTGGCTATACTAGTTACCAGCTCATGTTATGGTAAAAGTAAAAGTTTAATCTGGTTTGATATACAAAGGGCGGGGGAAGCAAGAGAAGATGAATTTGGCTGCATTTTATTAAAATAAATGAATTATTAACTTTTGACAAATCAGTTATTTTTTGGTAGTGCTTTGCTAGTCTTGATGGATTATTACGGAGATCTGTTAGAGTCCTAAATGGAGGGTATCTAGACTAGTTAAAGGTAATTAACAACTGACTACTGTAAAGTGTAAAATATATTTTTCCAACTCAGAGTAGAGGTAATGGAGAGAGAGCCACATTCATTTGATTGAGTGAAAAGATATGAAATTAGACCTATGTGTATAAATGGATTAGGGAAAAAAGGTTATTGACCATGATTCACCAGCAGATTAAGTAGGAGGAAGGATATGAAATGTAAAAGCATAAAATGGAGAAATCCTCTTGATGTTCCTATCTCGAAATGTTGAAATATTTCTTTAAACTGATGACACGGAATCTGCGCACGACTGAATTAATGATGGTTACGGCCTAGATCTAGGAGAGCTAACAGTGACAGTATATAATGATTAGGCTGCCAAAAGATAGCTTTCTCGCTCCTGTAAATCATTCTGTGGGATATGATGGGAGACAGCCAAGTGAAAAGGAGAAATAGTAAATAAATAAAAAGGGGAACCCCAGGGGAAGATTAGCAACTACTGCTTGAAAGCACTATCTAGTAGTATGATGTGGCTTCTAAAGAGCCAAGAAATACAATCCACAGAAGGAGAAGGGAAGGAAAGCCCAAGTGGTAAAAACCAGACGTATGAGATCTACTTTTTAAAAGCATTCATGATCTCATTCAACTAATTTCTGGTGACACATTTTTGGGGGCTGTTTTCCTCAGCTGAAAAGTCTCTGCAGTCTAATCTTATGAGAGCTGCAACAACTGTGCCTCTTTTTTTCCTGCAGAGTTTTGAATTTCTAGTATATTTCCCTTTTCCTCCCCTACATAACAGAAGTTCAGAGATCCATCTACCCCAGTGGTGTCCAGACTTTGGCCTTCCAGATGTTCTGGACCACAACTCCCACAGTCCTTTGTCATTGCCAACCTAAACTTGGAATTCTGGGAGTTGTCGACCAAAACTTTTGAACGCTGGAAGTTTGGACACCCCTGGTCTACCCCTTTATCATTAACTGGTACTTGCAAGCCCCAATAATACACTCTGAGACATTAGTGGGAGAGAGAATAAAAACATTTCTTACAGTGGCTTGAAATTACAGACATATATACTGCTTTCTTTATTGCACACATACCAGCTATCAACTGGACAGATCACTAGCAAACACCCCCCCCCAAAAAAAACCCTGCCACTGGCCGACAAAAGAGGGACAGAACATTTAGCAGCGAAGCAGGGCTCTCTTTCAATTTCAAAAGCTGGAAGGAATGATTGGTTAGATAAACACCCCAGCACAAAAGGTCCCTCCCAGTCACCCAAACTACAAACAGCATGTGAAGCCTTAAATGAAGCTCCAGCTATTTCTGTGTCCTGCACTCTAATTTCATATCAAAGCCATGCAATCTTCCAACGTAGGCACTTGATGAAATCCATGCCTGCTTTTTGTCTGGCTTGAGAGCAGAGCCAGTTTTTACATTTGGGAGCTCTGAGTGTGATGACTTCCTTTCCACCTCTCCCGCTACCCAAGGTGCAAATGCCTTCTTTTCTCCAAAACTACAAGGTTTTCTGAAGCTAGGATAAATCATGGGGCATCTGTGGTGGCTATATAGTTGATCTGAAACGGCTTCATCACTGTCAGAACCCATTGCAAACCCCAGACCTGTATCTATATCTACACCGTGCACACACACAGAGAAGATGCCGAATCAGCAGGAAAAAAATATGAGAGAGTTAAAGGGTGGAAAAGCCAGCTCTATTTGCATTGAATTTAGCAAGCACCGATGAAATAAATTTGTGCCTGCCCAGCACTTGTAGACAGCAGTGTGTTTATAAATTAAAGAGACTTCTCTCAAACGCACATGTGCATACGTAAGTTTGATTTTATTGCTTTTTGGGGGTTTGGCTGCTTGCCTGTGTGTCAGAAGGTGGATTTGGTTCCACATCACTAAAATGGGATGGGATGCAGGAGGGAAGGGAGGGGGAGAGGGTGGATAATTCGGAGCCCATGCAGTTATTCTGAGTGATGGTTGCTTGCGCACAACCACAGGTCCCCCCCCCAATATGAATATTTATAAAGTACTTTGAAAGCCTCAGATGGCAGCAGCTGCATCTGAATCCCTACTATTTTGACCTCAAGAAGGCAAAATTCTTGGCTAAGCTATTTAACCCATGCTTGGCTGAAACTTTGCACTTGCATGTAGGAAAAAAAACCCCACAGAGAACTTGTAATGGGAACTTTTGGTGAGATCCTGTTCATAATGTCAGGAATGCCACGGATGTTCATCCCAAACCAGGAATTGTACTGAATTAGTTTAATACCATTTGCACTGAAGGCCAGAACTCAGAAGGATTACTTGCTGGGTCAATAAATCCCAGACCCCTCCTGCCAGTGTCATGGCACCCATGATGTCTGGTAGGGATTCTGGAATTCTCTAGTCTGAAAGGTGACATTTCTGCCCAAGTCTCATCTGTCTGGTGCGATCTGCATTTGATTGTTGTGAGGACCAACCTGGTCATGAACTGGGCAGCATCTGATGATGAACCACATTCAAGAGGCATCGTTAGAGGGAGAGAAAGGCAGCATTATTCTGGAAGATGCTTCTCAGGCAGCCCCATTGGCTCCTTTGATCCTTCTCTGATCCACTGTCCACTTGGTTTTCTGCTTGTACACCTGCTCCTTTATTGTCACCAACTGGCTCACTCTGCTCCCCATCCTCCCCCAGTGCCTCCAGTCAGATACCTGCTAATATACTCAGTGGAAAGGCATCCCTCCACTATGCTGTCTGTTACTTCTTAACACCAGATGGGGTGGAAAGTGCAAGAAAGAAGAAGAAGCCGTGGGAAGAGGCAAGACAATGGACTTCTAGATCCCTTGTAGAATCATCTAAAACACAGCAGACTGGTTGGTCTGAAGACTACCATGAGCCCCTCCTCAGATGGATCGCCTGGCACCATACCTCATCTTTTTGATTCCAACTTTGGTTCCTCAGAGTCCAATGACTGCCTGGTTCCAGGCCCTGGTTCTCTGTCCCCATTTTGGTCCCCCTCCAACAGATTTCTTCCCAACATTCTACTAAGAAATGATTCCCCCCCCCCACTCCAGAGCCCCATGACTCCATTTCAATGACCTAAAGTCTGGTATTCACAGTTACTAAATGCTGGCTAGCTGAAATGGAATCATGGCACCAGATTTGCACAGACCTAGTGATGCAGCGACAGGCTGGAAGTTACAAGTCAGAACCCACATGGACAATTCACAGCTGATTCCATTGATTAAACAAATCTGTGATTGGGATGATCCGGGCCTCATATTAGTTTGCACGACACGGCACGGCACAATGCAATCACAACAACAAGAAGAAAACAGGGGCAAGAGGAAATACTGCCAGCCGCCTGTGATTAGAAGAGCAAATTCCTTAACTGCCGAAATCAGTCTGAGTGCAGAGTCAGTTTTCCTCACCTCGTGTAATTCTCAGATTAGCTTGCTTCGTGATTGATTTTCAGGACAAGACTGGGCTTCCTTTCATGTCTGATTTCTCAGACAAGAAAGGCATTGCAAATAACTACAACACTAATGTACTTTGCCAACTGTGGGCCGTTTATAATGTCTGTTTCTGCCCTGATACAGATAAGAAGAAATACACTTTTTGAAAGCCATGCTTGGTTAATGGACTAGCTGGGAGCCAAGTTGCTTCCAGATTTTGGGATCCTTAAATGAGATGCCTCTCAATGAACCCCAACAAGACATGCTGCCAGTGACTCCTCTTCTCTTCCTCCATTGCAAGGACAAGGTAGCCACCAGCAGCTGCTGACTCCTATTGGTGGAATCAGCTTATGTTAGTGTACAGCAGGGCTGTCCAACTTTGAACAAGCCGAGGTCTACTTTTTCCATCCCAAAGTGCCTGAGGGCTACTCATCTGGCTGGCAGGGGGGACGAGTGAGGAACTGCACCATGGCCCTCCTGGCAGCTTCTTCAGGGCCGCAGCTGGCACCCCGATCATCTGGCCAGAGAGGGGGCAAACGGGGGACTGTGCTGTGGCCCTCTTGGATGCTTCTTCATCTGGTGTGTTGCCAGTGCACTGATGATCTGGCCGGGGAGGGGGGAGGGGGAACCAGCTGGTGGGCAACTTTTCAACCCTTCACGGGCTACCCATTGCCCATGGTCGACGCATTGTGCAGGCCTGGTGTACAGAGAGAGGGGGGGGCAATTGCCAAGGCTTCTTCCATACATGACCTGCCTTCTAAGCAGAAGGGGGCACATCACCATGAAATTTAGAGGGGAGGCACCACTCTTGTCAGATCATGATCTTCCTTGGTTCTTTCTTGGTGGCATGGTAAGAGGAGAGCTCACAAGGCAGATGTTGTGACTTTCTGAGTAACACGGAGTGGCAATCTTTACCTCCTCATGAGTGAGAGATCTGGAGGGACAGAAAGAGGAAATCCAGATGAGAGGAAAAGAAGGTGTGGTTGCCTACCAAAGGGTGTAGATGAATGGTGGAAGATCCCAGGCTGCTTTAGAACCAATATTTGGCCTTGCTGATAATATAGAATGACTGAAATGCATCTACAGAACTTACACCACATAAGACCAATGACATCATCAGTGGGCAATTGTTTCCCCATGGAAATTAAACATTTGCACACACTGAATACAGTATGCCTTAATTGTACTGGACTGTATATTGTCTCTCATTACTGAAAGCTGCCTTGGGCCCTTTTCCAAGGAGAAAGGCGGGGTAAAAATACTCAAAACTAAAATAAATAAAATAAATTTCATTGTGAGAAAGCCCTTTGTGGGGGATAAGAGACCAGTGGGGATGTTTTAATTTCTGACAATCCCTACTGTCATTAAAATCATCCCAGCTGAGACAATATTTAGACATTAAAGACTAGTCCTCCCACCATACACCTAGCAGCCCTAAATGGCTTTTTCACGATGAAAGGGATCCAAAAGGAGCCTCAGGACCTTTGTGGGAAAGAACGGAACATTTCTGATTTTCAAAAAAACATCCATAACGGATGACATCAGCTATACATTTTCCTACTAGATTTCAACCATTTATCTTTCTTCTGTTTCATTTACATTGCTAGACGGTGTTGGTTTATTTGTGTTTTATTGAATATTCTGTTGTGATTTTATTGTGTGTTTTTTCTGATGCTTGCAGTTGTTTAAAATGATGTTGACTCATAATGTGCATTGTTTGATTTGTTGTGAGCTGCTCTGGGGCCACTTAGTGGGAATGGGGGGGGGGAGAGACAATGACAACAATGGCAACACCTTGATCGTGAGCAGGGTTGGCATTGCCTGTCAACTCTTCAGATTTCCCCCTGCTTCTAACTGCAGCCTTGACAGCAGCAGAATGTGAAACAGATTTTCCAGGCAATAATATATTACCGCCAGCCATCGCTGCTGGTGCAACACAGAGCGTCTTGGAATGGCTTGATCCTGAATAGACCATTCAGAGCAGTTACCATTGCAAAAGTCACCCTCCTGATGATGGAGAGAAAAATGGCTAGAACTGATTTGTTCATATGGCTCATGATAGTTGCCTATAGTTTTGGATTCTTCTTCAGAGCAGTCGTTATAAATGCCTACATCTATCGCGACGCCATCAGTCCTGGATGCAACCCACCTTTTGCTTGCCAGCTTTGTCAGGCAGTGGCAAAAAGCAGCAGCTGCTGCCTCCCAGAAACAAGGAGAAACTTTGGCACTTGCTCAGCCAAGGTGATGAGCAGGTAGGCGAGTGACTGACGGCTGCAGACAGCCTCGTCCAGCTGGATGTGGCATTGGTGGCTACAGGCAACTGCAGCACTGAGAAGGGGGCAGGCCAACAGGAGGCAAAATCCCAAGGGCTGCAAGGTAGCCTGTTGCTATAGTTACTGAGAGGCAAGAGAAAGCACCAATGGAGGAGACCAAATTTGCATTGTTGTTGTTGCTGGTGGTGGTGGTGGTGTACAGCACTGCACTGCGGCATAATGCAACACCAGGCATAAAACAGGTCTTGCAGAGATGCTTGGGCATGGACTGGGTGGTGGGCAGAGTCTGTACATTTTTCTGCTTGGATTGCATCCTGCCAGTTGACTGTATTCTCCTGGGAGCTCACAAGACTTTCTGAGCATTTTAACAGCAATTGGCTTCTTTATGGCTTCCAGGTACATAAATACCTCAGTTTATGAGTGCCCCAGTCTACGAGCTGTTTACAAGATGAGCAAAAATTTCAGAACATTTTTATTCCCATTTACTAGCTCGCCTTGCAAAACGAGCACTGGAGTACAGTACCACCCCTCCTCTGCCAGCAGGAGCTCTTGACCGCCTGCTGGCTGGCTCCTTGCTTATCATGGCCACTGGTCTCTTATTTCCACATAGGAAATAATGGAAATTTCACTCCAGAACAAATTGTGTAAGTTTCCATTATTTCCTATGTGGAAATTGTTTTTAATGTACGAGTATTTTGGTTTATGAGCATGTTTCCAACGGATTATGCTCGCAGACCAAGGTAGTACTGAA
Source organism: Phrynocephalus forsythii (assembly GCA_029282475.1). NCBI lineage: Eukaryota > Metazoa > Chordata > Lepidosauria > Squamata > Agamidae > Phrynocephalus > Phrynocephalus forsythii. Next base: position 6,212,527 of record JAPFRF010000004.1, on the reverse strand, counting down.
TAAAGAATCAGTTATCCTTGAATGAGTCTTGGCAGTGATGCATTCCAAGGAACAATGCTACATGTACCATATCATTTTGCAGGGTAAAAAGGATGTACCGTTTGCAAATAATGTTGTTACTAGTAGCACAATTACTGTTTTTCAAGTATACTGCTGATTCGTTGTGCATTTCATGGATGTGTTTGAAACACCTTGCTCCTTCATGCTGACCCCCACATTTCAGTGTATTGGTTAGAAACAAGTTAGGAATCCAAAACCAAGGTGCCATAATATTTGAATGTCTTGGGTGGGAGGGTATGCAATGAAATGCTTTTTGTGTTGATGTGCACTCTCTACAATAATTAAAATAAACATTTCCTGCACCACCATGGATTGGATTAGATGACCCCTGAAATTAACTCTGGAAATCAGTGAGTCTAAAAATTAATATAAAACAGAATTCTCTGATGAGGCAAGTAAAAATTACTATTAAAACCCTAGAATCTGTGATATGTTTAAATATTCAAATCAAACATATTTGCATATTTTTCTTTTCAGATCTCATTATACTTTGATAATAGCAAGGAATTACAATCAGGTATGCCAGCAATAAAATCCTCCCACTAACCAATAGCTATGTTATTTAGTTGTCCCTTGGGCTTCTGAGATATGTAGACACTGCCATTACGGTATATGGTAAAATCACTAGGTAACACTAGACAACATACTTACTTGCATGTCAGTATAGTCAGGCATTTCTTGACTTTCTTTAAGTGAGATAGAAAAGGTCTTGTCTAGCACCTTCAGTGTTTTCCTTCTGTGCCTCCAATGTCATAATATTTCACCATGTGCTGTCCATCTGATTTCTAGATCATATTCACATGCATAGCATCTAGACACTTGTGAGTTGCATGTAATTCAGAGTTAGGGTCAAACTAGATCTTTGCATCAGGATTAAAAATAAATAAATAAACAGTAGATATAGAAAGGGGATTTTCTTTGGTGCTGTATCCTGGTAGGTATTTAAACATTCTTTTCTTATCCTAGGCTCTAAGGAAAATAGACTGTACCCTCACTAATACCTGATGAAGCTCTCACTGACTCCAACAGGCAATTTTGCAGAATTTTGAACTGAAATTATTCCCAGTCCACTTGATTTGAGCTGATACTGCATGCAGGTCATGATTAGAGATGGGCACGGAACGAACATTTTTTCGTTTCTGTTACCGTTTGTCGTTTCTGTTACGCAACAAAACGACAAATGAAAATTGTGATGAAAATGAAACAAAACGAACAGAACCACGAAAACTGAGGTCGTTACGTTTCGTTTCTGTTAATGGCGACGCGCAATGAAATGAGCTGTTTTAAATGTTAAAAAACGCCCTGGACATCCGTAAAAATGCAGTGATAATAATTTATATTGTCTGATAATACCTACCAGGGGGGTTGGGGTCCTTAAAACATTTGTTTTAGTCTTCTCCCATCATGATGTATTTTTCTTTTCCCTTTAAAATGGATGTTGCCACCACCCACAAAATGGAGGCAAGCCATGTGATGTGGGATCATGTTCAACCAATAGCATGCCCAGGTTGCAGACTGGGCGGGCAGGTCTGGCAGCCACAGAGGGCATAACAAGCTCTGGCAGCCCCCGTCCTCCTTGCAGTCTCTGTTGGGAGTTAGGGTGGGATTGCTGTCTCTTTTGTGACTCTAGCTTCAGTCCTGCAGCCTCCCTGTGTGCGTGCGTGCTGCGTACCTCTCGGTGAGTACCCTCCCTTGCCCCGCAGTGCAGTAACTCTGTGACTGCCTTGCACCCTGGGCAACGCCCGCCGCTGCCTTTGCAGCCTCCCTGCATACCTAGTCTATACTGTGTCTCTGCCAGCATCCATTTTTTTTAGTGTTTTCCCTCTGGTCTGGGGCGTTGGGGGATGCCTGCGCACAGAAATGCTTTAAAAATCGCGCAAAAAGCGGGTAGAAATGACAAACGAAAAAACGAAAAACGGTAACAAAATTTTTCAAAAAATTCGCAACAAACGGGAACGAACCGAAACAGACCTCTCAACGACAAACGAAAAACCAAAACGCCATTTTTCTGTTTCGTGCCCATCTCTAGTCATGATACATGCAAGCTTTCATTCATACCTTGGCGTCATGTACCTCCTTAATGTCAAGGACTCAGATTGGGTGTCTACTAATTTTTCTCTTCTATCCTTGATCACCTGACACCAGTTTGAACAAAAATGATCTTGATGGCAAGAGAAGGGAGGGTAGAGGAGGAAATGTTCTTACCTGTAGGCAACCATTACAGGCATAATCCAAATTCCTGTTGAAGATTACATGGCCCACCCTTGTGTCATAATGTTGGTGTAGCATGCTTCCTCTGGCAGAATATCGATGGCCCAAGAGGATAAGGGTGAAAAGGTTCACCAGCGTGGGAAAATCTCTAGGAATCTCTTTTTTAAAAAACTCTCTTTAAAGAAATCAGACAATGATAAGAAAAAGGTGGGTGGCTTGGAAGCACAAAGTCTGGCTTGCTGTTCAGTAGAAGAATATTTTGTTATCTTGCTCTGTCACAGACTTCATAGTGTCTTGAGTGACATTCTTTAGAAACAACAACAACAACAACAACAACAACTTATTTATTTATTTATTTATTTATTTATTTATTTATTTATTTATTTATTTATTTATTGTCAAAGTACAACATGTGTACAAATAGATTAGCTAAGCTTCCTTCATACACCCCCCCGCCAACACAATGAATCCCACTAACAACCACACACCCTTGTTGCACCTTGTGGACTTATCACACAGCATCAGCCCCACAAGTCTGTTGTACTATGTTGACATGAAGTTATTTTCCATTTAAAAGTCTGACAGCCCACGGGTCGAAACCATTTTTCAGCCTGTTGGTATGGTTGGCTATACTTCTATATCTCCTGCCCGAGCAATGTCCCTAGCAATGTCACCTAGTGGACTCAGAGGACAGCCTCAGTCCACTAGATGAGTTGTATTTGCATTCTCTGGAACAGAACATTGGAGGCCTTAAGTGGGGCGGGTAGGTGTGGGGAGGGAGAGCAATCCTTTTCCATGCCCATTATGCTTTTAGAACCTGGACATAAGTAAAGGTGGACAATACTAATTACTGTGTGCAGTCCAACCACTTCTGACTTACAGGGACCCTTGTTAGAGAATACTCAGGTAGATTTTGAGGTAGAGAATACTCAGGAGTGGTCTTCCATTTCATTCTTCTGGAGGCATCTTGGGAACTGTGCAGCTTTCCCAAGGCCACACAGACTGGCTCTACTCACAGGAGACACAGTGGGGAATTGAACTCCTATACCTAAACCACCAGACCCTCTTATTGCTTATGTTGAAGGAGAATGAATAAGGTAAATGAGGTTCAGGGGTTAGGGAGAAAAGCCCTTTATGTCTACAATGTCCCCAGCTAACGTCAACAATTTTTCGGTCACAGGCTTTTATATAGAGGCTTCACACTTTTCAACCTTGAAGGCCTGCTGTTAAGGACTAGCTGTCAGTTCCAACTGTGTGTAGTGCAAACTTTGGGCTAAATAAAAACCAAACCCAAGTAAAGCAGAACAAAAGAGCAAAAACAGTGAGGATGGTCCAAGTTGTATGTGTAGGTTTCATCTGACCACAGTACTTTTAAGAAGAACCTTTCCTTGCTTGGACCACAGGTTGTTTGTGAACAAAATAAATCTTAGTGCTCATTGTCAGGATAACTGAAATCATGTGCCTATGGATTCTGTGACGTATGTTTAAATTACTGTACAGTATATGAAATTGTTTGTCTAACAACAACAAAATGCTTTATCATTACATTTTAAGATGTTTTATCCTACTTTGTAAAATAAATCAAAGTTGCTGACTGAAAATCACAGGAGCCATTTCATCCCACTGACCAAAACAAAACAAAACAAAACAAAAACACAACCCAGTTCAGTCAGGGAAAAAAACAGACTTGTGTTTCTTCTTTATTTAGACCTCAGGATCACTTACCACATGGCCGGCTTTTGTGTGGCAATACTCAGGGCTCAGAAATTATATGGTAACTAGATGCTAGATTTTAAATGGCCTTTTAATGCCAGTTTTTTAAATGAAGTATTTGGAATTTGGGAAATCTGTAAAGGTTTTAGCTCCCAACTCCCCACCTGGTATGATCAGTCTGAGTACCATAACAATTGACTGCCTGCCTGCCTGACTAACACAGGATCCTTTAAAGCAAATCATCAAATTTTTAAAAAATCTGATACTGAGGTGATGTAATGCTGGCAGAAAACTGAGAATCTAGACTACACGTTTTCCTATACTATCATTCTAATTCTTCACGCATTTCATCAACTCCATGATAAACTGTAGGGCCATATGAGCTCCATTAGGTGGGACAGGGCCCTTGGGAGATATTATGTCAACCACATGGATGCATTCAAGAACTCCTTCAAGGCACTGGCTAAAGTGATGACCACAACATACACTTTCTTTCCAGAAATACAGAGCATAAGACAGCTGGGGAAGTTTGATAGTTTGGCAAATTGAAGGTCTACTTTAGACACGTTGGCATGCAAAGATTATGGACAGTGGACCCTTTCCCCCTTACCCCTCTGTGCATTTGTGAAGGGTGTATGTGTGTGTTTTGTTTACAAATGAGGGAGATGAGAGATGTTTGTGAAGTATTTTATAGGAAGATCCCCCTGAATTCTGTGTAATCCATAATTTGGATCCCCTATCCTGCCAACCTACTCGTAGCAGTTTGAAAGCATGTAAAATGCAAGTAGATAAATAGGTACTGCTGTAAAAAGCATGAAGGAAAAACAGTGTTTACTTGCAGCCATGCTGGCCACATGGCCATGGACTTGCACAACATTGGCTCTTCGGCTTGAATAGAGAGACAAGCACCACCCTTAGAGTTGGACACGACCAGCACGCATGTGTTGGGGGAGCCTTTACCTTTACCTATCCTCCAGGAGATGTTTTCTCCACCCCTATATAATTAAATCACCATTGGAAGTCTAAACCAGGGGTGTCCAAACTTTCTGCAAGGAGGGCCAGATTTGTGATGTATAAATGTGTGGGGGCCAAACAATCAGCAGCATTTGACCCCGGGCCAGACTTTGGACAAGTCTCTATCACATGCAAGATGGCGGGGAGGATGCTGCAGCAACGGAGCTGGGGCCAGGCAGGCTGGGCAGGTGAGTGAGGGGGATGAATACAGGCAGGGAGGGCAGGTAAACCATAAAACTGCAAGCTGATGTCTCCATCTGGTATGGGAAGGGGCCAGCTGGCAGGGATGCATCACAGGCTGAGCCAGTGGGGAGAGGAGGCCACGGGCCACTCGAAATTTGAAAATGGGCCGCATTTGGCCCCCGGGCCTGACTTTGGACACGCCTGGTCTAAACCTTACCAGATAATGCTGTGTTCGTGACAAGTAAGTTATATGAATGCACTGCACCATCGTGAATGACTTGTCATCAACGAGCTATCAACGGAGGGTTCTTTAAGGTGTGGTGTTTGTCTCAACTTCATTTCTGAGTTACCTGTATATATACAGTACTGATCTTACTGGAAAGCCTGCTTCCAATGACCACTTGACTTTTTTTCTAACCTCACTTCATACCTTCTGCTCTTCTCACTTTGATTTCCCTCTTATTTTACTCCCCTACCCCACACATTCCCACTCCTTGTTCTTCCAAAGTCTGCTTTTATGTGCATCCCCCCTTTTTTGGACAGGGCTATTCTTGGTGCCTCTTTTTCACTGACATGTAACTATGCAGCAGATTGTTCCCTGCCATTGATGGGTGTGTCTTCTGTGAGGCATGCAGACTGCCTTCTCTACACCTCTCTCCAAACATCCCTTTTTGTTTTCTGGTTTACCAGCACCCTTTGTACTCCTCCTTTTACCCCAGCTTGGGTCTCTGTGGAATTTAATCCCTTTGTGGGTCAGGGGATGTATAAACAACCCTCAGCCTTCACAGGAGGTGCCCAAAAACACTGTGTCAAGAGAGAGCCTTGTGGACAATAAAGAGAAGATCTGCAGTGCAAATGGGTAGGTCTGCCGCTTCTGCCAAACACTGCAATAGCACTAATGCCGCATGAATATGAGAAAGCAACACCCAACACCACACACACACACACACACACACACACACACACACACACACACACACACACACACACACACACACACACACACACACACACACCATATTACTATCAGTGACAGTTAGCACTGCTGGAAGTAGAGTGGCACTGGCTAGTGAAGTTGTGTCTAACCCAAAATTATGGGGCCAAATGTCTTCAAGGTGTTAGGACAGAATTGAAGCACTTTGGTGCTAGAGAGGTACATTTTTAAAAGTAGTTTTGTTTTAATGCAAATCAGCAAGAAGCAATAATCTCGCATTCATTCAATGTACTTTAAATGAAGCATCAAACAGAAGGTCTCTAGAGATGACAGAAAGGAAATAGGGCAGGCATAAGGCAGAAAAATCAGGAGAAATGTGGGCATGATGAGGGAGGATTAGATAAATCATTACCCACATAGGTGGAAAGTTGGTACTGCAGTTATCAGCAACATTAGGATAACATGGGTCAGGACCCAGATGACAATAAATGCTGTGAATTTCCATTGCTGAACAACAGGAAAAGTGGTGGTGGTGGATAGTAGCCCTTGGTGGTAGTACCCTCGCTGTGACAGTACTCTGGTTGTCCTAAATATATATATATTCTGAACCTGGTTTAAAAAAAAGATAGCTAGATATTCACAAGAATAGATACATTGTTCTTTTCTTTATTCATTTCAGAAGTACCAACAAATTATACTGACAGATAAGCATACACTGCTAAGGAGAATATAAATAAGTAACAAAATTATGTATAAAAAGCTACATAAAATGAATCAGATTTTAACAAACAAACAAACAAGAACAAGAACAATCATAGATGACATTCTCCCAATAGTGGGCCACATCAACAACATTCCCTCTTGCCAGCATAAGATATTCCTCTGTGGATATTGAAGGGCATCATATGCATTGTAACATGTGGGAGATGGTTTGTTCTTCCTATACAGAAAACCTTTTTGCTTAGAAATGACCCTGACTACTAGGAGGATAGATTCGTAAATATAATTTGCACAATGTATGAATACTAGAAAGGAACTACTGTATCTATTAGTTTGGGTGTGAATTTTATGCTGTGAGGGTCAACCTTGGCATCTTCCCTGCTCTGAGAAAAGATGGAGGGCTTTCAGTAATTTCTTTCTCTGGGTTATTAGGACCAGTATCCATGGTCCCAGCAAATTGGGACAACCAGCCCTAGAAGGTGGGAAGAGAAGGTGACTTAGAAAAAACCAACCAACCAACCACTGGAGAAGTTTCACATCCAAGAGAGTATAAAAGGGGCAGCAATGAGGGAAAAGGGAAAGAAGAAACCACTTCCTATATGGGAGTGCTCCAACACTGGAGGCATTCAAGGGAAAATTGGACAACCATATATTGCAGGCATGTCCAAACTTTGGTCCTCCAGATGTTTTGGACCACAACTCTCACAGTCCTTTGCCATTGGAAATACAGGCTTGGAATTCTGGGAGTTGTGGTCCAAAACATCAGGAGGGCTAAAGACATGCCTGATCTCCCAGAGGGCATCCGGTTCCAGACCCACGAGATCATCGCAGGCGCGCTCACTGAGGGTGGCCACACCCAGAGAGGCGGGGAAACACGTACGCAAAACTGCGCCTTCTCTGTGGTGGGGCCTTCACTCTGGAACCATCTCCCCAGTGAGCTGCGCCTGCTGGAGTCCCTGCCTGCCTCTAAGAAGGCCTTGAAGACCTTTCTTTTTAAAGAGGCCTTTGGTGACCTTGTTAGTTAGTTTTTTTCCCTTCCCTTCTTTCTCTGATCTGACTTGCCGCCATCTTGCCCTCTGTCACCTTATTGCTCGGAGGTTTATCTGCATGTTTTATGTGTTTTTATTACTGTTAGCTGCCCAGAGTTCCCGCAGGGAAGATGGGCGGGATATAAGCTTAAAATAAATAAATAAATAAATAAATCTATTGGATCTGTGTTGGTTTGGATTCTTGCCTTGAAATACCCCATATTTGCAAGGGATTTTGAAGACCCAGATCTTCCCTTCTCGGAATTGAGTGCTCCCTAAAGAATAGCAGTGCACTGACTCCCATTCAACCTTGAGGGTGATGGCTAACCAATTATTTGGCAGTGTAAGATTAAAGAAAGATGCCGTTTCCTGCTCCTACTGTGACCATGATACCCCAGAAGTGATTCTGAACTTCCGGAGGCAAACTGAGACAATAGGTGATAAGGTGGAGAAAAGACTGGCCCAAGAACAATCTGAGAGCCTGTCCTTTTATAGATAGGTCCTTAATAAAAGTTCTGCAGAGCTGAAAGTGTCTCTGAGACTTCTTTAGAATAAGCTTTCAACATTCCCCTAACAATGGCTCGGCCAGGGATCCTCGCACAAGCATATTATCATGGGCATTTCAATTTTTCATGTAACCTTTTTAAAAAAAATGCAAACATGTACAGTCATACCTCGGATAACAAATGCCTCGGATAACAAATGTTTCAGGTAACAAACGGAAATTTCCAGGTATAGGGCTGCCTCAGATAACAAATGTTCCCTATGGGCTGCCTCGGATAACAAATGTTTCAAAATGCCTTGCAAAAATGTGAACCCAGGATGTATTGCAACCCCCCCAAGTTTGTAGATGGGTGGGAGGAGATAGAGCACTTTTTAATGGTGTTTTGGAGCCATTGTGGACTTTTTTTTTTTTTTTTGCTGATGAATTTGGACCTTTCAAACTTGGAAAGGTGGGGAGCTAGTTCTGGGGATTTGTGTTCCAGCACAAATAAAGTGCACTTTATAAAGAGGCCTGGGGGAAAAACAGCTTTTAGCGTTTTTTTGGACCTCTGGAACGGATTAATTGGTTTCCCATTCATTTCAATGGAAAACTATGTTTCTGATAACAATTTTTTTTCGGATAACAAATTGCCTCTGGGAACAAATTAAATACCACTGTACAGAGATAGCAGAATGTACTTGTTTTTAGGGGAACTTGTTATAGAAAGCAAAACAGGAAGATGATATATACCTTACACTTGAGTTTCAATTTCTAAGCTGAGCCATCTGTTGTTCTCCATCACCTTCTACACCCTGAAAACTCCATCTTCCCATTATTTTGACAGTGCATGGCTCATCTGCTCTGGGAAGACATGGCAATTGTGTAGCTGCAAGGTGGGCAGGCTGCCGAAAGCTGTGAGCTCTCATTTCAGAATGGACAAAGAGGTGAAAGTATTAGAACAGAGGGACTCAGTCATTTGTAATTTCTCCAGGACAGTTAGTGAAAATCCCACTGACCACCTTTCGGAGGAACAGTCCTGAGCCAATTTAAAAATAGATTCCAAAGCGTGTTTTCTGTACCATGGAGATAAATTAATGAATGCAGATATCTGAGCAATTAGAGCAAATTGCTAATTCTTGTTCCATGTAAATTTAATGACCGGCACTGTAGAACATAATCCAAACACATTGTTATTTATCTAGTTTGCTATGTATAATATATCAATAAGAACACTGCCGTGATTATCATAAGGCTACAACCCAGCCGCTTTGTCTTTGTCATTGCATTGGGGAAATTTGCCAACTTTAAAACTCCGATTGAACAGGGCCGAGGGGGTGGGGGGAGGATTCTTACATTCAAGAAGAAACTTGAGTCTTATTACAGCACATGTATCACTATATTGATTGAAAATGATACATCTTGTTTTCTGTCTACCTCCTAATTACAGGCTGCATTAGTTAAATTAGAGAAAGTGTCAGAGTGAGCTGGACTGGCCATTAGGGAGAAGATAAATCCCCGTTCACATCTCATTTGTACAAGAATCAGCTAAGCTGGAGATTCTTGAGCCATATTTCTGGGATTGTGAGTTGAGAGCCGGGAAATTCCTGGATATGAGTCGTGATCTATTTTGGGGGAGACTGGACAGCCTTTTTCTGATCCCTTTCACGATCATTCTGAGACAAAGCATTCATTAGAATTTAAAACCAGAACATCACATGAAGGTGTGAAGGGGCGACCAGCTTCTGCTTTGTACTTGAACCTACCTAGGTAATGGGGAGAAATGAAGAATTATCCTCATTTTGAACCCCTTGATGCTTGGTTGTCAAGGCATCAAGGGGTTGAAGGTGGTTTTAGGGTCCCAGTGCCTTTCCTTTACAATTGGGCAAGAGTGATGGAAGACATGGGGAGAAATGTACACCCATTTGTACACCCATCTGGAACATACAAGAATTCGTTAAATCCTTTAAATATTGAGTTTCTGTGGCTTGGAACTCAGAAAGACTCAGAAAGGGAACAATGTGTAGCCTGCATAATTAAATTGTAAACCAGCAGAGAGTGCTTGAAGTGCTATAGGGTGGTATATAAGCAGAACACTTTGCTTTGCTTTTTCACTGAAGACATGCTAACTTTGAGAATCTTCCTTGTATGTGATACCAAATTGTCTTTTCTTATCTTGCTGATGTAAAGACAATGATCTTCCTTGCGTCTCATTTTTTTTCTGCTGAAAGCCGACAAAAGAGACCAGGTCCAATAACTTCACCTAAGGGATTGCCAGATCTGTGAAGTGTGGTGACGAGCCAACGTTTTCATTGTGAAAAGGAGAAGAGGCAATGACACCTTGATGATTTTTGTTTCAAATTGCTTTTTGTTTGTTTGTTTGCTTGCTGGCTTGCTTGCTTGCTGGCTGGCATGGGGTCATTAAGTTTGGCTCAGTTTTTGGACTCTTTGCCTTAGCCCTAGGGTTTCTTCCCAATAAACCCAATAAAGACATTTCCCAACCTCAGACTTTCTCTTTATATATGGCCAATCATTCTCCTCCAGCTGGGCAGAACCTGTAGTAAGTCACAATGGGTAGGGTTTTTTTAAATCTCCAGCTAGGCAGCATCAGCAGGATCTCACAATGGCCAGTCTTTCCTCTTCAAGTAGGCTGCAGGGGGATTGCTGCTTGGCTAACTTGGACTGCTACAACGATGAACAAGTGAGTCCTAGAGCAAATCAAGCCTGAATTGTCTCGGGAGATAAAAATGATGGAACTGAAGATGTCCTACTTTGGGGATATCATGAGAAGGCAAGATTCTCTGAAAATGAGAACAATGCTGGGAAAAGGTGGGAGGTGGAAGGTGGAAGGAAAAGAGGAGGGCCAATTATGAAGATTGGCTGCCTATAAGAAGACCCCATTTTGAGTCTCGGAGCTGAGCATGGCTGTTGAGGACAGGATAATTTGATGGTTGCTTATTCATAGGGCCACCATAAATCAGAGGAAACTTGATGGCACATAACAACAGCTACTTTAGTTATGCTCTCTGCCAATTTATCTGGGACAGATGTTAAACAGATAAGCTTCTAATTTGTTGCATTTCCTCTGGATCCCCTTTACAACATGTTGATACACAGGCACATTCCCAGTCTTCTGGAAAGGAAACCAGTTATGGCAGAAAGTTACCCATTTTTGCAAGACTTTCCACATGTGAACTTTTACCTGGCTTGGCTCCTTGTGAATGGTGACTCTGTAACTGGCATTACATCTCTCGACTTGATTCTTCCCTTGACTTAATACATCCCTTGACTTAATTCTTCAGGTACCATCCTCAGAATGGATGATGTAGTTTTGCATCTTTATTTCACATGTTCTATGGCAACCCTTTGTGTCTTCTTGCATCCATTCCCACCAACCTACTGAAGCACCATCTTTCTCACTGTGTCCTTCCGTCCCTCCCTCCCTGTCCTATTGCCCTAAGGAGGCCTTCTACTGTGGCTCATCCCATGCCGTTACATCCCTTGGAACTCTGTCATGCAACATTAAACATCCACCACTCCATCTTGGCCATCTTGCCATGCAACATTTTCTAATTGCATTTACCCAGCTGGGATAAACGTGTTCTTTCAGTAGTCCGACACTGCACTCGTTCTGTTTCTGCCACATATGCTATCAAAGCAGAGCTGACGGAAGCGATACTGCCTTGATGAGAAAGAGTACGTCATGTCACAAGGTTGCTTTGATATGAAGTGCCGTGCGCAGACACCCCTTGCTTTTACCCCTTGCCTATACTTCAAAGGCTTGGCTTTGAATGAAACTGTGGAATAGAGTTGTCAGTGTTCCTCCACCTACAGTCTCAGTTCAAAATGCATAATAGATGAGCACAGCCTCTCCCTCTCAGTCTGACACTTCCTCTGCTTTTTAGAAATGTAGCAAAAGGTTGGGAGGAAGGCACATGGGTTTAACTCGCAGTGTGCTGCTTCGATTCCAAGTCAGTCTTTTCCTTCTCTGACTTCCTAAAGTTAATAAGCTTGTTGCACACACAGCCATAGTGATGTGTTTACTTCCAGCTACTGGTATCATCTCCAACCAGGTTTTGAGTTGGAAGTGGCCACTTGACTGTGTGCTGGCCACCGCACATGGTTTGGGTCACCCTCCAATGGAAAAATTAGGTACGCAGATTGGGGGTGCTCTTGGACTCATCCTTGAGCTTGGATGCCCAGGTCACAGCTGTGGCCAGGAGCGCATTTGCACAATTAAGGCTAGTACGCCAGTTACGCCCCTTTCTTGAGAAACCAGCTCTGGTCATGGTGACACATGCCCTAGTGACGTCCCGGCTGGACTACTGTAATGCGCTCTATGTGGGGCTACCAATGAAAAGTCTCAGGAAACTTCAACTGGTCCAAAATGCAGTAGCCAGACTGCTGACTGGGGTGGGATAAAAGGATCACTTTACACCCCTATTAAAACAGCTCCACTGGCTGCCAATCAGCTATCGAGCACAATTCAAGGTGCTGACCTTGACCTACAAAGCACTATATGACCTGGGTCCTAGATTCCTCAAAGATCGAATCTCGCAGCAGTCGAGAAGGCCCTTCTCTCTATCCCACCTACTCTGACAGATATATCTCGTGGAAAGCATTGAAGGGACCTTCTCGACTGCTGCGCCCAGACTCTGGAACTCCCTCCCACTAGAGGTCAGGTCTGCCTCATCTCTGTTGTCCTTCTGGAAACAGGCAAAGACCTTTCCCTTCAGGCAAGCTTTCCCTGGATGATGGACTACCATGTGTATTTTATATGAATCTATAGGTGCACATAGACTTTGTGTTTGTGACTACTTATAACCGTGTTGCTTTATGTTGTCTATTAACGCTGTAAGTTGTCCCTCAATTCCTTGTTCTCAAATACTTGAACATGTCTTAATTGTACTGGACTGTATATTATCCCTGATTACTGTAAGCTGCCTTGGGTCCTTTTCCAAGGAGAAAGGTGGGGTAAAATATACTCTAAAACAAACAAACAAACAAACAAACAAACAAACAAACAAACAAACAAATAAATAAATAAATAAATAAATAAATAAATAAATAAATAAATAAATAAATAAAGTTGGGGTTAGTTACATGGCTGACATGGGGAAGAGCTGAACTAGTTGCAAGTGAAAACATCTGAGAAAACCAAACCAGCATCCTATCGAGGTTTTCTATATGGGCAAGAACATGAAAGGAAGACTCTCCACCCCCAGGTTTCCAGGGTGCCCTACAGTCACTTTAATGGGGGTGGGGTGGGTGGAAGAAAAGGAAAGACAAGGGTAATGAATAACTGAGGTTGGAGGAGGGGAAACACTGGGGAAAACAAACATAATAATAAACTCTGTGGATTGACAGTGGCCTTCAAGAGGACTCCGCATGAAGGACCTCCATCTTGCTCATGACTACCCAGTGAGGCAGGCCTGCCCAAAGTCCGGCCTGGGGGCCAAATCCGACCCTTCAGGCCATTCTGAGTGGCCCGTGGCTGGCTGGCCCACCCCTCCCTCCCCCTCCTTCGCCCCATGTTTTTTTTTTTTTAAAATCTTCCGCCAATACTGACATCACCGGGAAGCCTGAGGGGCTGGGTGGATCAGCCAGCTGGTGAGCAGAAGCTTGTGGGGCTGGGTTCGTGCACGGGGGTGGGCCGCCGCCACCGGCATCATCGGGAACCTTGTGAAGCTAGGTGCCCACCTTCCTTCCTACGGGTGGGGTTGCAAGGGGTCAGTGGGTGGGGCTTATGGGTCAGTGGGTGGGGCTTGCAGTGGGGTGGCAGGGTCAGGGAGCAACCGGCCCCTGACACATTCTCAGCCACCAAATCTGGCCCTCTTTACAAAACGTTTGGGCACCCCTGCAGTAAGGGAATCCAGTGTCACTACCCCTCTGTTGCACTTGGAGCAGGTTGAGGTTGCAAGAAGGTGACTTAGGCTCCATAGCAAAGGAGGTGAGGAACCATTGGCCCTCACTCTATTAGAGCTCAGCCTCAGAAGATATAGGTTCTCTGTGCAGTACTGCAGCCAAAACTGTGCTCACAGTGCGGGGTTCAACGCCAGGTATCCAGTGCATGGCTGACTCTGCCTTCTATCCTTCTGAGGTTGGTAAGCAATAAAAACAATTAAATTGTAAATTGTCCATAGAGTGCTTTAAGCACTGTGGAGCAGTATATCAGCAGAAGACTTTGTTTTTATTAAATATATTTTTATTATTTTATGAGAAAAGAAAAAAGAGAGAGGAGGGAAACACACTCCCTCTCTGTACGTTTTTTCATCATATTTCATCTGATAGTTAATAGCTAAGTTCAACTTACATCCAATTCTTATTATTCTATTACCTCCTTTTTGTGTTTAGCCAATTATAAAACATATTCTAGGACTGGAAAAATTCACATTCATCTTTGTCCTTCTGTTTGTATGTCAACCTATCCATCTCTGCACATTCCATTATTTAAGCTCTTTAAGCACTATGGAGCAGTATATCAGCAAAACACTTTGCTTTGTTTTGCTCTGCAACTGTATTGCTCAACAGTATGGCCACAGTATTTCGGACCAGCTAAAGTTTGCCTTTGGACCTCTTCAAAGGCAGCTGCATGCACAGTGCATTACAGGAACCCAAAGAGGAAATACTTAAGGCAAGTATCACCATAACCCAACCTGGACATCTTAAGGAATGGGTGCGGTTGGCACGGTTGTTTTAACTGATTTCTTTACAGCCACCACTGGCTGTGGACTAGGCCTTCCTCCAGTCCTAGGGGGTCTTCTTCAGTGCACTCTACATCCCATGAAGGTGCAATTAGATCACCAGCAGGCTGCCTTGCCTGGTCCTGCATGCCTTTTTGGGGCATTCAATACACAACTTCTGCAGGGAGAGAAATAGTGGCATGCAGAAGCCACCTTGAGTGATAAATGATATGACATTGACAGATTGCCTTGTGCTTGGGTGACAGGAAGCACGTACGTAAGACTAATAACAACTCCTCAGCTAAAGAAGGGCTGGGAAATGGCTGGAACACAGGTAAACATATGCTGAACCTCAAAGCAAAGTCTGCCTTCTGGGCAATTCGTATGCCCGCCTTGCCTGTGCTTAGTCGTCTTAGAAGCCTTTTATCCAGAATGGAATCACACAGGGCTAAGGGGTCAGCCCAAGTCATTCTGCTGCCTGAAGTGAGCAACAGAATAGTGCCTTTGCCATTCCCTGCACAAGCAGGACTGATAAGTAAACATTTTCGTCAGAGGCATTGGGTCTTTTGCCACCAAGGAGGACCCAGGTTAGCTTATGGTGCTGGCAGTGGTGATAGTGGTGAGGGGCTTCAGGGCGGGACTGCTAGCCACACATCTTTCTTCTCTCACACATTTCTGTCACCTCACAGTATCTGCTATCTGAGGCAGCTGCTATAAGATTGCTGGAAAGAGTGCCAGCCCTGCCTGGGCTATTATTGTGGGACAAAAGCCCACAGCTGAGGACCGTCCTCCTGACAAATGATCTCAGGGCTTTGCGGTTTCCTTAAGAATCCACACTTGAAATTCAAAGCAGAAGCTTCTGTTGGGAATTCGCTGGAGAGGTTTTGGAGCCAAGCTGACCTGGGCCACAGAACTTAAAACAGGTGGACAGAGACAAATGCCTTTCTCAGCCAGCTGAGCAGACACGCATGCACAAAACTGCTGCATTCCTCCTAGATTTCATTTTATTCATCTTATCTATGTTTACAAGCAATAAATTGGAGAGCTTCCAAAAACAGGAGCTCAGATAGGGGGCAGGTGCTCTTTAGCTCTTTGGCCCTGCCTCTAAGCAAAAGGTCAGGGGAAATAGAAGGTCACTTCCCTTCCAGGCATGCAATGTGGCACCAGGAGCATGTGCTCATCACTGCATCTCTCTGGAACACACCCTTCAAAGAAAGGTTCCCACAAGCTTCAATGTGCATTACTTCTTTTTTTCTGCCCTACTTAATAATCACTTCAGGCTGTGGAGAACTCTATCCTTTGCAAGAAAAGGGACATGGAGAACAGGTGTATGCTTGTTGAAAGAGTTACAAGTCTTTGCCCTAGAGTATTGAAGAGTTACTTTTTTACCCCCCCCCTCAGCCAGCATAGGCCCTGTGAGACTCTGGCTGGCGTGGCGCCTGGGAGTTACACTCCATAAAGTGACACCCCATCACCACCTGCCCATACTTCTCTATGCTACTTGGATTTGTTTTTGAAGCCATTCTTCTAATCTCGGTCACTAACATGATTGGAGAGGATGACCACTGAAAATACCACAGTATGCCAGTGGCAGGGAGTACATTAGGGCAAACAGGGCACTGCCCCTCATTGGCCTCAAGTTATGCCCAACTGCAAGGCTCAGGAAGACTTTTAAATGGAACAAGTCAAATATGTTTTTCTGCTTCTTGGCTGGGTTGTGCCATAAGCTGGGTGAGAGTTGGATGGAATTGCACTAGGTTGTTATGAGAGTGAGCCTGACCCTGCCTTCCTGCCTGCCTCTTTGTATTGTGTGAATGTTTGCTTGCTTGCCTGCTTGGGTGTGTCCGTCAGCTTTGCCTACCTTTTGATGCTGTGCCTTCCACCCCATTAACCCCAATGGGCAGCAGCCATCAGTGGGGCCTGGCAGCAGGAGGCAAAGGATGCACCATATTTGTTCCCCCTCCCTCCCCAACGCATTCCTCCCCAGCTCTTCCAGTTTCTTCTGTGTGAATGAGACAAATGCATGGGGAACCTTCCCTGTCATATCAAATCTGCGTCTCTTCAGGAAGTAAACCATGTGGAGAGCATCCTGCTGTCTAAAACAGGAATGGAAGAGGAACCGCCTCCACCCCTGCAGCTGACCAGCTGTATGACCAATCTTGCAAACAGTGCGAGGAGCTGCATG
Organism: Phrynocephalus forsythii; assembly: GCA_029282475.1. NCBI lineage: Eukaryota > Metazoa > Chordata > Lepidosauria > Squamata > Agamidae > Phrynocephalus > Phrynocephalus forsythii. The sequence goes on along the minus strand of JAPFRF010000004.1, from coordinate 6,195,315 downwards.
CAGCTAGGGAGCTGGCTGTGATTTCCCCCGCTGTTCCATTTTTAAGTCATCGTATACTCGCCTTTCCATCTAGTCCCCGTCTCCTCGTTCTTGAGGAGCATTCTCAGCAGGAGGAGCCAACTTGGATCATCTTCAGCTGTGTGAACACGTCGGACTTAATTGAGCAGAAATTACATCAGCTCTTCCATCTCCCCTCCCCGTGGTTCTTTCTCCTTCTCTTTGATAGTGTCCACAAGCTACATTTCATCTCTGAACAGTAATTGCTCCCACCAGGCTGATGAGATCAAGTGCCCTGCTCCTGGACGAACGCCAGGAGGTACAGGCAGCTGCCGTCACGGTGTCAAAGGGAGCTGGAAGCGGCTGGTGTGGAAGAGTTCCCTCAGCCAATGGACAGGAACAGGGCCAAGGAGCAGGAGGCAGGCTGGATTTCATGCCACCTCCTATCAGTGGCTTCCATACTAGAGCCATTTTGTGAGGCCGAGAATACGAAGGCTGAATCTAAATTGAAATTCACAGCATGTGGCACACAATTAAATCAATATGATTAAGCACAGCCCGTTCCCATCGACTGTTTTGTTCTACAATGTGTACTCAGAAAGAGATTCCATTCAAACGTCATTGAAAACTGCAGATGTGTCGATTTGTGATTTTGTCTGACAACTCTCCAGAATTCCATGGCAGCTGAAGTTATGTTGCCTGGGGAATTCTGGGAGTTTTAATCCAAAAAGACAAATTTGAACACTTTTAATGAAACACTTGCCTGCCCTTCCTTCCATCACTTTTCGCTGAATGTGGCTGAGGTATTTCAGTGATGGGCAATCTGTTAATTGTTCCCATAAGGCTGTGGGGAGGTGTTTCTGACTGATTTGTCCTCATTAACTGTTATTTTCATGTTTTTGTAGTGAAATGTAAATAATACAATTTTGTGATATAAAATCCCAAAATAGCCTTCTCCTCCTGATAGGACAAATAGAGGGAAGCAAGAGTTATTGTGTTCTAATCCTCTCTTCTAGCCACTCTGTATGTAGAGGAACCAAGAAACACATCTGTGACTCATATGTAGTTTAATAATTTCAGGGCCAAAACATACATTCAGAGAAGTGCCCCTTTCTTACTTTTAGATCATTGTTTCCTTGGGTATGTGATCTCCATTGTCATGTGTGATTTTGGAACAGACATGAAAAATAAGTAGCCATTAGGTTCCAGAAGTAATCTAGATGTGACTTTCATTTTAATCCCCCCCCCCGCCACACACACTATTACACCTTTTTCTCCACTTGAGGGAGCACTCATTTCTAGAAACAGATTTCCCTGAATATGTATCTTGGCACTTAGAACAAAACCTTAGTAAAGGCATTCAGTGGTTCAGAGTTTGTGTTAGGTATCTTTTGCCTCCTGCCCACCTGCTAAACAGCTGGATCCTTGAACTATGCGTCAATTACGTCCTTCCTCCTTCTCCAAGGCCATTGTCCTTTTTTGGTTCCACTCCACACTCTTCTCACTGAGAGCCTCTTCTGTAAGTTAAGAAAAAACTGCACTAATTGAGAAGCACTTTGTACGTGCTCTACAGCATTAGGAAGCACTTCCTGCTCTCCTGGCATGGTCTATGATGGCTCTTTAGCCAGAATTTTGGAAGAATTTCACCGTGGCATAGCAGAGGGTTGCCCTTGACCAGCCTGAGGGGGTTGCAGAGAGAGAGAGAAAGAGAGAGAGAGAGAGAGAGAGAGAGAGAAGAGGAGTAGGGGAGGAAATGGGGTCTCAGCAGGATGCTTCTTCACTCCAGTTGCCCCATCTTTTATCCATTTCTGCTTTCCTGAAATGCCACTCCTGATCGACTCCCCAAAGACAGCCATCTCTCTGCCTCCTTAAGAGACATATGACAGGTAGCATTTTAAATGCCCTCCCCGCTTCTGTCAAGCTGGGAATCATTTGAAGGGGGAAGTCCCTCTAATGGTCCTCCTCTTAGATTTGTCCTTCCACCTCTTTCTTCTTTGTACCCAACTGCCCCCATAAGGTTCAGCGCCATTTAGAATCATAGAACCATTGAGTTGGAAGGGGCCTCTAAGGCCATTGATTCCAACAACCCCCGCTGAAAGCAGATCTGAGAGGTTGCTGTCCAATTTTCTCTTGAATGCCTCCAGTATTGGAACCACCTCCCAAGGTAATTGGTTCCATTGTTCTTCTGCTCCAACAGTTAAGGGTCCCTCCCAAGACACTTAACCTAAATATAAGTCTTCTTTTCTCAAGGCTAAACATGCCCAGTTTCTTCAGTCTGTCCTCACAGGGATTGGTGTCCAGCCCCTTGATCATCCTTGCTGCCCTCCTCTGAATTGCTCCAATTTATTGGCATCCTTCTTAAAGTGTGGTGTCCAGAACTGGACATAGTACTCTAGATGAGGCTTAACCCCTACTGAATAAAGGGAAGTTAGTACCTCACAGGATCTGGAGACTATACTAGTTACTATAGAGCAATGGACCAGTGGATGAATATGAGTGTATAGGGTATGTACAGACAGATGTAGGCAAGTGGTGTGTATACATGAACTTTGTTAGAAGCAATGCAGCAATCATGTATTTAAAGTGAGCAATGAGGTGACATGATGGAGAGAGAGAACCTGGTACAACTGGGTGTCTTGGCTTCCCTTGTGAGTAATCACTTGTAGATTGTTGCCCTTAGATCTTCCTTCTACATCACTTTCTCGTTCATCAAGGAAATGGTTTCTTCTTTGATACCTTGTTGACTGCAGGTTTAGGTTGTTTCCTGGCTTCCCGAGCACCCCTAACAACTCCTTCTTTTCCCTTACCAAAAGGGTCCCAAGTCATTACTTCTAACACTAGCCTGTTGTGCTCAACTACCACAAGTAGCATATATTCCTACCAATGTGGTTCCACCTATTTTTGTTTTGCTCTCTTCTGCACTGCAGACGGGGGACCTGAAATAAATTACCCAACAGGGAATGTTGCATTTGGGATGAAGAATGTCCCTCCATCTGCACCACAGAAAGATATATCTTATCCTAACCCAAGACTACCACTTTGGTAGAAGATGCAATGGTTCCCTTGCATCAAATCGCCTCAGTTGACTTAAGAGAATGAAAGTGCTCTGTTTAATGATGATTAATATCCATGGCAACATTTTTGCAAAGAGCTGTCACCTTGAGTCCACAACTCCTGGAAAGACCATGCAGCAGAATGGCATTGCTCGGAGTCAATACATCTCACAGCGAAATATGGGATCATCTTATGTTCCCGCTCATGACATCTTAAGGAGTTGTTACCCTATAACTTGCATCAGATCAGGAGAAAAGTTTTAATTAGTCGTATCAAAATCTTTACCTTTGGCCTGGAGTTTTTTTTTGTCTTCTGTGCCACTGGATGGCTTCAGACTTAACAGCAGCCCCTCAGAAGTGAGGATAGATGTGTTAACCAAGCCTCCGTTTATGAACTTGTGTAGCAGGATGGGTTGTCAGAAGGGTGGCTGCATATGAATTTGAAAAGGAGTGCTGGACTTTCAGCAATCGTTATATACTGCTTTTAGAAGGTTTGGATGGGAGAGACCATTCTGGTCTGGAGTGACTGTTGAATCAATCCAGCAATAACCAATTGTTCCTTTCCTGCCTCTGATTTTGAAGAAAGCCACATCTCTTTAAGAGTCTTTTCCCTTCTCTTTTCCATAAAGTATTCAATTAACATTATCTGTACAGTCATGTCATTAAAGTATTCAGTTAGTTTTGCAGTCAGCATTTAGGAATGAATCATTTAAGCCCTGTTTATGTAACCAGTCTTCCCCTCTACTATATGCTGGTTTTTTTTTTTCTGTTCAGAACTGTGAGAAAAGGTAGCCTTCATTCTTTCTCTTACCAGTGTCTCAGAATGACTTACTGAATGCCAGTTGACCAGAACCAAAAGGGGTGGTCTACTCTGGGGATGCTTGAAGCTAATTCTGCTATGTAGGTCCCTGTACTTTCCGCTGTGTAACAAGAGTTCTTTCTAGCCAACATTCACACTCTTCCAAGAGTATGTGAGACCTTTAAGGAACAGTTTACCATTGCCACCTCCAGCAAGTCTCCATTCTCAAGGGTGTGTGTGTGTGTGTGTGTGTGTGTGTGTGTGTTTGAACTGAAGTCTTCTGAGTCCTAGTCTGACTTTCTGTCCTCTAGTCTATACCACATTGGCTTTCAAAGTAGCAGAGGTCAGTATCGCAAGAAATCCCATTGTAAAAGACCCACAATGAGTACCCTCACTTTCTTTCTCTGCTGTACTGTGGAGAAGGTATATACAACCTGTGGCTCTCTTTAATTGCAGCTCCATGGACATGGAGTCACAAAGAGGCAGTCATGACCGTAATTTTTGTAACTTTGTCTGGCTATTGTAGCCTTGTGTAAGCCGCTTAGGGTACTTGTAGATAAGCGGGATATAAATCCAATAAATAAATAAATAAATAAATAAATAAATAAATGACACAACACAATACATGGCTACCATGACCCCTCCTATGTAATTTCCTGCTGATTTCATAAGGGTCATCCTTTCTGCACAGCTATGCTTCTCCTATTGGGATAAGCTGTGGAGAGAAGACTCCAAAATCCTTCCTAATAACAAAGAAGCTTCACTGGTGTTATGTCTCTGTGTATGCATGCACCTCTGACATGTATCTGTATGTTTTCATGGGTGTGGCCCTGATTCTCATCTTGGTAACCTATGTGAGTTGTGACCCTCAGGTCTTAAAGACTGAACAGTGTGTGAGTAGGAAAGACAGCCTACAATGCTTCAAGCAGAGAAGCCAAGGGTTTCTGCAGATGAAGGGCAGGGTTCTCTTTAAAAAAAAGGTGTCTCTCCATCCTGGCCCATAAGCCATGAGCACAGAAGGTATTTTGCAGGTGTAATGAAGCCATATGAGCCCTCAGGTTGTTTCTTCAAAGGCACAGGTAGACAAATGTGCAATGAAGCTTGTCGTTCAAATAAGCTGGTGACCCATAAGAAACATGAAAGATATGTTGTTTAAGAAGCAAAAATACTGCACTTCTATATACAAGAAAAGAGAAAGTGCCATATATTTCTTTCAGTTAGTGCTGGGAAGAGACAGCTCCAGTTTCTGCATACCAAAAGCCTTCTGTTGGGACCACTTCTCTATGGGCGAATCTCGGTGGGTTTCTTTTTTCAGTGGCCACAATGCTTCAAGCAGCTTCAGCCAAGTGAATCTGGCAGCTGCTGCCTACATTCCCCACCAGGATGCCTCTAACCTCAGAGCATTAGGACTTTTGGGGAGACAAATATAACACCTTGACAGAAGGAAATGGCTCTGCTTAGGGCACCATGCAGATTTCTTGAGGAAAACTTGTGGCTGAAGCAAGGACTCACCTGTTGAGGCCTACACCCCAATGTACTGAGTGCTAATGATGTAGTTGATCCTGAACTGTGGCATTTGGATATGTCTCAGTGGAAGAAGAGTGTAGGGGGAAGTGAGAGGCGATATGGCAGATGGTTAAGAGGAGCTGTGAAGAGCCAGCAGATAGCAAGCTAGGGGAAAAAACAACCATCAGACCTGGGAAGGGCAGTGACCTGTAAGAGACATCAAGAGATTTAGTGCCAAGGTCCCTATCTGGCTGTTGTCTATTTCTGAGCCAAAAATCACGTGCACAGCCCATTTCAAGGCAGCAAAGTGGTGGGTGCTAGGAAGGCTGGGCTAAGACGTGAGAGAAGTTTTGTGCTAATGTTTGCTGTGTCTTTTGAGGCCTCCAGTGGCTTGCCAGTCCAGGCAGGACAAAACCGACAGGAAATCCCTGCTCCATCTTAGTCTACATCGCTTCTAATAAGGTTACCCCTCTTGTGTGGAAGGAAGCACAGCGTACAGAAAGAGTAGCTCCACTGAGCGTTTGGTGGAGTTACAGTGTCATGCTTCTTTTCATGGAGAAAACAGACCTGAATCGGAACATTTTGGAAAGAAAACAAAATGCGTGAGGGGAGCCGTAGCTTAATTTCTTTTCTGCCAGCCATTTCTTCAGTCACAGTTAATGGCAATGAAGAGGATGATTTTATCTAGGTGTCTGTATACATGCAGTTAATCCAAAGACAAAAAGCAGAACACTTTTTATGGGGTTCCTAATAGTACACCCTTCCAGCCAGGGAGGTGGCTTTATAAAATATCAGGGGTGTATCGCTAGAGTCCTTGAACTCCTAATCCACAAGCATCCTGATTTGCAAGGAGAGAAGGTTCATTTGGAAATCAAATATATCATAGGATGCAAAGGGCCAAAACAAAAGAAAACAAAATGATATAGTTCATAGGGATGGCGTTAAAAATGGCCCCTGTCCAGGGACATATCCAGCACTCAAGCACTAGCTAGATTAGTGTTTCCCACCGTGGAGGTCATGAAGCTTTTTTGGGTTGTTGTTGTTGGTTGCCTTATTTATTTATTTATTTATTTATTTATTTATTTATTTATTTATTTATTTATTTATTTATTTATTTATTTATTTAAAACAATTGAAATATTAAAATGTCAGTGTACAATTCAATAAAAACATTTAAATACAAAACACAAAATTGGTCTCTATGTTATGTCAGTTAAAAAACTTAAAAGGAAGGTTTTTAACAGTTAAAACAATTAAAATATTAAAATGTCCCAATGTACAATTCAAAAGATAGCGTCTAAACATTTAAAATACAAAACAACACTAAAGACTTTGGGACATTGAGAGACAGAATATTGTTGGAAGCCATCAGAATTTGGTTCAAATTATTTCAAGAATCTCTGAATGTCAAGAGAGACGTTAAAAACATCTTTCTTCCACCGGGAAGATACAAAATGCCTTACAAGAGCAGACTTTTTCTGCACCTGATTCTGTGCACATATTCTGAATGTCATCAGTTAATCGTTAATTGGCTCCACAATTTCAGAGACATATCTCACTTGGACAAAGGCCATTCCAAATATTTATTACTAGTTTCTCAAAAGAGTAGCCCTGCTTCCTTTTAAGTTTGGTTTATGGTAACCCCAGATTAATATGGTTGCTATTCAGGCGCCGAGAGGTTTGCCTATTGTAACTATTTTAATGACTTTTTATGCCAATAAAGGTGACTGTGACTGACTGACTGACTGACTACAAGCCATCCCTTTCACCTCCTTGAGGGAGGGCTCTTTCAGGAGGGCTCCTTGGCTAGATCTTAATAACTGGGTAGGTTAATATGTTGTTGTGGGTTGCCTTATATGTGTTGTAGCCCTTGTTAAGTAATTTCTTCTTTGGTCTCTCAGAATGGGATATTAAAGTTAGTGTGCATGTGTATGGATAAAAAACAGGCCCTTTAGAGGAGAAATATCCCTCTACTTTCTGAGGAGAGATGACTTTATACTATTAACAGTTCCTTTTTATGCAGGTGTTGCAGTGGGGAGCCGCCACCACTTACTTGGCTATTTAAATATATAAATATAAATATAAATATAAACAAATTTATATATCGAAATAAATAAAAAATATAAAGGGAGTCATGAGTCAGGAAATTGGGGAACCACATGCATATATAATTTCTTCATGGGAGCTGGGGCCCTCTGGCATTTGTTGGGCAAAAGGTACAGCAGGCAGTGGTGGTTGGAGGGGTTTGAGTGGGCAAAAGACAATAAAGAAACCCACTTTTGTTGTTGTTGTTCAGTCGTTCAGTCGTGTCCAACTCTTTGTGACCCCATGGACCAGAGCTCGCCAGGCCTTCCTATCTTCTACTGCATCCTGGAGTTTGGTCAAATCCATATTGGTTGCATCGATGACAACGTCCAACCATCTCATTCTCTGCCGAACTCTTTTCCTTTTGCCTTCAATCTTTCCCAACATCAGGGACTTTTCCAAGGACTCCTCTTTCCTCATGAGGTGGCCAAAGTATTGGAGCCTCAGCTTTAAAACCTGTCCTTCCAGAAAAGAATCCCACACATCCAGGCCAGGCAAATAAGCATTGACTTATATCCATAGATGGAGGCTAAATGTTATCAAGTAGGATTTGGACTGTGACCCATAGTAAGAGGCAGGCAACAGTGGGCATATGGGGTAACCACCCCATTTGCCCTAATGGATCAGCTGCCATTGTTTCAGTCCCATGCTGGCTTTCCTGTTGCTTTATATTTCACATGTCCACTGTTGAACTTTTATTTACAACCTTGAATATTATTTTCTGGACTGGGGCGATTGTCTATCTATCCAGCACTTAACAATTGGTCCTTCCAGCTTTTGAAATTCAAAGAGAGCCTTGCTTTTCTGTTGAGTATTCTATCTTTCTCTTTTGTCTGTTTCTTACTTTTGATCTGTTTCGTTGGATGCTAGTATGTGTGTAGTAAAGAAGCTGTATACATGTCTGTAATTTTCAAGCAGCTGTAAGTAAAGGAACATTTTTTATTCTTTCTCCTACAAAGGTCTCATGGTGAGTTATTGAGACTGCAGGTACCAGTTATTTATTTATTTATTTATTTATTTATTTATTTATTTATTTATTTTTGCATTTATATACCACTCCCATTTCCCAATGAATTAATGAGAAAGGGCTGGGCCCTGGGGAGCGTGAAACTATTATCCTTTCTGGATCTCTCTACTTCTACTGTGTGGTAAAAATGAAAGAGAATTTTACCAAGAAATCTCTGCAATATCCATTTCTTGTCTTTCAATAGCCCAGCTTTCTTCCTCCTGCTTCTACTGAATTTTAAATTTTTCACTGCCTCAAGGCAAATTACTCTTGATCCATTGCCTTGGAAATGAGATGGGATAGAAAATTAAAAGTCTGAATGATGTTCCAACTACAGCGGGCATATCCACCCAGTTCTAATTTATGGCTTTCACTTTGCGTTTCCAACTGATGTGCATTACCTGTCGCTTCTTCAAGGAGCTGCATCTCTTCTAAATTGGAATGAGAGGCTCATTGTTTAGGGAAAATGCCAATCTGGTATGTGCAGAAAATTAATGCTGCTGCACACATCAGATTTTCTGCTCAGTTGCTTGTGAATCCATCCTGGTCTCGGATTCATTCATGATGGAAAAAAGGACCAAGGTCAAATAGATAGCTTTGTCTAAATACATATCTTTGGTCTGGCATGCTTTACATTTTTGCATGAAACCAAGAGCAAAGGGTTGCATTTTTTCTTTGCAAAGGACTGAGTTGGGAAAAGGTAATGCTTGGTGGAAATTATATATATATTGGAGACATGAAGCATGCAACTGGCTCTAATAAAATACTATTGAATACACTGTCATCATAACAGTGAGCCTGTAAGGTAGGTTGCAGCATTATGTACACCACACTGCAGATGGAGGTATGCCGTTGCCAGGCAGAGGTGCTCATTTTCAGAACCCTGCTGGGCTTATCACTAAGAATTTCCATACATGGAGTGTGAAGCTGCAATCTTATGAGCAGCAACCAGAAATCACAGAGCAGAATGAACTTCCAGGATCATCAGAACAGTTCCCCCATATGTTACAGAGAAAGAAGGCAACCAAGCCTCCAAAGATAGGGGAAAAAATGAAAATTTAATACTGAGTAAGATGGAGTGTGCAGTCTGAAGTCTGTTAAAGGTTTTGAGAGAAAACCTCTTTTAGATTGAGGCTACAGTTTCAAGCACCCTTACCCAAGAGTTAGTATGACTGAACTTAAGCGGACTTAATGACCATCCCTAAAATGGAGCAGGATTAGAGTGATAGGCAGTCTCACACTTCCAAAACAACCTTGGCCAGAGAGGAGGACAAGTGGCCTTTCTCCCCGGTAGGCCTTTTCCAAACCAATCAGTCAGTCAATCAATCAAGGACCACAGAAAGTAAGGAGAGAGAGAGAGAAATATGTCAACAGCAGGCCACCACAAATCAGATGTCTGACCTCAGCACTTCTCAAGGAATTGGAAGGATTTTGGATGCAGTGGACAAAAACCACTTCTACCCAGCTTTCAAAACTTTCCTCTTTTTTTTTTTAAGTTTGTATAGAAACACTGCCACATACATGGAAGCCCTCCAGCGTAGAGATGGGCAAGAAACAAACATTTGTTTTGTTTTGTTATTCATTATTCATTTTGTTACGTAACAAAATGAACAACGAACTGCCCCTTCGAGAGAAACGAAATGAAACAAAACAGAAATTTCTGTTTCATTTCAGTTTGTTTCATTCGCTGGTGTCTCCTACCTGGTTCTGCTGCTGGTGGTGCCGGACGGTCCTTCCTGCTCCGGTGGGTCCTCCTGGCTGCAGGGAGGGGTCATCAGGGGAAAAAGCTGACCGGCCATGCTACAGCTGGTAGGTGGCCGTGGTTGGAGTAAAAAAACAAACAATAAAAATAAAATGAAATGAAAGATCTGGCACACGGCCCCCGGTACCGGCCTGTGAGCACCCGTCTGGACCGTGGGTTGCCAAACTGGCCTGCAGGCCAGCAAAATATTTTTTTTTAAAAGCTGACCGGCCCACATTACAGCTGTAGCGCAGGCCATGTGGTTGGCAGTAAATAAAGTAAAATAAAATAAAATAAAATAAAATAAAATAAAAATAAATTTTTAAAAAAGGAGCACTGACCCAGCCCCAGGGTCAGCACTCTAAAATGGAAATAAATAAATAAATAAATAAATAAAACAAGCACCGACCCAGCCCCAGGGGCCAAGCGGTTGGACACTTGAATAAATAAATAAATATTTTTTTTTAAAAGAGCGCTGACCTGGTTGTAGGGGCCACGCGGTCAGCGCTTGGAAAATAAAATAAAATAAATTTTAAAAAGGAGTACCGGCCTGGCCCCAGGGGCCACGTGGTCGGTGCTTGAAGGAAAAAATGAATAATGAATCAAAATGAACCAACAAAACGAATATTTCAAAAAAATAATTTGTAAAAAACGAAATGAAACAAACCGAACCTTAAAATGAACCAAACCAAATTGAATTGCCATTTTTTTCAGTTTGTGCCCATCTCTACTCCAGTATTTTGGTCCAGACTATCCTTTTGGTTTTCAGAAGGAAGCCACAATCAGTTGCAAGCTGGTAGGAAGAAGATTTGTACTGTACTGTAGTATCCCCCTCAACCTTCTGCATATTTACTAAGGGATAAATCCCACTCGGTTCAGTGGGGCTTTCTCCCAATGAACTATGCTTTGAATTGCAATCTGATAATGCAATCCTATACATGTCTGCTAAGAAGTTATGTTCCATACAGATCAATGGGCTTTACTCTGTAAATGGATATAGGAAGATGACTTGGCAGAGAAAATACAACCAATGGTCACCAGGAGCAGAATTTGAAATCCAGACTTCAGACTTGTGTTTGCAGCCTGAATTTGGACCTCACTTTATGATACAGACCTGGTTGTGATTTGGGGGACTTACCTTTTTGTTTTTTGTTTTTTTATTTGTCTTCTCTTGGTTTTTTTTTTTTTTTTTGCATTATCCACAATATGTTGGTGCATAGCTTGATGAAGACTAGAATAGATCAAAAGCAGGCTTCAAAAAAATAAAAAAATAAAGAAATGGTGGCGTAATAAAGATATCACCTGTCTTTGCTTTAGTAACTTTTTATATCAGTTGCTGAAGCCTTCCTATAAATCACTGCTATATAAAAATGTCCTTCCTTCCTTCCTTCCTTCCTTCCTTCCTTCCTTCCTTCCTTCCTTCCTTCCTTCCTTCCTTCCTTCCTTCCTTCTGCTTGTATGCCATCTCATAGTGTGCTCTGTGATTCACTATGTAGTCATAATAAATCACATTATGGCCAATAGTTTAGGTTGTATAGTCACTTCCTGCTTTCTGAGGGTCTTGGAAGCCTATGCTTGTATATCTATGAGAGCTTTCTTATCCACTTCAGTGGAGAAATTGGCCTTCAGCTACGGGTGTGCAAGCAATGGAACTGACCCCTCCACTGAACTGTGTGTTGTTAGTCTGTGGAACTCCCTGCCAAAGGATGTGGTGATGGCATCTCGCCTGGATGCCTTCAAAAGGGGATTGGACAGATTCCTGGAGGAAAAGTCCATCACAGGTTACAAACCATGATGGAGATGTGTAATCTCCAGGCTTAAAATGGGGGTACTTCAAGGACCAGATGCAGGGGAGTGGTATCAGGAGACAGATATATAGTCTCGTGAGTTCCCAGATGCATCTGGGGGGTCGCACTGTGAGATACAGGAAGCTGGACTAGATGGGCCTTTGGCCTGATCCAGCATGGCTCTTCTTATGTTCTTATGTTCTTATGAACTAAATGGGAAAGCCATTGAAGATAAGAGCCCCCAGTATGTGGTACTCCTTAAATTAAGGCAGAATAATAACCTAATATTACATTAATTGTTTAGTGGGAGAGGTTTGCTTTATATGATTTTGTACATTTTTCACTCTATGGAAAGTAAATCTGAAAAGATATCTTAGGTGAATGAATGGCTGGAGAGAAGCATGCAGAGGGGCAGAAATAATGAGTATTAGCCAGTGACATTTAAATGTTAAACAGCATTGGTTGGTGAAGTCTAGGGGAATTGGCAATCTTATGCATTATGCTGGATCAGGAGTATTGTCTGCTTAGACATCAAGGTAGCATAATATAATAGAGTTTCAAATTAGGACAGCCCTATGTAATAATGTACATACTGCAGACTCATTTATACCAAGAGTTCCAGAGAATCATGAAAGATTTAAGATTTGGTGGGGGACTTGTACTTCCAGGGAGGAGAATCAGGGCAGGGATGTGTTGTGTACCAGTTCTCCTCTTCTGTTCTGTACAATGGGATTTTATAGTATCTTATGCTGCATCTTAATCACATTGTGTCCCCAGATTCCATTCCATCCCATTGGCTGCTGTTGGAGGAGAACCAAAGTGCAGTGAAAGTAAGGTAGAAGATAGTTTGCATACAGTTTATGGAGGGGAAGAACTCATTGGTCTCTGATATTCAGTGGGCTCCAGGAACTTATGTGGGAAGTTCTCTGGATTCTATGTCATTATTGTTGCACGCGGTCAAGCTGCTTATGACTTAAGGTGACCCCATGGATTAGTGACCTCCAACATGCTCTGTCCTCAACTGCTCAGCTCAGCTCATGTAGACTCAACCTGACCTCCTTTAGGCACTCAATGTTTCTCATATTTGGTCTTCCCCTTTTCCTGTTGCCTTCCATCTTTCTCAGCATTATGATCTTTTCCAGAGAATCCTGCCTTCCCAGGACAGCCTCATTTTCAGCATTTTTGCCTTCAGAGATAGGTCAAGCTTGATTTGATTTAGGGACCACTTTTTCATCTTTCTGGCAGTCCAAGGTATTTGCAAAGCTCTCCTCCAGCATCATATTTCAAATGAATCCATTTTATCCCTGTCAGTTTTTTTAACTGTCTGGCTCTCATGTCCATTCATAATGATCAGGAATACAAGAGTGTGAATGATCTTGATTTTGGTTTCCAGTGACACATCCTTACACTTGATGTGTTCTAATTTCTTCATTTCTGCCCCTTTGGGTTTCAGTCTTCTGATTCCTTGGCTGGCGTCTCCACTTGGATTGATGATTGAACCAAAGTACAGTATACAAAAGCTTAAATAATTTCAAGTTCTTTGTCACCAACATTAAAGTTATGTGCTTATTCTGTAGTAATTATTTTTGTCTTCTTCGTGTTCAACTCCAGTCCTGCTTCAGCATTTACCTCTTTCTTTTCCACTAAAAATTTATTTTGAGTCACTGCTGCTGTCTGCCAGTAAGATGGTGTCATCTGATTGTCTTAGATTACTGATACTTCTTCCTCCAATATTCACTAATCCTTCATTTGAATCTACTCTGGCTTTCTATGATAGGTTCAGTTTACAAATCAAACAGGTAAGACAATAAAATCCACCCGTGTCTAACACCTTTGCTTATAGGAAACTGCTATTTCCATATTCTGTCCTAATGATAGCATCTTGTTAGAACAATCAAGTGCTGAGGCATACCAGTTTCTTTCAGAATAACTTATAGTTTCTCAAAGTTCACACAGTCAAAGGCTTTACTGCATTCTATAAATCATAGACTGTTTTTCTTGTGGAATTATTTGGTGCACTCCACTAGGCAATGGATATTTGCAATATGATTTCAAGTGCCTTTTCCCTTTTAGAATCCATCTTGAATATCAGGATTTAGATCAGGGGGTGCAGGGAATGCTAATCAGATTTGCAGATGACACAAAATTGGGTGGAATTGCTAATGCCCTGGGAGACAGAAACAAAATTCAAAAGGCTCTACATAGGCTTGAACACTCGGCTGAAAACAACAGAATGAAATTCAATTGGGGTAAATGTAAAGTACTGCACCTTGGAAAAAGAAACCAAACACACAGATGGGAGATACCTACCTCAGCAATACTGAAAAAGATCATGGAAACATCATGGAATCACATGATGAATATAAGCTTATAATGTGTTGCCTTTCATCTAATAATAACCATGTATCATCAAGTCAATTTTGACTTATGATGACCCTTTTCCAAGTTTTTTTTCCAGGTAGTGAATCTATATGGTGATTAGGGGTGTCATCTCATCCTAAAGTTCCATTGATTTCAAAGGGTCCGACTTAAACTGCAACTTACTTTATTTTCTGTAATTACTTGGCAGAGATGCTCGCGTTGGGCTTCCTCCTAGGAAAGCTCCCTCCAACACTATATCTCCCTGTAGTCCCTGTATTGGACTACAACACCCACCATCCCCAGCCAATACAGTCATGCTATTTTGACATGGAGGAGCTGCATTCTGACATGTATTGAGGACACAGCATTGAGGAAGATGGCCCAGGGGTGGTGAGGGCTGCTCTCCAAGGTCCTGCACATACAGAGGGTGCCAGCTCATGGAAATTTGCTGCTGAAGACCTGCCTCACGGCTTTAGTAGCACATTCTCCATACTAAGCTTTTTGTTCCAAGGTTCACTTTCTCAGTTTCTTTTACACCAAATGCCAACTCCAACCGTTCCGCGTGTGTCATGTAGGACAGCTACCGAATGGAATGCTGAATTGCTTTTGCTAAATTAGACTTCGTGATATATGTCATTGATTGGTTTACCACTGTATTACTTATGACAGGAGCTAATATATCAGTTTTATAAATCATTTGGTAGGCTTAGATATTGATGTGGTTGAATAGTTTTGGAAGAAGAGACATACATCATTCTTTTAAAAATGCAACTTGAATGTTTTCTGGTAGGGATAGCTGTTAGAATAAGATGCATCAGTCCAACTTTCTTGTACACAGCAAAAACAGAGGTTCTGTGAGGGTAGACAAGGTAAGGCAGCTGCTGTTAAGGGTAACAGGGCAGAAGACATGAAGAACTTCCTGCAGACATGATCTAGATGTCCCCCTAATTGAAAACAAATGCCAACTATGTGACTTCACAGAAGCATTCATACTGCATTGAACTAGCTGCCAGTAATGACTTGGATTATTTGTAAATGGGACTAAAATAATATTTTAGTCTTTTAAAAGAATACTGGAGGTACACAGTACCAGCCCTAAGAAACCTGGATCTCCTTGGCCATTAGAGCAATGTCTTCTGCTTATAGCATTTCATCTTCCAATTGCTGCTCTACCCTTTGTCAACCAAGGTCAGCCTCATACCAGGGGAGAGAATATTAATAGACATGGGCACAAATTAATCCATGCCACTTCATTCAAAGTGCACCACATTGCACCACAGGTGCCATGTGTCTATTCTCCATACCCCCTAGCTGGTGGGCTCCCTCACCTTTTGTTGTGCACAACCAGGGTCGTCTTTCTCTGGATGGAAAGTCTTCAACCCATGAGAGCTACTTGTAAGACCCATTCTTCCTAGGCTGGGTGGTCTGAGGGCTTATAACACCTAGAGAGGCCCATAAACTCCAGATTCGGACTTCTCAGCAATAGCCCTATGCTTGCGGAGCAACCTCCCAGTTGAAATCTGCCTGGCCTCCTCCCTGGGATCCTTCAAAAATATATTAAAAACCTGGATGTTCCTGCAGACCTTCCCACAGGCTGAGACTGTTGCAGCGATTACCCAACTAATACTTAATATTGAATATTTTTATTGATGTTTTTACATCCCCCACCTATTGCATTGCCCATCTCTAAATCTAAACTCGAATCCATCATTTGAGTCAGGCTGACAGTTGCACCCCAGGTGGCTTGGTTCCACATGGAGTAGGTAAGATAGCTGTCTTTGCTGCAACACAAGGCAGTCAAGATTTTGTATATGGCACCTGTATATGGGAATGAATGCCAATTGTTGAACATTTTTACCAATCATGGTGTAATGCTGGAGAATAGCATCCCAAATGAACCAATTAGACTGCTTAAGCATTCCTTCCTAAAATTAACCCCAACTCTCCCTTACTGCATATAGTTAAGGCTATGGAGATGGGGAACAGCAGCCTGCAAGATTTTAAAGTCACAATTTGTCCTTGCACTAATTAAGTCACAATTAATAAATTGATAGCTGTAAGCATTCCTCTGTTGCAGATTTTAGGAAGAGCCACAGTAGGGGGAAGGAACTGCCAATTTTTTTCTGACAGATGCCTTCTGTTCACAGAGGGACTCTACAGGGACAATGTCTTTTTTTAACTGACTCCATCAATTTAGCTTAACAATTAGTTTAATAACAAAAGTATGCTTTTAAATGTCTAGATGGGTTATAGAGATAATTGTACCCAAAGTAGCAGCCCTGGCTTTTGAGACAGCTGTAACAAAGATGTATCATGTACACTTTGCTTATATTTGCTTTAACAAATCAGCATGTTTTATGTCTTATCAAAACCGTGAATCTTGTGTAGAGTCGGATATGATTTATGCAACATTTTGAAAGACTACTCCGTCAGAATGTCTCAGAGGGAGTCTGCCTGTCCTTCAATCAAGTACCTTTTGAACCTGAAGCTGTTAATTTGAAACTCTGAAAGCAGTCGGGTTTTAAGCACCTGGTGGGCCACAAATAAGTGGCCAAGCACCTCTGTTTGACTTTTTAAAGGCACAGGTTGTGCAGGCCTGTGATAAGGAGACAGAAGTCGTGTGCTGAGCGGTGGGGAATTTTAAGCATGCCTATAGTGGGAGAAGGCTGTTCTCCCGCCATGCTGAGGCCCTCTTAGCAAAATGGAAGCTTCTCGGCAGAGATGTGTTGGATTTAAAGGGCCAATGTGCAAAGTAATGTGTGCCCTTCTTAGTACTACCTTGAATAAGTGAATGAGGGCAATGTTGTTGACCACTGTGTCTTGAGGGGGGAGATCCCAAAGGGTTCTGTGTTAGCAGGACTTGTGGAAGGAGTCCCTTTATTGCTTTCAAGCCTGGACAGAAAAAAACTAACAAGAGCAAGTGGGGCTCACACCACCTCCTCAAGATCCAGGACAATTCTTAAATGCTACATTTTTTAAAAGTCAGATATTGCTGTGTGTTCCATCGAGTTTTAATAAACAATACTAACTGAAGTTGCCTTGTGGGCAGCATGCTGTTTTCTGTTTACAAAAGGGATGCCGTCAAGTTTGATGTCACCCTCCTTCAACTGGGCATCCTTCTGAATTTTTTTTTGGCTACAAAACCCATCATCCTGAACAGGATCACTATTGGAAGTTATAGTCTTAAATATTTGGAGGACGCTGGCTTAGAAAATACCATTTTTAAATATTCATTGACGTGGAGGGACTGCTAACAAAATTCTACTTTGGAGTAAGTGAAACCACATGAACTGCGGTGGCAAGTGGCAGCTACATATTTGGCATGGTACTGGTTGTGTGTGCTTGGTCACATGACTGGCACATGACCAGGCACACAGTTGGTCTTCATTAATTAGCTGCAGTTTTGCATGGTCATGTAATGTGATTTCCCTTTCTATGGAATAAAATCTCAACAGAATCCTGGTCAGCCTGAATGAAGTGAGAAGACTTTTGAGTCACTGCCTTTCCATGTGCTAATGAAGCTAACTGACGATCCACACAGATCAATTTTGTTTACATTTTCACTGTAGAAATAGCTTAAGAAAGAAGCATTGTTTTAGTAAAGAAAATGCCACAACCTCTGCCTTCAACACACATACACATCCGTGAAATTGGATGTTTGGCTTTCTGAAATCTGCTCAGGGATTTGTTCTTTGGATGCCCTCCTGTCACTCATTTTAATGGGTCCTGGGAGCAGAATTCTCCAAGGTAGCTCCCAGTTCTTGAAGATTATTTTTATGCTGCTGTACCATGAGGCCTTATTGATCGCCTAGGAGGCCATTAATTGGATGTAAGTGTCAACACAACCAGCTTACACCTCAGCTGGGACCAGTGTTGGCAAATAGGTTGGGCAGGGCTCTTTGCTTATGCCAGCTCAGGACACATGTGGCTTTAAGTTCAGGAAACTCTGCTGAGCTGCCATGAGGCCGAATGACAGTTTGACACTCTAATTATCCTAAGAACTAGAATCAAATCCTTTCACCCCCAAGGCTAATCTGTGAGGGTGTTGGTAAGAAGGTTTCCCCTCCTTCTGTTATGGAGCAGATGGAAGCTGCCAGTGTTAAAGGCTGGATCACAACCCACTCAGATGCAGTTCAGCCATTCCAGTACCCACACAATATCTTATTTTTATGACCTACTGAGACATCCACGAAAATTACATTCCCATCTAATATTTGGGTGATTTAGCCCTGCAATTTCCCCCTGAGTGCTAGTATGGTGTCTGGATCCTTACAGGGAACCCAGTGGTAATGCCAATTGAGCAGCAGCTTCAACAATTTACCTTTTGTTTGTCTCATGTCTCCCTCCCTTCTACTTCTGTCTCCTGACTGGAGGTACACAATATGGTGAGTGTGTTCTAGAGATGGGTATGAATAAGGAAAATGGCATTTCGTTTGTCGTTTTTCGGGTCCATTTCGGTTCGTTTCTGTTTTTCGTGAATTTTTGCAAAAATTGTTTTTGTTTTCGTTCATTTTGTTACCATTTATTTCAAATTTTTGTGATTTTTTTAGGATTTTAAGCAATTCACTCATATTGCAGTAACGGAAACGAAACGCACGACAAAAATTCCGGTGTTTCTGTTCATTTCGTTTCATTTTAGAGACAAAATTCGTTTGTCATTTTGTTATGTAACGAAACGAAAAAACAAAAACGGAAACGAAAAATTGTTCGTTTCGTGCCCACCTCTAGTATGTTCTAAATTTTAATCTGGGAGCTATCCAACGTGCTGAACATAGTGAGGAGATCTGGTTCAGCACCTTGGATAACTCCTGCTGGAGATTCACCCTCCCTGTGACCCTGGAGTCACCAGCCACCGCTGGGCTGATCCAGCTCCCTCTTTCAATGACAACATTGGTGAAAGACAGGGCCAAAGATGGGAGATGCTTTTTATTATTTGGCGAGGGGAGACTGCAGTTCTCAAAAAGTGCCAGCTAGCATGGCCAGCCAGCTAGTTGCAGGGTTCTGGAAGTCCAAAAGACAAATGTTGTTCACCTTGCTTCCAAAGAGATGTTGGCACAGGCATGGCACCCAAGTATCCCAGAGTAGTTCCTGGTTCTAGGGTGGGGAATGTTTGGCTTATCAGCTCCCTCATATCACAACTCTCAGTATCTTTTACTGTTGGTAGTGTTTGGCTCTCTCCTGAATGGAAGTACTGTATATATCAGATTTTCATTATACTGTTCCCACGAAATTCTACTGGGGGTACATAAGAACATAAGAAGAGCCATGCTGGATCAGGCAAAAGGCCCATCTAGTCCAGCTTCCAGTATCTCACAGTGGCTCCACCAAACGTGTCTGGGAGTGCATGAGACTAGATATCTGTCTCCTGATACCACTTCCCTGCATCTAGCCCTTGAAGTGCTCTGTTTTTAAGCCTGGAGATTATACATCTCCATCATGGTTTGTAATCTGTGATGGATTTTCCCTCCAGGAATCTGTTCAATACCCTTTTGAAGGCATCCAGGCCAGACGCCATTACCACATCCTGTGGCAGGGAGTTCCACAAACTAACAACACACTGGGTAAAAAAAAATCTTTTGTCTGTTCTCACTCTCCCAACCCTTAATTTGAGTGGATGTCCCCTAGTTCTGGTATTTTGTGAGAGGGGGAAGAGTGTCCCTCTATCCACTTTACTCATCCCCTGCATTATTTTATATGTCTCAGTCATATCCCACCTCAGGGACCTTTTTTCCAGACTAAAGAGCCCCATATGTTTTAGCCTTTCCTCATAAGGGAGGTCCCCTAGCCCAGTAATTATTTTAGTTGCTCTTTTCTGCACCTTTTCCAGTTCCAATATGTCTTTTTAGAGATGCAGTGACCAGAATTGTACACAATACTCCAGGTGTGGCCTTACTATTGTTTTGTATAATGGCATTATGATGTTGGCTGTTTTGTTTTCAATCCCCTTTTTGATAATCTCTTGCATGGAATTGGCCTTCTTCACCACTGCCACACACTCGGTAGACACATTCATTGGGCTGTCCACCAGCACACCAAGATCTCTTTCCTGAGCCATCATGGATAGCTCAGAGCCCATGAGTTGATAGATAAAGTTTTGATTTTTTTCACCCCAATATGCATTATTTTACATTTTCCTACATTGAAACACATTTGCCTTTTCACTGCCCATTCCCCCAGTTTTGTTTTCAATCCCCTTTTTTGATAATCCTTCTGGAGCTCTTCTTCATGATCTTCTCTGTTTTTTTCCTGACCACATGGTGAGTAGCCCAGATTGATAGATAAAGTTTTGATTTTTTCACCCCAATATGCATTATTTTACATTTTCCTACATTGAAACACATTTTTTTTTCCGCCCATTCCCCAGTTTTGTTTTCGATAATCTCTTGCATGGAATTGGCCTTCTTCACCACTGCCACACACTCGGTCCATTTTGGGCTCATTTTTCCTGAGCCATCATGGATAGCTCAGAGCCCATGAGTTGAATGTTTCAAAAATTCCCCCAGTTTTGTTTTCAATTTGTTGTTTGGATAGCTCAGAGCCCATGAGTTGATAGATAAAGTTTTGATTTTTTCACCCCAATATGCATTATTTTACATTTTCCTACATTGAAACACATTTGCCTTTTCACTGCCCATTCCCCCAGTTTGGAGAGATGTTTTTTCTCAGTTTTTTTACTGTTGTTAGTACTGGTTTGGGGGTAGTGGGCTCCTGGAGGCACCTCTGTGGGGTGGGTGCCTTCTCTGGCTCGCTATGAAGGGAAAGCGGGCTCCTGGAGGCACCTCGTGGGTGCCTCCTCTCCTCACCCGCTACAAAATGGCATGCATAGCCAATTGTATATGCATGCCAAGTTGAGTGGCAGAGAGGCACCTCTTTTGGGTGCCTCTCTGTAGACCACAGGCCCACTGCTGATCTGGCCACTCTGTGGTTCACTAAGAAGGGAAGTGTACTTGCGTGTATAGTGCAATGCGAGTACACAGTTTTGGCTTAGGGTTAGGGTTAGCGCAGGGGCTAGGCTTAGGGTTACAGGTAAGGTTAGGGTGAATATTGGGGTGCACCTCTGGGTGCCTCTCTGACCCACTTAGAAGGACAGTGTACTGGCGTATGGGTTAGGCTTAGGCTTATGCTTAGGCTTAGGGTTCAGGCTACGGTTATGGGCTTTTTATGCCCAATTGGCACATCCCAGAAGTCTCTGTGGTCAACCTGGCCAAGTGGCCATGCGATTGGTGGAATGGCTCCAAAAATTTGCATGGTCACTCCCATGGCCAGCCCATCATTGCGCAGGTGTAAAAAATAAAAATAAAATAAAATAAAATAAAATCAATGGAGAGGAGGACAGAGGAGACATTTTGTTGCAAGAAAAACCCACTGCTACTGCTACGAGGATGCCCGCCGGCCACCACTCCGCCAGAGCAGCCCAGGTAGGACAGGAGGAGAGGGGGGGAGGCCGGGGACCCCCCCCAGAAACCACCCCTCTGGTAGGTGCCCTCACTCAGGCAGGCATATTTTTGCCTGCTTTTTTGGCCGGGAATCAGGTTTTTTTTTTACTTTTAAAACTTTTTTTCTGTGCTGTTGGCATCGCGCGATTGCGCGATGCCAGGAACGACAACACGACAAATCAGACCCGATTTTTCTTTTTTCGGTTCGAGTTCGAGTTCTGGCAGAGTAATTGTCGTTCTTCGTTTCGTTGCGTAACGGAAATGAGGAACGGAAACGGAAACGAGAATTTCGTCGAGTCGTGCCCATGTCTAATGGTGAGATGTTGAATGTCATAAGTTCGCATTTCTGCTCTGCAACTTCACCAAAGTCTCTGAGGAATGGAGGTTTGGCATGAATATACCATGGTCGCATTTCTGAGATTCAGAGCTCCGTCTCCTGAAAGGTTCCAGCTTCCAATAAAAACATTTGTCTTGCACCAGGGGGGTTTCATGTAACATTCAACTACAAACATATCCCCGGAAAGACATAAAAAGTGACACAGTGGTTATTTCCCATTGAAGTGCTCAGCATACCTTACCTAGGTGGTTCAGTCACCCTTCACTCAGCCGACTAGAAATGTCATCTTTCCTTTGTGCTGTCTCTATTTTCCAGACTGAATGCTGGAGGGGGTGCAGAAGAAATTGGCTCCCCCATCAAGTATCAAGGGGAAAACAATGTTAGCTAAAGTGATTCTTCCTTGTAATGGTTTCCGGCCATGGCATGCTCTCGACTGCATGCTGAGAGCTTTTTTCCATATTACTCAGAGTGACAACTCCTGCATGAGATGATGAACAGCACCTTCGCTGCAGTTCTCCAAGTGATGATGATGCCATTAGATCTCTGCGACTGAGGATGATCTGCAGGGCCATGACTGGGTGACACTTTAAAGACAAGCTCTCCCTGACCACCTTGCTTGCATTTCAAGGTAACTAACAATGCATTGTGTTGTCTGCTTTCCAGGAAAATGCTTCTGCTGGAATTGTTTCTTTTATTGGGAGTCATTGAAACTCCATGTTCTGGATGCTGATCCACCAAAGTGGAATTATGTGGATATTCATGATGTTCCCAACCAAGGCCTGCCCTCTTCTATGAGCACCCATGAATGTGAAGATATTTACCCCACATCATGCTCTCTCTTTCTCTGTGAATAACTGTGTAAATTACTTTGTAAGAAAGACAAGTAGGGTTCAAGCACATCTTTTCCCTTTTAAATGCATGCAAGCAGGAATCCAGTCCTTTCTCAAGCAGTACAGTGTATTCCCCAAGGAAGTGTTCTGATTCACACATTGCTCTCTATACATGGTGAATGATAGTATGTATGTAACAGTCAGTAAAATAGTATCTTACAGAGCCTTTTCACACGACCCCTAAGATCTGCTGGCCACTTAAATTCGGACCAGAGATCTTGGGAGTTTGTCGCTGTTCCTGTGTTCCCACCCCCTCCGCACTCCTGGCTGCTGGCTGCGTGTGGGGAGGGAGAAAAAAAGAAAGAAAAGAATGCCGGCTTACTTCCGTTCTGCCCTCTTGCTCTGCTCCTGGCAGCATTCAGATCTCTTAAAGGGGCGGGGGGCAAAACAACAACAAACAGAAGCGAGGAGAGCCCGGCACTCACTACGTTACATCTGCATCAGGAATTTTTTACCCCTGGAGAGCACGTACTTGAAAAGTGCGCTGGGACGCGCTTAGGTGGGCGTGGTCGCACTTAATTTTTTGTAAACTCCGGAGCTGGTGGGGAAACAATTTTAATCTCCGGATCTGGGAGCCATTTGCCGTGGATTTTAGGGGTCGTGTGAAAAGGCCCACAGTCATAAAACAAGATGTCCCAGCCATGGGCATCACTTTTCTGTCCACTGACGATTGTGTGTGTATATGTGGCTAGGACTTCTTGCTCCAGTTGCATCCTTATTTATTATTTATTATTTAGTTTTGAATATTTTTACCCTGCCTTTCTCCTTGAAAAAGGACTCAAGGTGGCTTACAGTAAGGAGACACAATATACACTCCATTACAATTAAGACACATTCAGTTTGAGAAACGGGGAATTGAGGGCTACCTTACAGCATTAGAAGGCAACATTAAAACTAACCATTGATAACAGGAGAGATATAAACACAATGTTATAACAAGTGTTTATAAACTCGAAGTCTGTGTAGCCATGCATGGTAGATTCATAAAAAGAGACAGTAGGTGCTCCATCATTCTGGGAAGGATTGCAATCATTTACATTTTACCTCTCTTGCCACTGCATTGCAGATGTCTTTCTGATCTTGTTTAATTTTCATCCATCACAACTTATCTGCAAGCATAATCATCTCATTTCCCAATGCTAACTCCAAGTTACTTAGGAACAGCTTTAAAAAAACACCACTCCTCATACATGACTTTGGGTAGCTTCACCCCTCTCGGTTCTAAAAAGCAGCCATTTACCCCTATGGTTAGATTAGACAACATACCTACCATGGCATTAGAAGCAGAGCTCCCTTAAGAGGTAAAAAGTGTCCATTTGTTCTGTCACAAGGAACCTCTGCAAGTTGCAGATTAACATGCTTTTGCTTTATTATTGATCATTGGGAGGTAAATCTGGGTTTCAGTTGCATGTTCGATTGCTCAGGCAAACTTCCCTTTGCAGAAACAATGTGGATTCTTCTTCGGAAAAAATGTTACTTGATAATTTTGATCTGTAATTATGATCTCCACCATTTTACTTGGAACAGATGTTAAGCCGGCCATCCTGGAATTTCTTGGATCCCACTGTTTGCCTTAATAATACCTTCTATTCCTTTCACAGCAAAGTGCAGAGTGACCTTGCTGCCAGATGAGCGGTATAAAAATCCAATCAATCAATAAATACACAAATAAATAATAAAAGTCAAGCCAGGCATAGGTGTCTGCCCTAAATCTTCTGCACTGAAGACAATTAGATTTTGCCAAGAAGATGATACCTTTGCATCTGGCCGCTTCCTTTTTTGGATGAAGGATCAGGCAAAAGAATGGAACACTGTCAATGTCAAACAACATCCATATGGCCTTTGTGGATTTCTCTAAAAGTGTAAGGAATCTAGGCAAGGATATTGCTTTACATAGAATTGGATGACGACATACAGAGGGCTGTTGGCCACAAAACAAGGAAGCATTTCTCTCTATTAAAATGCAACCTAGGAAAATCATGGATGGAACATAACACTAAATGAAAGTCTTGCAGCATCTGAAATCATTGTAATGACTTCCCTGTCACTTGGCTAGCTTTCTGTTTGCAGAAGATAATGACATTGAGGCTGCACAATCAGGTTAGTATAATCTGCTATAAACGCACAGGTCAGGCATAGCAGTAGCTGTGTCTGAGAGTCAAGGTCATGTAGTAGTTAGAGAAGGGAAGGGACTTGTTTAGCCTGCAGCCCCTCCAAGTTCCTCCACATTCAAGGGAGGAAGTTACCTTCAGAATAGAAAATCACATATGTAAATTGCTTTTTTTGTTCTATATGTTGTGCAAACATTAAGGAGCCTCCTGGTGCAGTGATTAAATGCCTGTCCTGCAGGTAAAACTGTGCTCACAACCTGGGGTTCAATCTCCAGTAGCAGGCTCATGGTTGACTCAGCCTTCCATCCTTCTGAGGTCGGTAAAATGAGTACCCAGCTTGCTGGGGGTGTGGGGGTAATGTGTAG
Organism: Phrynocephalus forsythii; assembly: GCA_029282475.1. Classification (NCBI taxonomy): domain Eukaryota; kingdom Metazoa; phylum Chordata; class Lepidosauria; order Squamata; family Agamidae; genus Phrynocephalus; species Phrynocephalus forsythii. Next base: position 6,169,841 of record JAPFRF010000004.1, on the reverse strand, counting down.
CCTGCATTACTGTAATTAAACTGTAAACCACCCAGAGACTGCTTGAAGTGGTATAGGGTGGTATATAAGCAGAACACTTTGCCTTCACACAGACACACATGCAGAGACAGAGGCTGATACTTCACGTCCCTCTTGCTGCAGTTCACAGCCCCTCTGGAGACCATTTCGAAGGAACGTAACCTCACGTCCTTGTGGGGTCAACCCGAGTTAGAAGGAACGTAACCTCACGTCCTTGTGGGGTCAATCCAAGTTCAAAGGAATGGATTCTCACATCCTTGTGGGGTCAATCTGAGTTCACCCCAACCACGCGCCCTGAACTGCGCTCCAAGCGGGGTGAGAGATTCCCATCCCGGAGCTTGGGAATCTTTTCAATCCGCTTCTTGATCCGTGTTGAAAACCGATTTCAGCATGGAGGCAAGTTCACCTCGGCTCGAGGAAGGACGTGAAGTAACCACCAGAGAGACAGAGAGCAAGAGCGAGAGAGACAGCAGTACTTAGTGCTAACTGCAAAATCTTACCTGCTTATAAAGCCCCCAAATCTGTCTTCTTTTACAAACACCCTCCTCTCCCTTGCCCAGTGGACTGGCACGACTGATGGAAATGTCTGGAGAAGAGGGGGAGGGTTTGTCCAATCGTCCTTTCACTCTGCAGCCAGGTAGTCTAGGATCTAGCCGCAGTCTGTTGGGAACACTGGGTTACTTGCTAGTCACAGCATATGCAGCAAGTGGGTTGGGAAAGAGATACAGAAGGCAGAATTGGACTCGAGAGATAGATTCACTGGTCATTATACAGGCTAGGCTTCCTGTCTTGCTTAGGGAGCCATGGGGACCATGAACACTGTTATTGCTTCCAAACAACCACAGAGAATAGAGAACAGCTTCTGTCACAGTGTTAAACACCCTCCACCAAAACTCTGACATTGTAAAGATAGTAACTGGAAAAGTAAAAAGACGAGGACTAAGGAATCCTTTCTCTGTTTGAAAGCTGTGACCACCAGCCACAAAACTACACCTGTTGCATTTCCTTCACTCCTCTCTGTCTGTAATTTCCATTTGGGTTCCGGAATGTATCAAATTGGGCAGAAGAAAATGACTTTAAAAACAAAATCCCCTAAATCCCGGGGAAAATTTCAAAGCCTCTTAACTGACCTGCTTCACCCCACCCCCTGCTTGAAACCTCATTTGGTTCAGATCTGAAAATGGCCTGAATATTTGCTAAATGCACCTATTCTCTTTTGATCCGTGACTCAGTCAGCAGTGAAGGACTTATGCATAAGCTTAAATGAGCTGCAGTATAGGACTTGATATTCTACAAGGTGCTGTCAATACATTTTTTAAAAAAAATCCACCCTGAGTTTGAATAATATATCAGGCAGGCAGTGCTCCAGGGCCAGTTTTCTAAAGTAGGATAGTACTACAGGTCCTCCATTTTCTAGTAATGAAATGGCTTAGGACACTTGCCTATCTTGATCTTTTCCTCCATTTTTATGTATTACCATATTTTTCTGTCTACTGTATAAGATGCCCCCATATATCATAGAATCATAGAATCATAGAGTTGGAAGAGACCTCAAGGGCCATCTGGTCCAATCCCCTGCCCTGCAGGAACCCCTATCACAGGACTCCCGGCAGATGGCCATCCAGCCTCTGCTTAAAATCCTCCAAAGAAGGAGACCCCACCACCCTCCGTGGCAGCATATTCCATTGTCAAACAGCTCTAACCATCATGAAATTCTTCCTAATGTTTAAATTGAATCTCTTTTCCTGTAGTTTGAGACCATTGCCCTGCGTCCTAGTCTCTGAAGCCATGGAAAATAAACCAGTCCCTTCTTCAATGTGACATCCTTTCAAATATTTAAACATAGCTATCATATCCCCTCTCAGCCTTCTTTTTGCAAAGCTAAAAATCCCCAGCTCCCTAAGCTGCTCCTCGTAAGACATTTCTTCCAGACCCTCAATCATCTTGGTGCTCTCCTCTAGACCTGTTCAAGGTTCTCAACATCCTTCTTAAATTGAGGTGCACAGAATTGGGTGGACACAGTACTCCAGATGGGTGTCTGACCAAAGCCCACTTTTAAAATCTAAAATCCCCACTTTTAAAACCTAAAATCACAGTTTTGCAACCACGTGGTTCTCTCCTCAGCTTACTTCCATATATAAGATGACCCTCAAGTTAATGTAACAATTTTAGACAAAAATATGAGTCCCTGCTGGCCTTCCGTAGAGCAGTTAAAACCATCCTATTCCGCGAGGCCTTTGGTGACCTAATTTAAGTTTAAGTTCAACTTTTTTCCCCCCCCCGCCATCCGCTGCTCGTTCACCCACAGCTCGATCTCTGCGAGCGACTAATATTAATGGAGGGTGCTCATGATTTTATATCTGTATTTTATTGTTTTAATTTTGCTGTTGTTAAAGATTGGGATTGTATATTTGTTTCTACTAGCTTTGAAAGCGCCCAGAGTTCCCTTAGGGAAGATGGGCGGGGTATAAATTTAATAAATAAATAAATAAATAAATAAATAAATAAATAAATAAATAATACACAGAAAAAAATACTGTAACTTCAAAAGGGAGACTGTGCAACTGATAATTATCACTTTTAAAAAAGGCATTTCTTTCCTCTTTTTATTTTTATGAGAGTTGCTTAAATTATGACGCTTGTGACTCAAGGTATGTTTTTAAATGCTTGACATTTGCATTAAACTTGTTGGTGATATACGAAAGCCTTTAGAGAAATAGATTAAAAGAAATGCAGACCTACAGTATGCCATCGCCTGGCAAACTAATGAGAGTTCTCGCTCACCTGAGAGTGCTGCGTGGATCACCTGCTTTGGCACAGCTCCAGAGATGAGTGTTATCATCATGTGTATAATTGTTGTTGTACTCCAAAGCAATTTTTGCATCAAAAATGATAATAAGCCAGACAATGGTTGTCTCTGGTTTTGGAGCCTAGATTTCCTGAAGGCATCCTGCCTCTCCGTGCATGCAAATCTGAATAAGCAACCAAGGGAGAAATTGCCAGCATAAACTTCGGAGATGCTGTTGTAATAATAGCTTGCCTTGGAGAAGATGCATTTAATCATGGACGGTCCCCATAGTATTTAACTCCCTCCATTTATTTAGATTTATACTGGGTTCATATTCTGTGTAGCTGACATCTAATGGACTCCATCTATGTAACTACTCAGATGCACATTCACCATACAAAATTTAAGCTGTGCTTGGAAGTCCCCTCAGTGTTACTGAGAAAATGAAAATGTGGTGGAGTACAATTATTCTTGAGTTAATTCCTCCTGTGCTGCAAAAGATGCTGTGAGAGATTTAGTGTGCCACGTTAAAAACAGACTTTGTCGTTCTTGCGTCTTGTAGTTTTTGGACTACAACTCCCATCACACTTACTACCGGCCACACTCTCTGGCGATGATGGGAATTGTATGGCAAAATGGTAGAAAGATACCTATGCATCTGGTGGGCTTCTGGCTGGTGAAAATTTAGTGACATTGTCTTCCCTCAGTCTTTTTAAAAAGGTAGATGCATTAAGATGTGAGTCTCCTCCAGGCAGTTCTATTAAGAGAGATTCATGGACGTATATCGATAGCTTAGTTCTTGGGTAATCTGAAAGAATTTCCATGGATGGCCTACCTTATTATTTTGTTGTTTGCTTGCTTCCTTTCTATACAGCCTTTTGTTCCACAAAGGGACCCAAGGTGACGCATCAGTGATTGAAACAAGCTGGGCTGAAAACACAAATACAAGATTAAGAGACGATCAATCATATAACTGTAGTTAAAAATGGTCATCCGAACATTTAGAGCTTTAAAAACACACTTTAAGGAATGATGTATGCACATCATTCAGCCTCTTGTGAAACACTCAATCTTGTCCGATTTAGAATTCTTTCTTCCTAAAAATGATTGATAAACCTAACATGTACTCCTTCATTAAGCTTTACATTGTGGATAACATCTGGCAACATCTGGCAAATTGTATTGTGTACAATTCTGGTCACCGCATCTCAAGAAAGACATAGTGGAACTGGAAAAGGTGCAGAAGAGAGCGACTAAAATGATTACTGGGCTGGGGCACCTCCCTTATGAAGAAAGGCTAAAACAATTGGGCCTCTTTAGTCTGGAAAAAAGGCGCTTGAGGGGGGATATGATTGAGACATACAAAATAATGCAGGGTATGAGTAAAGTGGATAGAGGGAAGCTCTTCTCCCTCTCTCAAAATACCAGAACTAGGGGACATACACTCAAATTGAGTGCTGGGAGAGTAAGAACTGACAAAAGAAAATATTTTTTCACCCAGCGCGTTGTAAGTCTATGGAACTCCCTGCCACAGGATGTGGTGATGGCATCTGGCCTGGATGCCTTCAAAAGGGGATTGGACAGATTCCTAGAGGAAAAGTCCATCACGGGTTACAAACCATGATGGAGATGTGTAATCTCTAGGCTTTAAACCAGGGTACTTCAAGGGCCAGATGCAGGGGAGTGGTATCAGGAGACAGATATCTAGTCTCATGCGCTCCCAAACGCATCTGGTGGGGCCGCTGTGAGATACAGGAAGCTGGACTAGATGGGCCTTTGGCCTGATCCAGCATGGCTCTTCTTATGTTCTTATGTTCTTATGTTCTTAACCTGTTAAAAACAATATAGACAGAATAAAACAGGAACAAAAGTGTGATAACAAATTCTAAAACTACAATGGAAAGGAACATGGAATGCCAGCAGTGAAAGACTTCTACTGTAATTCTTTTTACAAATCAACAAGTCCAGGAACACCTGTCTTGAGAGGGAGTACCATAATTATGGAGCCAACGCTAAGAAGGCCCTGCTTTGGCTACCTCCCAAATATATTTTAAAAATACATTATGACCAGACTGCGAGCATCCACTTTTCAAAGGGAGTGCACACTGCTGGTAGCAGATTAACACAATATATATCAGGCAGAAGAGCTTCAGCAGGTACAGTATGTCAGTCTTGGAAGCAGAGTTGGTAAGTGGGGCAGTATTCCTTAATGTGGGAACAGGAATGTCGTATACAGTGTTTATGCACTAGGGCTCAGGAAATCTTGGCCCTCCAGAAGATGCCATATTACAACTCCCATTATCCTTGACCATTGCCTGTGCTAACTGGGGCTGGTGGATTTTACCATCCAGCAAGACATGGGAACAGAGATAATGTTATTTATTTATTTATTTATTTATTTCAAGTTTCAAGTTTATTTATTTATTTATAAACTTCTATACTGCCCGTGTTCTGGGCGGTTTCCATCAATACAAGAGAAAGCAACAATAATATATATATATATATATATATATATATATATATATATGCATGTTAGGGTGGATTCGGGTTTCTTCCCGTGTAGAAATCTGGTTGTTCTGGCGACGTTTCGACGAGGTCTCACTCGTCATCTTCAGGCTGGTGTTCTGGCTTCTTTCTTCTTGAAGCAAAGTGTGGTCTCAGTTGAAGTCCTTCTATAAATACTGCTGGGGGGGTGTGGTTTGCTTGCTTTGTTGCTGATTGCAAGTTCCTTTGTTCCTTTGTTCTTTTGTGATCTGCTGTGTGGCTGAGGCGATCGTTAAGGGATTAACTGCTGATGGCTGTTTAGATGGCTGTTTACATGCTGGTGGGTTAGATGGCTGGTAGGTTCTGGCAGTATCCTGGGCTTTGGTGGAGTGGGGTCCTGTGTCTTGTGAATTCATTTTGGTCTGGCTACGTGTCTGTGGTCTCCCAATGTTTTTTTGGGGTGTGTGAGTGTGCTCCATGTGGTGACTGGAGTGGGGTGCCGCAGTAGATGGTGCAGTCGTGGTTTTGTTATTGGATGGTGGTTTCGTTTCATCTGTGGGAAGGGTCTGGGTTTGTGTTTGGTGTGGATGGAAGGTGGTGGCATCTTGTATCCTTTTGGACCTGGTGTCAGTCTTTGTGACAGAGGCTCGTCTGTTGACCAGGGCTAGTTTCCAGATGTCAGGCAAGCGGGAGGTGTCATCTCGTTTATTCATGTTGTTTGGGTGTTTCTCTATTTCAATGGCTTCCATGATTATTCGACTGTTGAAGTGTTCAGTTTTGGAGATGAGTTTGGTTCTTTCAAAGTCAATTTCATGACCTGTTGTTTTTATGTGCTGGAAGAGAGAGGAAGATTTTTCTTCTTTTTGACTGCGTTCTTGTGTTCTGCGATGCGTGCGCTTATTCTCCTGTTTGTTTGTCCGATGTATGTGGCTGGACAGACTTTGCATGGTATTTCGTAGACTCCTTGGTTTTCTAGCTCAATCTTGTCTTTGGGGTTTCTTAAGATGTTGGCTATTTTTTGGTCGGTGCAAAAGGCTGTCTTGATATTGTGTTTGTGGAGAATTTTGCTGATTTTGTCTGTGGTGCCTTTGATGTAAGGGAGGAGGGCGGTGCCGTTGTTCTCTTCTGTTTCTTGGTTCTTGGGGGTGTTTCCTTTTGGATTAGTTTGGTGATGGTGTTTTTTTGGAATCCGTTCGCAATTAAAACATTCGAGAGAGTGTGTAATTCAGTTTTTAGGTGGTCTTTGTCAGCGGGCGTTTGGTTCTGGAGATGAGGGTTTTTGCTACGGAGTTGATCTGTGCAGGGTGGTGGTGTGATTGTGCATTTAAGTAGCGGTTTGTATGTGTTTTTTTCTGGTAGATGGTATGTCCTAAGGAGCCGTCGGGTTTTTGTAGATTAGGACGTCCAGGAAGGGAAGTTGGTTGTTGGCTTCTATTTCCATAGTGAATTGTATTTTGGGGTGTAGGCTGTTGAGATGTGTGAGGAAGTTGTTCAGTTTATCTTTCCCGTGTGGCCAGATAACAAAGGTGTCGTCAACATATCTGAGCCAGAGTTTGGGTTTATGTTCGGACTTCTGTAACGCGTTGGTTTCAAAGTGTTCCATATATAGGTTTGCGATGACCGGTGAGAGGGGTGATCCCATGGGTGCTCCTTCTATCTGTTTGTATCTTTGTCCATTGTGGATGAAGTATGTGTTGGTTAGGCAGTGGTTGGTCAGATCTAGGATGTGTTTGGGGGTTGTATTTGTTGTGGATAGCTGTCAAGGCTTCTTGAATGGGCACTTGTGTGAAGAGCGAAACAACATCGAAGCTCACGAGTAGGTCATTGGGTTGTAGGTCTTGTTTCTTTATAATTTCTATGAAGTGGAACGAGTTTTGTACGTATGAAGTGATGGATTCTGCATAGGGCTGGAGTTGTTTGGCAAGAAATTTGGCGAGGTTTTGTAGAGGTGAGCCTATGGAGCTGACTATGGGTCTGAGAGGTGTTCCTTCTTTGTGAATCTTGGGAGGCCGTAGAGCTTGGGGCATCTGGATGATTTCTCTCTGGGGATGATGCTTGGCTTGATTTCTTCACTTAAGGGAGAGGCTTTTATTTTGGCTTTGGTGGTTTTTTTCCAGGTAGGTGGTGGGGTCTGTGTTCAAAGGTATGTAAGCAGGGTCTTGTAGTAGGTTGGATAGTTTGGCTTGGTAGTCGGATGTGTTCATCACCACTGTGGCATTGCCTTTGTCTGCTGGGAGAATGATTATGTTGTTGTCTTTCCTCAGGTTGGAGAGGGCTTTTTGTTCTTCTTTGTGTAAATTGCTTCTGGGTGGTTTGCTGGAGCAGAGGACATTGGTGACTTCGAGTCTGATTTTGTTGGCTTCATCTGGGTTGATTTTGGTTAGGCTGGCTTCCACTCCGCATATGATGTTTTCGGTGGGGATGTGTCTGGGGGCGATTGCAAAGTTGAATCCTTTGGAAAGGACTTTGGTCTCTGCGATGGTGAGTGTCCTGTCTGATATGTGTGAACTGTTTGTTTCATGGGCTGTTGTGGGGGTTGGGCTTCTGGCGTTTTTCCAGTTTGTGGAGTTTGTTGGTGTGTGTGTCTGTCTTGTGGGAGGTCTCTGTTTCAGCTCTCCAGGCGGCTAGTTGCTTGGATTTGTTCCAGAGTGTTGGGTGGATTTTGTTGCTGAGTTTGAGGTGGAGAGTGAGTAGGTCTCTGTTGGTTTGATCTAGTAGGTATCTTTTCCTGTGTAGTTCGCTTCTGATTAGGGCTAGTTCTGTTCTTTTCAGGATCCTTTCGCTGGATGGGGTTTTGAGTGGAATTTCAGTTGGAAGCTTGTGGGGATCACATTTTTGTCTCGGCAGTTGCGTAGGAATGCAATGTCACATAAGATGGTGGCTCTTCGGACTTCTAGTTTCTCGTAGGTTCTGGTCAGCTGGAAGGTTTCCTCCCCGTAGAGGTCGGATATTTGTTTTCGTAGATTTTCACGGGTATAGGTATGCATGTTAGGGTGGATTCTGGTTTCTTCCCGTGTAGAAATCTGGTTGTTTTGGCGACGTTTCGACGAGGTCTCACTCGTCATCTTCAGGCTGGTGTTCTGGCTTCTTTCTTCTTGAAGCAAAGTGTGGTCTCAGTTGAAGTCCTTCTATAAATACTGCTGGGGGTGTGGTTTGCTTGCTCTGTTGCTGATTGTAGGTTCCTTTGTTCCTTTGTTCTTTTGTGATCTGCTGTGTGGCTGAGGCGATCGTTAAGGGATTAACTGCTGATGGCTGTTTAGATGGCTGTTTACATGCTGGTGGGTTAGATGGCTGGTAGGTTCTGGCAGTATCCTGGGCTTTGGTGGAGTGGGGTCCTGTGTCTTGTGAATTCATTTTGGTCTGGCTACGTGTCTGTGGTCTCCCAATGTTTTTTTGGGGTGTGTGAGTGTGCTCCATGTGGTGACTGGAGTGGGGTGCCGCAGTAGATGGTGCAGTCGTGGTTTTGTTATTGGATGGTGGTTTCGTTTCATCTGTGGGAAGGGTCTGGGTTTGTGTTTGGTGTGGATGGAAGGTGGTGGCATCTTGTATCCTTTTGGACCTGGTGTCAGTCTTTGTGACAGAGGCTCGTCTGTTGACCAGGGCTAGTTTCCAGATGTCAGGCAAGCGGGAGGTGTCATCTCGTTTATTCATGTTGTTTGGGTGTTTCTCTATTTCAATGGCTTCCATGATTATTCGACTGTTGAAGTGTTCAGTTTTGGAGATGAGTTTGGTTCTTTCAAAGTCAATTTCATGACCTGTTGTTTTTATGTGCTGGAAGAGAGAGGAAGATTTTTCTTCTTTTTTGACTGCGTTCTTGTGTTCTGCGATGCGTGCGCTTATTCTCCTGTTTGTTTGTCCGATGTATGTGGCTGGACAGACTTTGCATGGTATTTCGTAGACTCCTTGGTTTTCTAGCTCAATCTTGTCTTTGGGGTTTCTTAAGATGTTGGCTATTTTTTGGTCGGTGCAAAAGGCTGTCTTGATATTGTGTTTGTGGAGAATTTTGCTGATTTTGTCTGTGGTGCCTTTGATGTAAGGGAGGAGGGCGGTGCCGTTGTTCTCTTCTGTTTCTTGGTTCTTGGGGGTGTTTCCTTTTGGATTAGTTTGGTGATGGTGTTTTTTGGAATCCGTTCGCAATTAAAACATTCGAGAGAGTGTGTAATTCAGTTTTTAGGTGGTCTTTGTCAGCGGGCGTTTGGTTCTGGAGATGAGGGTTTTGCTACGGAGTTGATCTGTGCAGGGTGGTGGTGTGATTGTGCATTTAAGTAGCGGTTTGTATGTGTTTTTTTCTGGTAGATGGTATGTCCTAAGGAGCCGTCGGGTTTTTTGTAGATTAGGACGTCCAGGAAGGGAAGTTGGTTGTTGGCTTCTATTTCCATAGTGAATTGTATTTTGGGGTGTAGGCTGTTGAGATGTGTGAGGAAGTTGTTCAGTTTATCTTTCCCGTGTGGCCAGATAACAAAGGTGTCGTCAACATATCTGAGCCAGAGTTTGGGTTTATGTTCGGACTTCTGTAACGCGTTGGTTTCAAAGTGTTCCATATATAGGTTTGCGATGACCGGTGAGAGGGGTGATCCCATGGGTGCTCCTTCTATCTGTTTGTATCTTTGTCCATTGTGGATGAAGTATGTGTTGGTTAGGCAGTGGTTGGTCAGATCTAGGATGTGTTTGGGGGGGTAGTATTTGTTGTGGATAGCTGTCAAGGCTTCTTGAATGGGCACTTGTGTGAAGAGCGAAAAAATCTACGTGAAAATCTACGAAAACAAATATCCGACCTCTACGGGGAGGAAACCTTCCAGCTGACCAGAACCTACGAGAAACTAGAAGTCCGAAGAGCCACCATCTTATGTGACATTCCATTCCTACGCAACTGCCGAGACAAAAATGTGATCCCCACAAGCTTCCAACTGAAATTCCACTCAAAAACCCCATCCAGCGAAAGGATCCTGAAAAGAACAGAACTAGCCCTAATCAGAAGCGAACTACACAGGAAAAGATACCTACTAGATCAAACCAACAGAGACCTACTCACTCTCCACCTCAAACTCAGCAACAAAATCCACCCAACACTCTGGAACAAATCCAAGCAACTAGCCGCCTGGAGAGCTGAAACAGAGACCTCCCACAAGACAGACACACACACCAACAAACTCCACAAACTGGAAAAACGCCAGAAGCCCAACCCCCCCACACAACAGCCCATGAAACAAACAGTTCACAACATATCAGACAGGACACTCACCATCGCAGAGACCAAAGTCCTTTCCAAAGGATTCAACTTTGCAATCGCCCCCAGACACATCCCCACCGAAAACATCATATGCGGAGTGGAAGCCAGCCTAACCAAAATCAACCCAGATGAAGCCAACAAAATCAGACTCGAAGTCACCAATGTCCTCTGCTCCAGCAAACCACCCAGAAGCAATTTACACAAAGAAGAACAAAAGCCCTCTCCAACCTGAGGAAAGACAACAACATAATCATTCTCCCAGCAGACAAAGGCAATGCCACAGTGGTGATGAACACATCCGACTACCAAGCCAAATTATCCAACCTACTACAAGACCCTGCTTACATACCTTTGAACACAGACCCCACCACCTACCTGGAAAAAACCACCAAAGCCAAAATAAAAGCCTCTCCCTTAAGTGAAGAAATCAAGCCAAGCATCATCCCCAGAGAGAAATCATCCAGATGCCCCAAGCTCTACGGCCTCCCCAAGATTCACAAAGAAGGAACACCTCTCAGACCCATAGTCAGCTCCATAGGCTCACCTCTACAAAACCTCGCCAAATTTCTTGCCAAACAACTCCAGCCCTATGCAGAATCCATCACTTCATACGTACAAAACTCGTTCCACTTCATAGAAATTATAAAGAAACAAGACCTACAACCCAATGACCTACTCGTGAGCTTCGATGTTGTTTCGCTCTTCACACAAGTGCCCATTCAAGAAGCCTTGACAGCTATCCACAACAAATACAACCCCCAAACACATCCTAGATCTGACCAACCACTGCCTAACCAACACATACTTCATCCACAATGGACAAAGATACAAACAGATAGAAGGAGCACCCATGGGATCACCCCTCTCACCGGTCATCGCAAACCTATATATGGAACACTTTGAAACCAACGCGTTACAGAAGTCCGAACATAAACCCAAACTCTGGCTCAGATATGTTGACACACCTTTGTTATCTGGCCACACGGGAAAGATAAACTGAACAACTTCCTCACACATCTCAACAGCCTACACCCCAAAATACAATTCACTATGGAAATAGAAGCCAACAACCAACTTCCCTTCCTGGACGTCCTAATCTACAAAAACCCGACGGCTCCTTAGGACATACCATCTACCAGAAAAAAACACATACAAACCGCTACTTAAATGCACAATCACACCACCACCCTGCACAGATCAACTCCGTAGCAAAACCCTCATCTCCAGAACCAAACGCCTCGCTGACAAAGACCACCTAAAAACTGAATTACACACTCTCTCGAATGTTTTAATTGCGAACGGATTCCAAAAAAACACCATCACCAAACTAATCCAAAAGGAAACACCCCCCAAGAACCAAGAAACAGAAGAGAACAACGGCACCGCCCTCCTCCCTTACATCAAAGGCACCACAGACAAAATCAGCAAAATTCTCCACAAACACAATATCAAGACAGCCTTTTGCACCGACCAAAAAAATAGCCAACATCTTAAGAAACCCCAAAGACAAGATTGAGCTAGAAAACCAAGGAGTCTACGAAATACCATGCAAAGTCTGTCCAGCCACATACATCGGACAAACAAACAGGAGAATAAGCGCACGCATCGCAGAACACAAGAACGCAGTCAAAAAAGAAGAAAAATCTTCCTCTCTCTTCCAGCACATAAAAACAACAGGTCATGAAATTGACTTTGAAAGAACCAAACTCATCTCCAAAACTGAACACTTCAACAGTCGAATAATCATGGAAGCCATTGAAATAGAGAAACACCCAAACAACATGAATAAACGAGATGACACCTCCCGCTTGCCTGACATCTGGAAACTAGCCCTGGTCAACAGACGAGCCTCTGTCACAAAGACTGACACCAGGTCCAAAAGGATACAAGATGCCACCACCTTCCATCCACACCAAACACAAACCCAGACCCTTCCCACAGATGAAACGAAACCACCATCCAATAACAAAACCACGACTGCACCATCTACTGCGGCACCCCACTCCAGTCACCACATGGAGCACACTCACACACCCCAAAAAAACATTGGGAGACCACAGACACGTAGCCAGACCAAAATGAATTCACAAGACACAGGACCCCACTCCACCAAAGCCCAGGATACTGCCAGAACCTACCAGCCATCTAACCCACCAGCATGTAAACAGCCATCTAAACAGCCATCAGCAGTTAATCCCTTAACGATCGCCTCAGCCACACAGCAGATCACAAAAGAACAAAGGAACAAAGGAACCTACAATCAGCAACAGAGCAAGCAAACCACACCCCCAGCAGTATTTATAGAAGGACTTCAACTGAGACCACACTTTGCTTCAAGAAGAAAGAAGCCAGAACACCAGCCTGAAGATGACGAGTGAGACCTCGTCGAAACGTCACCAAAACAACCAGATTTCTACACGGGAAGAAACCCGAATTCACCCTAACATGCATATATATATATATATATATATATATATATATATATATATATATATATATATATATATATATATATATATATATATATATATATATATATATATATACACACACACACACAAAAATCCAATAAAACAATAATCACAAAATAAAAACAAACACAATGAGAATAATAAACACTGGCAAGACAGTCTCATTCAATGGACCAGGGGAGGGGGTATTAAATTAATGGTTGCCAAACGCCTCTGTAAAGAACAAGGTTTTAAGTGTCTTCTTAAAGGCAGGCAGGGATTCTACAAGGCGGATCACCCATATAGGTGTGTCAAGCCGCAGCTGATCTTAGAGAGATTCGCTTCCCCAGGTATTCAGGTCCCAAGCTGTGGAGGGTTTTGAAAGTCAAAACCAGTACCTTGAATCTTATCTGGAAAGCAACGGGCAACCAATGCAGGCGAGCCATGACTGGGGTGATTCGGTCATACCTTTCTGTACCCACCACCAGTCCGGGTGCCACATTTTGTACCTGCTGCAACGTCCAAACAAGGATCAAGGGAACCCACATAGAGAGCGTTTCAGTAGTCTATCCTCGAGATCATGAGTGCCTGCACAGCTGTTCTCAGAGAGGCCTCATCCAGGTACGGACAAATCTGGGAGATCAGCTGAAGATGGAAAAAGGCAGACTTAGGGCGTTTATACACGACCCCTAAACTCCGGGGCAAATGGCTCCCAGCTCCGGAGATTAAAAATGTTTACCCACCAGCTCCGGAGTTAACAGGAAATTAAGTGCGACCCCGCCCACTTTAGCGCGTCCCAGCGCAGCTTTAAGGTACCTGCTTTTTGGATGTGAAAAATATTTGATCCGGTGTAAGGATAGTGAGTGCGGGGCTCTCCTGGCTTCTGTTTGTTCTTTTTTTTGCCCCCCGCCCCTTTCAGAGATCTGAATGCTGCCGGGAACAAAACGGAGGTAAACCGGCATTCTTTTCTTTCTTTTTCCTCCCTTCCTCACGCAGCCAGCAACCAGGAAGTGCGGAGGGGGGGTGGGGACAGAGGAAGAGCGACGAACCCCTAAGATCTCTGGTCCGAATTTAAGTGGCCAGCGGATCTTAGGGGTCGTGTAAAAAGGCCCTTAGAGACGGAAACCACCTGACTTTCCAGGGACAATGCCAAAGTCCTTTTTATAATAATGTCCCAATCATTTTTATAAGGGATTCAGGTTTTCTGTTGATGTCCGTCTTTGACAAAATATGGGATGTCTAAATCATTGAGAACCATGACTTGGAGGTTATTTTCTAGTCCTTCAAATCTATACAAGGATAACCAGAAAATCCAATTAAATACAAAAGCTAGACCAAAGGGAAGGTGACACTCAGGAATCGCCCTCCCCCACCCCCTCTAGTCTTTATATTTCCTATAAAAGGGCATTAGTGCAGGTAAATCAATGGAATTGTATTAAGATAAACAGAAGGCCCGAGGCAAGCTATCAGGGGCCCCTCATATTTGATCTATTTCAGAGGTGTTCCTTTATTGGATTTGCTTTAGCGAGGGCTGATGTGTTTATGGAGAGTGTACACAAATGTTCATCTCTGTCATTTCTTGTGGATTGATCACGGCGGAGGCCAACTGTTGAGAAAATACAAAAGGCTCAAGCAAAATCAATACTGTCTCCTTCATTTTGTGAGACAGTCCCTCCCCCCACACTTTGGGATGATCCCTAAATGCAGAACGCCATACTAATTGCACCAAATGCTGTTTTTTTAAAAATGATGGTGTCCTATTAAAAGCTGCCCTGAAGGGATGCTTAGCTAAAGAGAAGATTTGGCAAATGGCCACTGAAAAGCTTGCAAAAAGGGCCCCCAAATGCGGGACACAAAAAGGTCTGCCCTTTTTCCTGGAATGGATACCAGCCGTTCCTGGCATCCTCTTTCTGCAGCTTCCTCCATGAAATCTTAGATTAGAACATAGAAGTTAAAATGGTGGCAGACATTGGTTTCCAGGCATTCCCCTAGTAGCTGAACACATCGTCCAGGAAAACTAGAAGCCTATTTGCATCCTCCTCGAATGTGGCTGGAAGGAGGGATGGATTATATTTACTGGCAATCATGGAATGGGACACATTTCAGAAGGCAGGAAAATTTGAAATCTTAAACCTAGCTCTCTATTGGGCAAAACATCTGTGGGTTTTTAAAAGCAGTACAAATGGCAATTTGCCACAGTAAAGCTACAGTAATCATGGCTGAAAAGGGAAGGATGGACTGAATGGTGAAGAGGTATCAACTACGAGGGTTCTTTACCTGAGCCCCTTACCTCAGGAGCTACTCCCTCCACAACACACGGCGGAGCTGGTTCTAACTCAACAACTTCGACATTTATTTTTGGCAACTCAAGGAAACTATTAACATTTAGTTTAATCTTCACTTTCTCTTCCTCACTCAATGGGCTGAGGGAGGGATTTTCACTTTTTGGTTCAACAAAGGGTTTTTCTCCAATAGTCTTCCTAAACACGTCAGGTCGAAGGCGAAACTGGTTTTGAAGGTTCCAATGAACCTGACACCAAGGGCAAGTCTTCAATTTTGTATCCTCCTGGGTGCACATTCTCCCCAAATCAGGGAGTGGAGAATTCTCTGCCCCATAGGCATTCATCCACCTTTCTGGTTTTTGTTTTTCTTTGTGTGTCTTAGCTGTCTCAGCCTTCAGTCACCTTCCCCCAACTCTAGCCTCTCTTTCTCTCTAATATGAGGGTTTTTCTGGCTTTCTTTCTCAACACCTTCTCTCTGCCTGCTCCTGTGGTATCATATTTTTCTCCCATTTGCCCAAGGACCCTCTAACCAGATTCACTCATATTGGCAAGGGAGATCTTGCCTTGCCTTTCTTGCCTCTCCATATCTTTCTTCCCTCACACCCCTGCCAATGGGTGAATACTGCTCCTTGCCCCCTTCTCTTGTTCTCTCTCTTGCCTCCCCAGGCCATTACTTCCCCTACTCCTTTTTCCCGCCTTTTCCAAGGGAACCCTCCTGTCCTCAGTTCTCTCCCGAACAGACAGACTTGGTTCTGTTCTATTCATTCTCGCATCTCTGGAACTTCCTCCCTTGTTTGGCTTCCCCCTCCCCACCATCAGTTTCTTCCTGCTCTTTCTGGGATATTTTAACTCCTTTTCTTTCGGGGGGAAGAGCTAGCACTCAGGGAAGAAAGAGCTCTCGTTCCCCTACCTCCTCACATCAACACAGTGCCACCCCCAGCTTATGAAAGCCTTTGTACTAAGATGCCTCTGGTGCAAAATGCTCTCTAGCTGGCTCCGCATCTTCCTTGACATGCCTCAACATTCCACTGCCTATAAGCTCTTTACAGAATGACTCCTACAGATATCAGAAGACAAGGGGTTTAGGTGGCTCCTTTCCCTTGGTCTTGCCACCGACTGCATGCTCAGAAACTGCAAGTGAATCATTTAGCTGACAGTGAAGAAGAGGAGCCAGGGGTCTAGGATGTGTTGGGGGCAAAAGGAGAGCTTTCCAGGGGTGTGGACCTTGGCAGGTGGACAAAAGTCCCTATACCTCATGGCCATTCTGATCATGATATCAGGGATTGACAAACTGGTGCCCCCCAGATGTTTTCCACAACAGCTCTAGAAAATCTGAGCCAGCGTGGCCAAGGCATTATAGAAGGTGCAGCTCAAAACATCCAGAGGATACTAACTTGTCTGCTTCTATGTAGACATATAAATCAGCATCTAGGTCTGTTTAGAATGATGGGACAATACAGCTGTTCTCAACCTTGGGTCCCCACATGTTCTTGGACTAAAACTCCCAGAAGCCTTCATCACTACCTATGTTGCCCAGGACTGCTGGGAGTTCTAGTTCAATGACCTGGAGGAAAAGTCCATCACAGGTTACAAACCATGATGGAGATGTGTAATCTCCAGGCTTAAAACCAGTGTACTTCAAGGGCCAGATGTAGGGGAGTGGTATCAGGAGAAAGATATCTAGTCTCATGCGCTCCCAAACGCATCTGGTGGGGCCACTGTGAGATACAGAAAGGTGAACTATATGGGCGTTTGGCCTGATCCAGCATGGCTCTTCTTATGTTCTTATGTTCTTATAACTTCTGGGGACGTAAGACAGGAAACTTTTTGAGTTTCCTGACTAATCTGAAGGAAGCTATAGAAGACACTCACAAGAGCCTATGAGGTACAGTGGAATGCAGGTTGGACTACAATTCAAGAGTTCTGATTTCAAATGCCTGGCTGGCAATAGAAACTCCAAAGTTGGTAACAACAGGTAAGCTACTCCTTAAACATCTCATGTAGCTCAACAGGATTGCTGTAAGTCAGAAGACACTTGCCAGCACACAAGAATATAAATATTCAAAATTTCATTTTATAATCCCTAAAAACAGAAGGCTTATTAGCTTTCTTTCAGGAATGTAATGTAATACTAATTTAAGATTATGAAAAAGGGAGGCTAGAGGCTGCAGGCATACATGGCCATCACCAGCAGTAACAGTACCTGACTGTCTGTGAAGATTCTCAGTCATCCAGGTTATTTTATCTGGAGGTTGAGTCATGGCAACAGGACTTATTTTTCTTCAGACATAGAAATGTTTTGTTACTCATCCAAGCAGCTTCATCAGCCCTCAAGAAAAAGAAGTCCAGTTGCCATGACTCAACTTCCAGATACCTTCCTGTTTATTACTAAGCGAGAAGACATGACACTGTGCTGTATTATGTTTACGGATGGGAACGAACTGGGAAAATAGCACTTCATGATGGTTTATTGTTACTCATGAACCATGGACTTTCACAAGCTTTCTGATGAAAGGAACTTTTTTGTGATTCATGCAACCTCGGACTGCCAGAAGTCCCAGTTAGAACAAGCCCTTGGTAGCTCAAATTAAAATCAAATAGGAAACATATTAAAACACTGAAACTTCAAAACTCTAATACTATTGCACTAAAACATGTGCAGAGCAGACTCTAAGAAATAAATATGTTTTGACTTGGGGCTAAAAGGATGCCAATATGGGTGCCAGTTGAGCCCCCAAGGAGAGGGCATTCCACAGTTTGGGTGTTACAGCAAAGAACGCCTCATCATTGGGGTTGGTAATTTAGGATTCTGGCAGTGTGCCAATTGAGATCATTTTCCTACACCAGAGTAGCTGCAGGTTCATCCCAATCAGAAACTCCTTTGGGTGGGGTGGGGATGGAGAAGCTTGAACCTAAAGCATTTTGCTGCATGAGGCAAAAGAGCGCATGGCACCTCTGCTCATCCAAGCCAAGGTATATAGTATCGACACACCTCTTTCCCTAAATCCAACTACAAAAGGAACACATCAAATTGCTAACAATTGGCTGATCTTTCACGATGCCTAAACCTTTGCCATTTCTTCACTCTGCCGAATAGCAAAGCCTGGCTTAGTTGCAGTTGACGATATACAACCACTGCAGATAGGTGTACAACCACTGCAGAGGGGTGTATGCTGTCAGAGGCAGCAGACTCTGGAGCATGGAGGCTGGTTTCTGTAGTCCATTATCTGATCCCAGCAGTGCTTCTACTATTGCACTTGCCAGTCAACTTGGGAGTGTTTGGGAAAAGTTGCTGGTATAAGGGGCGGGGGGGAGAGAGAATTTATCCAGCAAGAGAACTACTAACTTAATTAGACCAGCTGGTTACAGTACAGTAGAGATGGGCACAACTTGAAAAAAATTTTTTCGAGTTGTCATTAGTCGGGCTGGTTCCATTTTGGGTCGTTTCCGTTTTTCGCGAAAATTCGCAAAAATTAGTCGGTTTGTTTTTTCGTTTTTTCGTTGTTGTTAGTACTGGTTTTTTTGGGGGTAGCGGGCTCCTGGAGGCACCTCTGTGGGGTGGGTGTCTCCTCTGGCCCGCTATAAAGGGAAAGCGGGCTCCTGGAGGCACCCGTGGGTGCCTCCTATCCTCACCCACTAGGAAGGGGAAGCAGGCTCCAAGAGACCCCTCAACATGGGGGTCTCCCCTCCTCACCTGCTGCTGCAAAATGGCATGCAATAGCCATATGGATATGCATACCAGTTCCAGACAGTGAGACCAGTGAACCCGCCAGAGGCATAGGGTGATGCCTAAGGCTCTCGCACCACCATGTCTCACAAAGAAGGGAATCGTACTTGCGTGTAGTGCAATGCAAGTAGATCTGGCTTAGGGTTAAGGTGGGTTAGTGCAAGGGCTAGGGTTAGGCTAGTGACGGGTAAGGTTACGGTGGGCTAGTGGGTTGCACCTCTGGGTGCCTCTCTGACCCACTAAGAAGACAGTCTGTGACGTATGGGTAAGGAGTCAAGGATTAGGGTTAGGGTTAGGGGGCTAGGGCAGGTTTTAGGGGCTTTTTGGCACATCCCAGAAGTCTCCATGGCCAAGTGGCCATGCGATTGGTGGGATGGCTCCAAAAATTTGCATGGTCGTCCACTCCCACATGGCTGGCCACTCGGCCAGCCCATCATTGCGCAGGTGTAAAAAAAATAAATAAAATAAAATCAATGGAGGACAGAGGAGGAGAGGAGAGACATTTTGTTGCAGGAAAAAACCCACTGCTACTGTGAAAAATCTGGCAGTTTATAAATTTTCGCGTGTTTCTGTTGTGCTTGTGTGTTTTTGGACCACAATTTCAAAAACAATATTGCGTTCGCCGCCCCATTTTGGATCCCCGCCCGCACCGCATGGCATGGCGAGTCCGGCTGCCCAGGACGGGGGAGGTGGGACCCCCTCCAGAAACCACCCCTCCGGTAGGTGCCCTGCACCCTTAGTCAAGCAGGCATTTTTCCGCCTGCTCTTTTGGCCCGGGAATGGGTGGGGGAGAGTTTAAAAGTTTTTCCTGTGCCGTCCGTGCCGCTTGCTTGCGCTTTAATTGCGGCAGCCAGCGGTGAGACTGGGCTTTTGCTGGCTGCGAGCCTGCGGCGAGTCCCACCAGAGCAGCCCAGGCCGGGGGATGGGGGGGAGGCCAGGGACCTCCAGAAACAACCCCTCTGGTAGGTGCCCTGAGGCACGGCAGGCATTTTTCTGCCTGCTTTTTGGCCAGGAACCGGGTTTTTTTAACTTTTAAAAACTTTTTTTCTGTGCCGCGTGGCATCGCGCGATGCAAGGAACAAGCACGACAAATCAGACCAAAATTGTTCGTTCGTCGGTTTGAGCTCGAAGTCTGGTGGAGTAATTCCCGTTACCATTTCTGTAGAGTAACGGAACCGAGTAACGGAAACGGAAACGGGAATACCACTAAGTCGTGCCCATCTCTACAGTACAGTATTTAGAAAATCAGTAATCATTATAACTAGGTGACAAGAGTTTGGGGAATTCTGGCTGTTACAGGGAAAGCATTTGGGATATTTCTTCATTGTGTTAAATTAAAATGGCATATTAAAATACAGTAAGATGCCATTCATTGGTTAGGCTTCTTGCATTTAACTGTTTCATTTCTGTGGCTTCCCTAAAGAGGAACTGTAGCCCCTTTCTCAGCATAGCCTGAGGCCAGGTAGAGCAAAAACAATGTTTGCAAAACATGTGGGCCACCTCATTGTGTTCCAAGCAAGAATGGAGGGAGATGGAAACAGCAGCAGGTCTTAGTCCAGGGATAGATCTCTTCCCCGCTCTCTTCAGCAAATCCAGGTAGAGTTTTTTTACACGACTATAACTACTGGGCACCGGCATTTATATGTCTCCCCCCTCAATGCATTTTTACTACAGTTCCAGGTTCTCTCCACTCTTCTTCTTCAGATCTTAACCAACTTGGTAGCAAGCCAGTATTGTGTGTGTGTTTTTTAATCGCCAATAACTTGTCATTATGCTTTAAAGAAAAAAAAACCCAAGGAAGAAGCATATGCAGCTACAGATGGGCCAAACAGTTGCTCATATAAACACTGGCAAGACCTGTGCAGCAGCCCATGAATAATGCAGCACCAAGAGACAAGCGCTTATGCTACCAGCTTGTGGGGGCTGTCATTCCGGTGCCGTTTTCCCTCCTTGTCAAACTTCACTGTCAAACTTTTCAGTGGCAGGTGCTGGCAAGAAAACTCCTAAGTGAAGGAAATCCAACCCCCACACACTTTTTCATAACCTAAGAGCTTCCTGCAGTGGAAATGCCTCCAACCAGCTCCCTCTTCCCTTTCTTTCACATTGAGGTGTTATTTTCTCTGGAAGAGAAGAAGAATGGATCTCTGATTGATTTGCTCATTTAATTACCTGTATACCTCCCTCCTTTCCTTTAGTAAGTTTAAGGTGGCCTATAGGTTTGTCCTCCTCTCCACCTTTTCCTGCATGAGGTCGGACAGGCGAAGAGACTGACCCAAATCCAATCTATGAGGGTCAAATTAGACATTAAAGGGAATACATCATTTCTCTGATTTTATTTGTTCTTTCCCCTTTCATGGCAGGGCTTCTGTGGATTCCCCAAGGTTCCCCCTTTCTCTCCTTCCTCTCTACCTGGCTTTCTTCCCTTTTGTTATGAAACCCTTGCCTATTCTACAGGCAACAATAGGTAGAAAGAGATGGGCTGGAGGAAATCAGAAAGGAGAGCCAATCCAAAGGAGCTGGGGGAGGGGGCACTATAATAAGAGGAGTGGAAGAGGAAGTGGAAGAGGAGGAGTCTGACTGTATTTAATGACATACCTTTGGGTTCTCCAGGGAGCTGTATAATAAAATGACTTTGTATCAGAGAGAGCTAGTTTTGGCCTGGGAAAGTTGATTCTTATGATGACACACCACTTCAAGGCTGTGCCTTTTAACCATTGTGCTGTTCAAATAAACTTATGTTTCAATTTAAAACCCACTTGGCTCCAACAATTGGGGCTTAAGGCAAGCCTAAGGAAGAGCAAAGGGCGTTTAAAGGTGATGATCCAGGTTGGGCTGGCCACACCCATCCCCTTCTTTTCCCTCTTCTGAGGGATCTGAGGATGGGTTCTCCTTCATGGGGTGGGGTGTGTGGGAAAGGTGGAATGTCCCCATGAACCCAAGCACCTTAAATGGAAGAGCCACGTTAGTGGCATTGCCTACATATTTTATGTGCCTAGGGCCCACTTCTGTCATTTTTGTGACACAGTGGGTCTTGTTGTGTGTGTAGGTTAAAACAATGCATTCACAATGCAAGGATTGCAGGCAAAAATCAAAGAAAAACAAAAACAAAACAAAAGACACAAAACATGTGGCACCTTGAAGACTTAACTTTCATATTTTAATGTAATGTTTCGTGGACATGTCCACTTCTTCGGACAAATTATATTATACACCTCATTCTGCTGCTATACGTCTGAAGAAGTGGACGTGTCCATGAAACATTACATTAAAATATGAAAGTTAGTCTTTAAGGTGCCACATGTTTTGTGCCTTTTGTTTTGTTTTGTTTTTCCTTTGATTTTGCCTGCAATTCTTGGAAAGACGAACACAGCCAGCCTCTCTGAAACTTCTAAGATGCAAGGAAAGAGTCCTCCTCCTCCACAGACAGCCATAATTGAGCTGTCTCCTCAACCCAACTATAAACAAACAGTAGAAAGCCAAATGAAAATAGGGCAGCTTGGGGCTTCTGTTGTTCATATCTGCCTGTCATCCTCTGGTACGATTATATTTCCACAGCCAGGCTGTTCAGCAGCATGGGCTCAGCAGGCCAGCTCTGTCCTGCCACATGGCATCTCAAAGTCAGTGTGCATCATCATCCCATGTGAAAGTGACCCAGCTCGAAGAGAACGGCAGAGTTCTGCTGTTCTTCCTGCCAAATTCTTCCACGAGCGGGTACGGTTGTGGGGGATATTGCCTGTCAAAAAGGTAAACTAATTTCCAGACCTGTTTTGTTTTGTTATGAGCAGCGAGCAATGCGCTGCCTGTTTCCTGTCAAGAGGGAGGGTGGCGTGCAGAGCCCCTGCTTGTAGGGGACCCTCCCAAGCTGATGTCATTCTCAAAATGCTCTGCTGGCTGGAGAGATTGGAAGACAGGGAGAAAACAGGGAGAAGGGTGTGTTAATCCTCAGAGGTACACGGCACCATTTCCCCACCCTCTCAAAAATGGAAAAAAGCATCCTCATCACTTTGGATTCTCTAGGCATTATTCATAAGTGAGGAAGGGTTTGCCGACATGGGGGAACAGGGGGGTGCTGCTGGCAGAGCTGGGCATGCAAACTGTCTAATAGGAAATGTGGTTTCAGAGAATGAAAGAGAAAAAAACAAACTACTTCAAGAGGATCACTGTGCCTGATCATGAGAGATGGCAACGGGACTTTGGCAGAGATTTTAAGACTCATTTTCCTTTAAGAGATCCATGCTGGGACGTGATAGGCCAATTTAAGGCCCATGATGGATGAAACATACCTCAAAGAGTAGGAGCGCCAGGTGCTGGGGAATACAAAATCTCGACTGCTCCTCTTGGGAGAGGTCCAGGCCAGTGGTAGATGATGAAGGGGGGGGATTCCCCCAGGCACAGTGATCTGAGGGCACCAAATTCACAGGAGCTGTAGTCAGGATTAGACATGGGCACGACCAGAAAAAAATGACGTTTCAAGTTTTCGTTTGTCGGAACGGGTCCGTTTCGGGTCGTTTCTGTTTGTTGCGAAATTTTTCAAAAATTTGTCATTTCTGTTTGTCGTTTGTCATTTGTCGTTTCCACTGCGATTTAGCATGATTTGACTTCCCAGAGCATAGAGGCGTCCCGCAATCAGGGCTGGCACTAGGTGTTTTTGCACCCTAGGCGGCGGGCAGGGCGGGGGGGGCAGGCGAGCGGGCGGGTGGCGGCCACGGGAGGGTGAGTGGGTGGGCAGCGGCACGGGCCGCAGGCGGGTGGCGCAGGCAGACGGGCGAGTGGGCAGTTAGGATATCACGTAGGATAGAGGTTCTGTTCTTGGCTTGCACCCCAAATGTGTGTGTGTGCAAGCAAATTGAAGTTGGGAAAATAGAAAATAAATGGTAGTATATAATATATTTTTAAAATAAATCCACACCTCCCACTCCCAGTCGAACCTCCCCCTTTATCCAATATCAGAAGAAAATCCTCACAAACTGCCAGAGAAGAAATAAAGAATAAACTGCTTTTCCCTTCAGCAGACAAAGCTGCAGGGAATCAAAGAAATTATTTTCTAAATTCAATTCCCTCCCTGCCTGCCTAACTTAAATCCTAAAGCCTCCAGCCTCCCTCCTCAATCTCGATCAGATCACACCAGCACCAGCAGCCAGCCCTCCTCCCTCAACCACATCCATACACCCGACTGCGATTTCTGGAAGGTGCCTTGGCTTTTTATGCCCTCCAAGACATCCAGAAGTGTCAGTCAAAAACCTGGCGATGCCATTGGTGGAATGGTTCAAACAATTTGCATGGTCCCATCCCATGCCCAGCCCAAATGGGCAGGTCTAAAAAAATAAAAAATAAAATAAAATAAAATAAAACCAATACAACGTTTTATTGCTATAAAAAACCCACTGCTGCTACTATTAAAATTCAGGCATTTAAAATAAATAAATTTCACATGTTTCTGTGGTGATTTGGTTTGTTTTTTGACCACGATTTCAAAAGAAAAATTGTGGTCGCCATTTTGGATTCCCCCCCCACACCGCATGGCATGTGGCGAGATGACGAGGATGACTTCCCCAGCCTGGTGCAAGCAGCCCAGGACAGGAGAAGAGGGGGGGGGGGAAGGCCGGGGACCCCCCAGAAACCACCCCTCTGGTAGGTGGCAAAGCCTCAGGCAGGCATATTTTCTCCTGCTTTTTTGGCCGGGAGTCAGGGTTTTTTTAAAAACTTTTAAAAACTTTTTCTGTGCTTCGCATTGCACGATCGCCGCGATGTCACAAACAGAAACCAAAAACCCGACCAAATTTTTCTTTTTTCGGTTCGAGTTCGAGTTCTGACGGCTTAATTATCATTACCGTTTCCGTTACATAATGGAAACAATAACCGAAAATGGAAATGACAATTTCGCCGAGTCGTGCCGATGTCTAGTCAGGATATTAACTTCTCTAAGCTCTGCTTACCCTTTTCTCCATAGCTGTAATACAGAAATACCTTGGTTTAAGAGTGTTTTGCAAGACAAGCAAATATTTCTTCTAAATTTTGCCTTGATCAACAAGTAATGCCTTGATCAACAGGCACTGGTGCAGGTCACATGATCACAAGTAACCAAATGGTGGCTGTAACTCCCTCCCTCCACCTGCTGGATTATGGGTGATTGTCCAGAATGTTCCGTCCCAGGCAACCTTCAAATCAGAGGGAGGAGAGAGGAAAGGAGTTCTCCCTTGCACCAGCCAGGAACGTTTTCAAAGGGGAGTGCAGGTTAGGGTTTTATTTTTCTTTATATTTCTATTTCTATTTAATTTAATTTCAACATTCTTTCTTATTTTTTCAAACCATTTCCTGTCATGGGGCAGCTAGTCAGGAGTGTATAGGGCTACAAATTGCACTTTATGATTGTGACATTAAAGACACAGAGTAAAATCCAGTTAGTCCCAAGCAGAGCAGATTCTGCAGCCAGGTACCTAAATCATGATGTGGCCATGGACTTCTACGCAGCTTCTTTTGTGAGTTTTGGATGGATCATCAGGGTTTTCATTATTTCTTATGGGGAAATTTGCTTTGATATAAGAGTGTTTTGGTTTACAAGCATGTTTCCGGAATGACGTATGCCTATAAACCAAGATATTACTGTACATATAAACACAATGCCATCAAATGCTTACAGTATGTTGAAAAAAAGGAGGAGCTTCACCTGTGCCCTGCATAAGCAGTGCAGGAATTTTGCAATCATGTTCCTGATGAATGGGTGTCGATGCCATTCAAGCAATATGAAAGGTCGTCCTGGCCTGCACATCTTGAAACTGTACTGAGAAAATGTGAATTATGCAAATTAAGCCATATTAGATAATTCCCCTTATTTTGCACAGTTCCTTCTGCTTCTGCTAGCTGTTGGGAGGAAGAAATTGCTATGCCTCCAAGCACGGGGTGGTGGTGGAGTATGTATGTATGCAAATCAACCACTTCTCTCGCTTCAAGGCATCCGTAAGCATTGACTGCATCCTTCAGTAGTTGGAATGAAAGGATATTTCCTCCCCCCCCCCCCGCCCCTCACAAATGTGACTGAAAACATGCACGGGTATTGTCCATCATTAAGGGCTGTAGCTTTCTGCAAAATGGGAAAAGAAAAGGAAGCGTTGAGTCTTAGGATTCTGCACGTAATATGGCATTTGGTGCTGTTTGTCTGCTGCCCTACCCCTCACCCTGCAGAGTCCAAGCAAAGGCGCCCCAGATGAAGCAGAAAATGGGATGAGCTGCTTAACTGGTAATTTGCCGTCTTTGTTTTTCCTTTGCCCTCTATGTTGCATGGCTTGCCAAAAAAAAAAGAGGCCCTCTTGCTAATATGCAAATCATGTTTATTCCGCAAAGAAATAGCACATTTATTTCAGCTGACTTTGCTTTTGCAACATATATTAAGTACATCTCTGGAAGCAATGCTTTTAAAAATGTTTGCCGTGTCGTGTTTTTGGCTGCTTTTCAAAGGACAGCTTCTGCCTTAAAAATAAAAATAAAAATAAAATCAAAGGAGCATAATGGCCAGTGCAGAAATGTTCTTGACCTAATTTCATCCTCCCCCCATAATGATACATTCCACCCAAGGGTCCATAATTAAAATGAGAAAATGCTGGAACTCAGAATTTGTCTTTGCTGTTTGGCTTCCAAAACAGGAAAATACAGATCTCAGCACTGAAAGGAGAGCAAATCCTCCAGCAAAATGCTTCTTATCACATCAGAGAAACAGAGGAAGGGAACACACAATTAAGTGGTACAGTACAGTGGTGCCCGATACTGTGGAAATCCTGATGAATATGCTTCCACGTGCTTTGCTTTGTGAACAGCTCTTAGAATGAGCGGACCAATGTTCTGTTAGAGCAGTGGTTCCAGACCTTGGGTCTCTACATGTTCTTGGATGACAACTTCCCAGAAACCCTGGCCAGCACAGCGAGTGCTGAAGGATTCTGGGAGTTTGAGTCCAAGATCATCTGCAGACCGAAGGCAAAAGAGTGATGGTGGCTTTGTCACTCATTGAGAACATCAGTACAGCCTTGAGTGTTTGTGATTGGGGAAGCCAACCCTGTGTGCAGTTGATTAATAGAGATTTAATTATGGCTTCTCCGACGTATACGATAAGCAGAAGAATGTCGAGTGTTGTCCTCTTGATTGTCACCTTCTCAGTGTGGAAAGTGGAGAGTGCCCAGGGAGCAGGAGCTAGTGCTTCAGTGCAAGCTGTCCACATGAGCAAGAATTTGGGAGAACATCTGCTATCATTTGAAGAACACTTCGTTTTAAAATGTGCTGAGTGTATTGTCTAATTTTCAGCAAAGGCGCCCCTCAGGCTTACTTGAACAGATCAAAAGACTCGGAGATAGTGCCAGATTCCTCCGTGATATCTGCACAGATCAAAATGGCTAAACAAAGCATATGCCTCCCAACCCCTTCTCTGGGGGGTACACAGAAGATCAATATTCTCGTTTTTAATGCCAGGCGCACACCGTTTTCATGATTTTGTAAGAACTGTCTAACATTTGATATTAATTCAAAAATAATCCAGGAGGCGGAAGCTACCTCTAAATAATCTCCTGGTGGTCTAGCTAGATGGCTTACATCAGAAATGTTGTTGCTCTTACCACTGAGTTGATTTCAAGGCTGGTCTCCATTGAGGGACAGCTTTCACTGGTGCATTCCCCTCAATGCAAAAAGATAAGAAGGCGTTTTGCATTTATACAGCTCTTTATTCTTTACACATTTGATTGTGTCTCTGCCTATCCTAGTAATAGGATCATTAAGTTTGCAGATGACACAACTGTGATTGGGCTCATCTCTGGCAAGGAGAGTGAGATGGCTTACAGAGATGAAGTGGAGAGGTTGTCCAAGTGGTGCAGAATAAATAACTTGCACCTAAATATAAAGAAAACAAAGGAGCTTGTGGTAGACTTTAGGAAGCAGAAAACTGATATTCAACCACTGGTGATTGATGGGACTGGTGTGGAGAGGGTTACAGGTTTTAGATTTTTGGGCATTGAGTTACAGGAGGATCTGTCCTGGAGTGTCAACACAAGGGGGCTTGCAAAGAAGGCTCAGCAGAGACTATTTTTCTTGAGAACCTTAAGGAAAAACCATCTTCCACAAAAGCTGCTGCTGGCCTTCTATCATTGTGCAATTGAGAGTGTGCTTACTTACGGGTTATGTGTGTGGTATGGAAGTTGTACCCAACGGGATAAGACAGTGTTGCACAGAATCATAAGAATTGCAGAGAGTATTGTGGGCTGTTCACTCCCCACCCTAGAACAAATTTATACTACCAGGTGCCACTGTAAAGCATTAGATATATTAAGAGATCCATCACATCCTGGTCATCGCCTCTTTGAGTTGCTGCCATCAGGACGGAGATATAGAGTACTTAGGGCAAGAACAAAGCATCTCAAAAATAGCTTCTTTTTTAGAGCAATATTGGCCTTAAACGGAAATCCTGGACTTTGAAGTCAGCTTATTTTATGTCATATTTTAGTCATTTTATATGTCATATTATGTGTTGTACCTGTTTTTAAATCTATGTGAAATGTTTTAAATGAGTTTTATATAGCAACCAAAAAATTTCGTTGTTCCTGCAAGGGGGCAATGACAATAAAGATTCCTATTCCTATTCCTCTTGCTTCTCTAAGCCTACAAATTAAGACAGAAAACAAACTTAGGTAATGTACTTTCCATCTGTACCCACCAATGAGACACTGTCCACCACTTGGCATGTAGCTCTGAGCTGTACCTATAGAAGGCATCATTATTCCATGCTCCTCTTTCCTGACATTATATTGGTGTGAAGGGGAAACGTTCAGAGACTGTTGTTGCCATTGCAGTTGCCTTTGACCTCCATCCTAAGCATAATACCACTAGAAGTGATTAAACTGATTGGCTGCAGAATATATGGAGCATAAACTTCTGGGGCTGGCTGCTTATTAAATATGTTGCAGTTGATCTTAAGATTTTGACTGCCCAAATATGCATGACACTATTTCAAAGTAGGGGTCTACTTCAGGCTTGGGAATTATCTAGACTCCAAAGCAAAGCAGTGCTGTTTTTTAACCTCAGTTTCCGAAGTGATCCAAAGTGAAGCAAGAAACTCCCAAGTGGAGGTCAAATCAAAACAAGGCTCTCTGAAGCATCAAACATGGCTTCAGCACTTGGAGTGTTAAAAAAGCTGGAGGGAAATAAAGAAGAGGCCATAAGGAAATGAAAGTAATTCTGTGATGAAGAACCAGACAGTCTAAAGCAGAAAAAGAATGACAGCCAGACTGCTAATGAAATGTCCAATTTTTTCTGAAATGCAGCCTGTGGAAGAGAATTCCATATGCCTTTGATCAACAGCCATTTTGAGAAGGAAGCAGGTTACAAAGAATAGGGATTGCTGTTGGCCTTGTTTTAATTTATAAGGGTAGGGTAAGCATGCTCTGGGTAGAATTGTCTTCATTGCTTTTAGGCAGCTGCAGATCTCAGTCCAAGTGATGGAGTTTCTGTCCTGAGCCTGTCAAATGTGTGACATTGTGCAGCTTTAGAGTGGAGATGTTCACAATAGCATTGGGAATGGGCCCCAAGCTGCTATCTCAATCTTGTACTTGATTTTTTTAAATGCCTGCTGTTTTTAGTTTTGAAGCACTTGATCTGTTTTCTCTCTGTGCTTGTCTGTGTTCCAGATGATGTGAGTGTCCAAGATGACAGATGAGGGAGAAATCGTTTATCTACCTGGGCAGCAAAACTACTAAAGGAAGAAGAATTCCTTTTCCTATTAACAAGCCTTTTTGTGAAACAGAGTAAATTGCACGGCTCTTAGAAGAAGGGCAGAAATGAGGGAAAGCAAAAATAAAATGGCAGTAGATTTGGCTGTACACAGGAGGTCAAGCAATTGGTGAAAGCATTGAGTGTCAATCCTACCTTACCCGGCATCCCAGGTAAACCCCCTCCATTTCCCCCATTTTAATGTTTTTTCACTGTGTGGAAAATAATAAAATATTTGGATAAATCTTGAATTAAATTGGATGGGCTGCAAATCCTCTCACAAAGGAGTAGGTAGTTAGATTACAGCTAAGGAGACTGAATCAATGTACTGTAGAGATGGTATTTATAAAGCCCTTCTTCAACATATCTGCTTGCTGGAGAAAGAAAAGACAATTTTAAAAAAATCTATCTTAGAATTAAAAATCCATTTTAATGCATTCTATCTCCTTCCATATATCAGAACCAAAGAGATATAGGACATCCATGTATTTAACTTGCTGATTAAATAATAGCCTCTCCAGTTAATCAACAAAGAGTTGATTAATCTACTGAGTAAATCAATTCCAGCTAGCTTCTTGCTTAACCATTTTTATGGGTGGAAAAACAATGTTTGGACCTTCCCCACCCCCAATTTAACCATCTGTCTTAATCCCCCCTTCTTTTACAGAATTTCCACATTGAAGCTATAATGAGTTCATAATAGCAATGCTCCAGTTAATGATATGGTTTTAAAAACTGCTCACAGATTCAAAAGAGCAGGGGGAAAAAAACAGCAGCACTTCTCTTTCACAGTTTTAAAATTTGCATCTGATAGGAGATGTTGGCACCTTTCCTAGAGACAGGACTGGGCTCATATAGGAGTGCAAAAAATACAATTATATTCGAATTGATCCCCCTATATCCATACATGAGAGATCGGAATTCTTTTCTCAACTGGATAATCACTTAAGAATACAGGAGTGCAAAAGACATGAACTAAAATGACTCATTACTACATTCTCCTACTGTACACAAATCCATGATATCAACATCCATTCAAAAGCTTTATCAACATCTAGAACTTTTTCCCTGTGCTTTTTCTTCCTACTATCTGTGTACTGAATCCCAGGCATGTTTAATATTAGTAATACAAGAGCTGCTTCCTAATATTCTGTGTTGTATTTGATTACTCACATAGGCCGTCCTAGCCTTATGGCTCCATACTGGTTGTGATGGGGAAGGATAGTTCTTCAGCCCAGCTTGCATTCACAGACTTGGGGTGACAAAACAGAACACAGCATGAATCTTAGTACTATAACAATAAAAAGGGTATTGCTTTTAGAATCACTATCCGTAGGACAGAATAATAAAAACAGTTGCTCTTTTATAACTACAAGCGAAAAGTTCCAAAGTAACAACGGAACATGTTCAGGAATGCATAACTAAAAATAGCGACTGACAAGCTGCTATAATAATAGCCTTCTGTGTTAGGCTGTTTAAATTATGTGATCAGGGAGTGTTTTAACTATTATAATGCCTCTCTTGAACCTGACCCAGTCAATATATACTGCCAGTTCTACTCAAATGTCCAATTATGAACATTTCCACATTCCACATGATCTGCCTTCCTCCTTACTAGATCATCAGGGCTTGCAGGTTACAGTGTCTCCTTATTTCTGCATTGTGCAGAACCACATCTGCTAACTTTGGAGCTATCCAAGGTACTGATACTTGCTTCTCTCTGACCTTGCCACTTAATTCAGCAAACAGCAAACACTACCAATCATGACTGACTTGATTCCACATGCGATTCCCTTGAGTCTAATCCAGGGGTCTGCAACCTTTAAGACATAAAGAGCCACTTGGACCCGTTTCCGACGGGGAGAAAAAACTGGGAGCCGCAAAACCATTGCGACATTTAAAACAAATATATACAACCGCCGCCGCCGTTCTCGCTGTTCCGCCTCAGCAACCGGGCGCCGGGCCAGCCACCGTTCGAGGCTCCGTGAGGCAATGACCCGCGCTCCGGGCCTACCAGCGCCGCCGCCGCCGCCGCCACGGTCCTGCAGGCGGAGGCGAAGGAGCGGCACCCGCCTCAGCGGTTGAAAGGACGGCCTGCGACCCAGCGGCTGGTCCCTTTTTTTGGAAGCGGGCGAGCGGCGACCTCCCCCCCCCACACACACACTTCTTGCAGCCGTGGTGTGTGTGCGTGTGTGGGCAAAGTTTGGCTTGTGAAGGAGACGGAGGGAAGGGGCAGGTGATGCCACACACACACACACACACACACACACACACACACACACACACACACACACACACACACACACACCCTTCTTGCAGCTGTGGTGTGCGTGCGTGTGTGGGCAAAGTTTGGCTTGTGAAGGAGACGGAGGGAAGGGGCGGGTGATGCCACACACACACACACACACACACACACACACACACACACACACACACACACACACACACCCTTCTTGCAGCCGTGGTGTGTGTGCGTGTGTGGGCAAAGTTTGGCTTGTGAAGGAGAGGGAGGGAAGGGACACCGAGGCTGAAAGAAGCGGGAGGGCGAGTGGAGCGCTGGGCCACCGTGGATCTCCCCGGTCCGCTCCTCCATTCCGCTTTCGCCCCCCCCTTTTGTCCGTCCAGGCTGCCGCCGCCACCGCCACCACCACCACGAACCGACCGGCTGCTTGGGCCTGGCTGCCGCCGCCTCCTCTCACCCTTTTCCCCGGCAGGCGTGGCCATTGTGGCCGCTTCCCCCTCGCCGCCTCCGCCTCCGCCTCCTCCACTGCCGGCGGTTGGGCTGGTGGCGGGAGGAGGGGGAGGAGGATGATTACTAACACGCGTGGCTTCCTGCTGCTGCTGAGCGGCCCCTGACCCCCGTGGCGGGAGGAGACCCCGGTGGCCACCAATGCCACCCCCACCACCCCTCCAACGCCGCCGCCGCCGCCGCCATCCTGGCCCTGGCCGGCCCGGGAGCCTTCCCCACGTCCGAGGAGGCGGCGGTGCACCGGCGGCGGCAGCAGCGGCTGCAGCAGCACCAGGAGGAGGAGGAGGAGGAGGAGGAAGATGAAGACGAGGAGGACTGCGGCGGCGGCGAGCTGGAGCCTCCCCTGCGGTCCTAGTTTAAATGCCGCAGGACCCCTTCCACGAGGGGAACCTCCGGGAGCCGCGGCAAAGGTTCCAAAGAGATTTGGCGCGCTTTCTCCTCAGCCCTGTCCTCCTCCTCCTCCTCCTCCAGCCCAGGCTGGCGCACCCTCAGACAAGCTCCCCCGCCTCCTAAAACGAGGCTCCCAGTTTTGCCGCGTGGAAACGAGAGGAGGAGGAGGAGGAGAGGAAAAGACACACAGAGAGAGATGAAGGGAGAAAGACCGTGACGGCCGCCGCTCTTCCAGAGCAGCCAACACAGCAGAGCAAAGCTCGACGCGGCAAGGCTTCCCCTGCGCCCTGGGACCCCGCGCGCCTCCCCCGCTTCCCTCACCAGCAGCAGCGGCGGCGGCAGCGGCTGCCCAGCCACCGTTGTTTCTCTTTCTCCTCCCCCCACCCCCACCCCCAGTTCGGCAGCTGCGCGCGTGCGCAAACCTAACGCTTGGTCCTGCTCTCCATTCCGTTCCCATCCCCTGTTTCTCGGAGGCTCCTCGGGCCGGCACCGTCGCTGGGGATGGGCAGCGAGAGCACGCGCTGGAGCAGCCCGGGCTCCGCCACTCCCCGCTGCGCCCGCACTTGCTCCTGCTGCTCGTCTTGCCCCGCTGCCCCCAGGGCGGCGCCTCGGCTGCGCTCCCGCCTTTTCCCACCACGGACGGGTGGTTGGCGGGAGACAGTGCGTGCGCTCGGAGGAGTAAGGTGTGTGTGGGGGGGCGGCGGAGGGGGCGGCTCTTGAAGAAGGAGCAGCGAGCGCCGTGCCTGCTCCAAGGCGAGGTACTTGCCCTGGACAGTGTCGCCCTCGTTGCCTCCAGCCCCCTCGAGGGAGGAAGAGACCGCCTGAAGCCTCTGACGAAAAGAAGGAAAGGCGGGAGCGGGCGGCAGTGGTGGTGGTGGTGGTGGTGGATTTCCCTCTGGAATGGAAATGGAAATAACCGCTCAAGCCCTGACGGTCCAGCACGCTGGCCATCTCCAGACGCTCTCTCTCTCTTCTAAAGCATATTATTTTGCATGTGCCCGCCCTTTCTGACAGTCACCTCCCGGAGCCGCGGCAAAGGTTCCAAAGAGCCGCATGCGGCTCCGGAGCCGCGGGTTGCCGACCCCCGGTCTAATCTATCCAGGGCCCCAAACCAGTAGTCTGGATGCTCTCTCCTTGAAGAAGACATTCCTGTACGTCTTTAATAATTGTTTGGAACAATTACCTTGGTATCTCACTTTCTAGCTTTATTCTAACTTGAAATCCTATGAATATTTATTTAAGAGCAAGACAAGTTACTATACGTTGTAGCAGACATGATGGCACATAATTATTACTTATGATTAAGCCTAATCTACATCAGCCAGATTCATTCACCTATTCCATGTATGGGCACTGCCATGTCATATATGCTACACATATTACATGTAAACTATACCTGCCTGCCATGGTTAGCTGTTAAATATGAGAAGTCTGTCAGAAAAAAAAGCAGCAACCTTAATTCAGTACTAAAAACATGGATGAGCATAGAGGGATTCAAACTTACTTAAGAATTCAGAACTCTTAGCCTAGATAGATGTATGTATCAATTTTGCTTTCTTTTGTGTTTGATTTTCTTTTAAGTCTATTATTTTGCTTCTTTTTCACTTATGAAGAATTTGGTACATTTTGGTACATCCTGATCAGAACAGAAAACCAAACAAAATGTTCACCCATCTTTATGAGCAGGGCAGGATTGCTATCAGAAGAGACATGCTTTCTCTCCGAATATCTTTAAAAAATCAAACTGAAAATTAAAACAAAACTCGTAATTGGCAATGACAAATAATTGCCATAATTCCTCACAAGTAC
The DNA here is from genome assembly GCA_029282475.1 of Phrynocephalus forsythii. Lineage (NCBI taxonomy): Eukaryota > Metazoa > Chordata > Lepidosauria > Squamata > Agamidae > Phrynocephalus > Phrynocephalus forsythii. The sequence goes on along the minus strand of JAPFRF010000004.1, from coordinate 6,135,171 downwards.
TTGAATGAATAAAAGAGGAGTACGCTAAAGCACTGCTTCAGTGGGATATAGGGTCCAATTACTAGTGAGACCTGCATTAAGGCAAAGGCATACAACAGGTTTTGTCCATGCTTTCACACCTTCCCTTATGCCAGAATTACAGAGAGAACAGCTAATATCTGTTCACTCATTGAGTGACCAGCCTGGGAGTAATATGATCACAACTCCATCATCCACACTAATAAGACTGCCAGTTGGTGTCAATGGCCAATTTTCTCTTCAGCAATCAAGTTATGGAGCTTTCACTCATTTGTGGAAAGAGGTGGGAACTACCCAATAATTCCCTTTTCTTCCCGATAATAGACTAACTCCATTTTGATTAATAACTTCTCTTCTGCGCCTTCCTCAGCTTGAAGGATCTCTGCAGCCTTTGTCATAAGAGAAATGTACACTTTTACCAGGCATTAACTATTCTCCCCTTCTGAAGGGTTTGGCTTTTTAATGCTACTTTTTAAACATGTGGTTTATTTCCCTTTCCAGTGGCACAAGCCACATGGGAAAGGAAGTGTCTGCCTTATTTTAATTAGACGGTAGCTTCCTTTCCTATGTACTGTAGTGTGTGCCACCAGAAAGGGAAATAAACCATATATTTATAAATTAACACAGTTCCTTCAGATTCCACCCCCCAAGCCACCACAGAAACAACTTTCTTTGGGCTAAATCCCCCTTCCTGGACCCACTTACAATTACATGAACCAACCCCCCCCCCAGATCAGAGTAAGCTATCAGCGTGTAATTATGTACTGTCATCTCTGGCACTCTTTGGGGAAATGAGATCTAAGTATTCCGATGCATTTTGCATCCACAGAATTTCATACCAATACATTCTTATCCCACCTGTGAAATATATACAAATCAGGCATCTCCAGCTGCGCAGCCGGATTCACACTTTCCTTCCTATAAGATCCAGAAATGTTCACAAGAAGGGAATGCCACCCACCTTCCCTTCCCCTTCGGGACTCTTTTACCTTTGATGCTGTTATGTGACAGCCATGACACTGGGTGCCCCAGAGCTGGTGAGAAGAACTGGTGACATCTTCCATAGCTCCTGGAACAGCAGTCACACAGAAAGGAGGGAGACCACGGTCTCCTTATCCTTGCATGTGGCCTGGGATTTCTGGTGGAACAGTGCAGGAAAGTGAACCCACTGAAGCAAATGCTATATCAATCACCAAGGTCTGCTGTGTACTGCTGTGTACTGCTAGATTAGCAAGAAGGAAGAAAAGAAATAGGAAGAAAGAGCTATCAACCATCCCTGGACCACGTCAGCAGCTGTTGATGGCCTCACCTCTGCTCAATGGCCCATGGATAGCCTCAGGAAAGTACGGTTATCTTGGTAACCATAGTAACCACAGTGTTGTCCACTGGACATCTAACGTGTCATAGTAACAACTCCCCCATGTCATCCTGTCTCTAGGATTCTACTCATAAGTTACAAGCCATTGTTACTATCATGCTCAGAAGGATAAGCATAGCTACACCTATGCCCCCAATGTACATAAAATTACAAAATATGAGGACCTGTCCAGACTTGTGTGGTAGATTCTTCTTCAGTGGAGGACATGCCACTGTAGGAGGATTCTGAGGCCACACCTGAGGAACTACAGGAACCTCAGGTGGATCCTTGCCTGCTGAAGAAGGTTCATGGGCTGAAATTCTGTTGTGTAAGTTATGCCATGGAAGGCTGATGAAGTAATCCACTATGGCGATTTTGAGCGAATACATTTCTTTACATTTATCTCCTGAAGCCTAGAAGCTTCCCAACAGAGGTGGTTTTTGAATATTAACAACTTGTCACCTCCACTCACAGCCCCACGACACTGGCGTAACTAGCGTTTGGAGTGTCCGGGGACAAAGTCAGTTTTTGATCCCTCTCCCCCCCCCACTGTGTCTCACCCACCCAGCAAGGGGGGGGGGCAGATCCTGAGGGAACAGTGGGGGAGGGGAAGAAGGGTCTCTCCTTCTCATGCCTTCTTTGTGGGTCTCCTTTCCAGTTAAGGCTATCCTTTCCAGTTAAGTCTCTCTCTCTCTCTCTCTCTCTCTGCCCCACAAACAGCTAACAAAAGTGCAGCATGATATACTGCCACCGTTACCCAATGCACAGAGCTGCACTTTATTATTATTATTAAACTGAAACCTTTTCTTCCATTGTATTCTTATCCAGGTGCTAGACTTTGAACATTTATTTATTTATATATTTATTTTTGAGTATTTTTATCCTGGTTTTCTCTTTGGAAAGGACCCAAGGCAGCTTACAGTAATGAGGGACAATATACAGTCTGGTACATTTAAGATATATTCAAGTTTGAGAACAGGGAATTTAGGGGCATCTTATAGCAATAAAAAGCAACATTAAAGCTAAAAGAGAATGTGAGCAGTTAAAGAAAAGAGTAAAAATTCCATTACGAGGGATGGCGCCAGCATTGAAAACACCAGTGATGGTGTGGTCAGAGATAAAGGTTTTATTACTGCAGTTATTTTATTCAGCTTCAAAACTGGAGGTAAATAATTAGACCTTGCATATAGAACCAAGATGAAATGGGCTTACATTTGGCCCATCATTGATCTTGAAAGCATCTCTTTAAGTTGAAAGGAGATCTGCAATGTGTACTGATTAGCCATGCTTTTGGGCAAAGATAATTTCTCTTCTACCTTGTTGTTATGATTTAATTCTTTTTTCAATTGTTTAATTAGCATACTCAGCTAGACAAGTTCTCTTGAAGAGAGTGGACTGAAAATTTCTAGTACAGCATGTGTTCAAAATGGAGGCTGGTGACTCAGACTTGAGGGGTGCCCTGAATCCAGTCTGGAGGAGCTATCCAGAGTGCTGATCCCTGTTTCTTCCCCCTCTCTTGCACACAGAAACAGGCTCACCACCTTAGTTTAAAGGTGGCAACCCTGGAAATTAAGGGCTAAAACACAGAGAGGATTCACAGCACCCCAAAATGGGAATCTTCAGCCTCCACTGTATTCACCCATGAATGCTTGCTTTGTCTGCAGTCATTCCCGCAGGATAGAATGCAGAAAGTGGTGTTAGGTGATTCATGTTCGACACCACGACCACTGACCTGGGGAGTCCCCCAGGGTTCTGTTCTGTGTCCTATGTTATTTAACATCTATATGAAATCACTGGGAGAGATTATCAGGTATTTTGGTGTTAAGTGCCACCAGTATGCTGATGATACCCAGCTCTACCTCTCATCACCTCTGGATTCTAAGGGAGCTACTATCTCAACTTTACATGAGTGTTTAGCTGCAGTAATGAACTGGATGAGGATGAACAAAATGAAACTAAACCCAGACAAGGCAGAGGTCTCCTGGTCAGTTGAAAGGGCGAACAAGGGATAGGGATGCAACCTCTATTGGATGGGGTCACCCTCCAATTGAAAAATCAGGTACGCAGCTTGGGGGTGCTCTTGGATTCATCCTTGAGCTTGGATGCCCAGGTCACGTTTGTGGCCAGGAGCACATTTGCACAATTAAGGCTAGTATGCCAGTTACGCCGGTTATGCCAGTTTCTTGAGAAACCAGCTCTGGCCACGGTGACACATGCCCTAGTGACATCCTGGCTAGACTACTGTAATGCACTTTATGTGTGGTTACCAATGAAAAGCCTCAGGAAACTTCAGTGGGTCCAGAATGCAGCAGCCAGATTGCTGACTGGGGAGGGTTACAGAGATCACATTACACCCATACTTAAGCAGCCCCACAGGCTGCCAATCAGCTATCGAGCACAATTCAAGGTGCTGACGTTAACTTACAAAGCACTATATGATCTGGGTCCTAGCTTCCTCAAAGATCGAATCTCACAGTATGAACCGACTTTGGTGTTAAGGTCATCAGGAGAGGCCATTCTCTCTATCCCACCACACTCACAGGTACATCTCGTGGGAACCCATGAAAGGGCCTTCTTGGCTGCTGCACCCAGACTCTGGAACTCCCTTCCACTAGAGGCTAGGGTTGCCTCATCTCTGTTGTCTTTCCGGAAACAGGCAAAGACCTTTCTCTTCAGGCAAGCTTTTGATGAATGATGGACTACCTATTATGTGACTTTTATATGAATCTATCATACATGAACACATAGAATTTTTGTTTATAGACTTTGTGACTACATTTGACACTATGTTTTCAAAGTTAGTTTCCCTCACTTATAACTTTACATGGAATTTTACTCTCTTTTTAAAGGCTCATGTTCTCTGGTAGCTTTAATGTAATCTTGTCATTTAATGCTGTTAAGATGTTTCTCAATTTCCTGTTCTCAATACCTGAACATGTCTTAATTGTACTGGACTGTATATTATCCCTCATTACTGTAAGCCACCTTTGGTCCTTTTCAATGATAAAGGTGAGGTAAAAATATCCTTAAATAAATAAATAAATAAATAAATAAATAAATAAATAAATAGTGGCTATTTAAGTGCTTGGTGTCAACCTCACAATTGAAACCACTAGGTTCTGAATATGAATTTAGATCTTGCTTACCCAGCCTAACCATAAAAGCATGGGATGCCTATCGAGACTTTATTGTGTGGGGCAGAATGTTCTGGAATCAGAGACAAACTTTTTTTATGAAAGGGAAACCTGGCCAAGAATCCTGCCTATACTGTAGGGTTGTTTATGAGTGCGCGTACACAACAAACATTATCTTCCCCAAATTATATGCCAATTTACTACCTGAACTGTAGTAAATGGATTTGACCACTTTCCCTGGTTGTGATAAACATATTTAACCTTTGTGGATCGATACTGCTAAAGGAAGCTTCACGGTTAATTAAACTGTTGGCCAGATGCAGATGAGGAAACAGGCAACTGAAAGGTGAGCAATAATCGACACAGTCAACTGTTTTAATATTTCAGTTTTACCAGCCTAGCAGCTCTGTGCACTTTCTCTCATGAGACAGTCATCGACTCACTGATCCATAGAGAGAAAATAATTCAGATGGTCTCAGCAATAACCATATTAGACTGAGCAGGAAAACAAAACAGAAGTTGGGGGTTTTGTTTTTGTTTTTGGCACCAAATACTTTTCCATTTATTTCTCTCTTTTTAATTTTCTTGCACTGGCTGAAACAGAAGAACCTATCACTCTGAAAAGTTTTATATTGAGGAAGTGTTTGGCATTTGGATGCAATCTGACTTCCAAAAATCATGCATACTTCTGACCCAAGGTCAGTAAATCTATGCTACTGGATAGCTTGGTAGTTTAAATCTCTGGGGAAACAAAGGTTGGGACTTTAATTCCTTCCCTCTGTCCTCCTTGACAATGACTGGACATGATGATCCATAAGGTCCATTCCATCTCTGTAGTTCTAAGATGATGATGATGATGATGATGATGATGATGATGATGATGATGATGATGATGATGATGATGATGATTTCAAATATTTTCAACTGAGACAAGCCGAGCAACTGTAAAATCATATACAGTGGTGCCTCAACTTACGAATTTAATCCGTTCTGAATGCATGCTCTTAAGTCGAACTACTCTTAAGTCAGGGTACCTATATAAGAAATTGAAAAAATAAGTTAAACATTTTTAAAAATGAAAAAAAAAATGAAAAAATATTGGTAAGTCGAGTAGACCATGTCTAAAATTTGTAAGGCGGCAATTAAAATGCCAACAGTTTTCTGCTCTTAAGTCAAGCTGCTCTTAAGTCGGGGTACCACTGTACACTTGTAACATCTCTGTCTTTATAAAAGTATACATAGCATCCCAGCTGAGGCAATTTCCACTTTTAAAACTGCATGTAATGTAAGAGATAAACTAAAAGTGTCTAATTTGGATCTTGAATGGTGTGTGTGTGTGTGTGTGTGTGTGTGTGTGTGTGTGTGTGTGTGTGTGTGTGTGTGTGTGTGTGTGTGTGTGTGTGTGTGTGTGTAGCTAGCTATATATGTTAGGACAACTGAGATGGGATGTTTAATGCATCTCTGATGTCCAGGTTTTTAAAAGTGGAAATGGCATCAGTTTGCTATGGAATAGAAGATGACAATCTGATGAAAACTGTGAAGTTTTTTTAAAAAAATTAACCCTCTGCCTCCTTGCCATGCTCACAAGAAAAAGCCTTCCTGATGAGCTAGAATTTGCACTGGGAGAAAATTCCTCAAGGGAATTGCATCCTTAAATGTTTCCAGCTGGAACGTTCATAGCACGACCAATGCAACAATGTGCTGCAAATCTGTCTTTGTCTTCTTGTCAGTAGAAAAAAAGATGGAAGCAGTAGGAAAGCATGGGAGGCTTTCAAATGAAAAACGATCAAATCTGCCCTGCCTCCCCACCCCCATAAAATTCTATACTTGATGTAGACCAATTTCCACAATAAAAATCCCTTGTCCAGACGTACCCGTAAAGCAAAAACTAGCTTCTGCATTTTAAAGAATTCTTTGGAGTTTTGTGTGTGTGTGTGTGTGTGTGTGTGTGTGTGTGTGTGTGTGTGTGTGTGTGTGTGTGTGTGTGTGTGTGTGTGTGTGTGTGTGTGTGTGTACTAGAAAACATCAAGAGTCTGGAACAGATTTATGTAACCTCAAGTCTGACCTGTAAAAAAAAATGGATTAAGTTAATTGACTAAGTTGAATAATAACGAGGCTCCAGCCGTGCTTTGCTTACCCTGTCCCACAGTTCTTCCTTTGGGTATGGCTTCACCTAGCGTGCCTTGCCTTGATCCCAAAAACATTGCTCTTCTTGCCACTGTTCCTTTCTGAGAGTCATAAAATCATGGAGCTGTAGAACTGGCACTCGGCAGGTCATCGGGCCCAGCTCCCTGCCCAGGCAGGAAGCCCACTTACTCAAGCATCCCCAACAGATGGCCATCCAACTTTATAGGCCTCCAGGGAAAAATCAGAACCCTGTGTTCATTGCAGCTGGCATTTATCCCAAAGGGATTAATTCCTGTATGACCCAGAGGAATATTTTACACCTTGCACAATTCTACCTTCTTCTGAATATCCTTGAACTTATTTGGAAGACAGTCAACTGAATGTCTAAGAAAATCTGCACTTTGGGGGGGGGTTCTCTTTACTGGATGCAGGCAGATATAAATATGTTATATCGTTATCTGTTCAATACCCCAAAAAGTGAATATAAACAATACAATTTTGTAAAAGTATGGTTATGGAAACTTAATGAACCCAGTGAGAAATATAAGCAACTATCCTAACAAAATGTTAAAATGCTCTAACAAAAAGTAACAGGGTGCTTCAAAACGAAACGAAACACCTGTATCTAAAGTCTTACAAAATGCCTAGTGATTAGAAAAGTATTACAATGTATATTTCAAAGCTATAAAATTAATTCTCAATTAAGTCACATCTATGAAATGTGTCTTAACATATTATTTATTATTATTTATTGGATTTTTATACCGCACATCTGACAGTGAGGTCACTATATAAGACTATACCAGAACATAAGCAATTATCAAATCAAATCAGCATTTATGAAAACATATTATATTTTTTTTTCCACCTATAAGACTGTATTTTTGTCTTAAATTGTTAGACTATAAATTGTTGTTGTTCAGTCGTTCAGTCATGTCTGACTCTCCGTGACCCCATGGACCAGAGCTCGCCAGGCCTTCCTATCCTCCACTGCCTCCCGGAGTTTTGTCAAATTCATTTTGGTTGCATCAATGACACTGTCCAACCATGTCATTCTCTGTCGCCCTCTTTTCCTTTTGCCTTCAATTTTTCCCAGCATCAGGGACTTTTCCAGGGAGTCCTCTCTTCTCATGAGGTGGCCAAAGTACTGGAGCCTCAGCTTCAAAATCTGTCCTTCCAATGAACATTCGGGGTTTATTTCTTTCAGAATGGATAGGTTTGATCTCCTTGCAGTCCAGGGGACTCTCAAGACTCTCCACCAGCACCACAGCTCAAAGGCATCAATTCTGCGGCGATCAGCCTTCTTTATAGTCCAGCTCTCACTTCCATACATCACTACTGGAAAAACCATAGCTTTAACCATCCTGACCTTAGTTGGCAAAGTGATGTCTCTGCTCTTTAGGATGCTATCTAGGTTTGCCATTGCTTTCCTCTCAAGAAGCAGGCGTCTTTTTATTTCGTTGCTGCAGTCGCCATCTGCAGTGATCAAGGAGCCCAAGAAAATAAACTCTGTCATTGCCTCCATTTCTTCCCCTTCTATTTGCCAGGAGGTGATGGGACCAGTGGCCATGATCTTAGTTTTTTTGATGTTGAGCTTCAGCCCATTTTTTTCACTCTCCTCTTTCACCCTCATTAAGAGGTTCTTTAATTCTTCCTCACTCTCTGCTATTAGAGTAGTATCATCTGCGTATCTGAGGTTGATATTTCTTCCGGCAATCTTAATTCCGGCTTGTGATTCATCCAGACCGGCCTTTCTCATGATGTACTCTGCATATAAGTTAAATAGGCAAGGTGACAGTATACAGCCTTGTCGTACTCCTTTTCCAATTCTAAACCAGTCAGTTGTTCCATATCCAGTTCTGACGGTTGCTGCTTGTCCCACATATAGATTTCTTAGGAGACAGATAAGGTGGTCAGGCACTCCCATTCCTTGAAGGACTTGCCATAGTTTGTTGTGGTCCACACAGTCAAAGGCTTTGGCATAGTCAATGAAGCAGAAGTAGATGTTTTTCTGGAACTCTCTGGCTTTCTCCATAATCCAGCGCATGTTGGCGATTTGATCTCTAGTTCCTCTGCCCCTTCGAAATCCAGCTTGTAGTTCTGGAACTTCTCTTTCCATATACTGCTGAAGCCTGCCTTGTAGAATTTTGAGCATAACCTTGCTAACATGTGAAATGAGTGCAATTGTGCGATAGTTGGAGCATTCTTTGGCATTTCCTTTCTTTGGGATTGGGATGTAGACCGATCTTTTCCAGTCCTCTGGCCACTGCTGGGTTTTCCAAATTTGTTGGCATATCTTATGCAACACCTTTACAGCATCCTCTTTTAATATTTTAAAGAGTTCAATTGGAATGCCGTCACCTCCACTGAATTTTCTCCACTCCAATGGTGCTCTCCTGGCATCCTTAGCTCCTTGCCCTGGCTATCTTTTCTGGCTGCTTTTTATACACTTGTCTTTTCTTTATCAGTTACAGATACGGTAATCATTTCTGGAGGGCATGGAGGTCCAGGGGCCTAGAGTACCAAGATTTTTTCTTTCCCCAGTAGGAATCTCAATTGTTCGTGCAGAGTTTCTAACCCCAGGAGTCTGTGACTTAATAGCTGCCACTACAATGATAGCATTAATATGACTAAAATTTTGCAAATCTCTAAGGAATATAGATCCGTAGCATAAATCATTTGATGCTCCAGGATATTGTTACTCCAAGGTCCTGGAATACCAGAAAATTCAATAATCCAAGGCATTGGGACTATTTATTTATTTATTTATTTATTTATTTATTTATTTATTTATTTATTTATTTATTTAAGCTTGTATACCACCCACTACCCAAAGGTCTCTGTGTGGCTCACAATCAAAAATAAACAATTCAGACAATTAAAACATCATATTGCAATAAATTAAAACAATAAAACAGTTAAATACAATAAATACAATATATTAAAATACTACACTAAAATCGCTATCAGGACCCACAATAATCAGTTAAAAAACTTCTGGAACAGGAATGTTTTTAACCTTGCGCTGGAATGTTTTTTTTTTTCCTTTCCCGCCATCGTAACTTGCATTTTAGTCGAGGTGTCATGTGGTTTTAACAGTGTTTAGGGAGTTTATAGGTTTGTCTGTGATTATTTATTGTATTTTATTGGCTTTGTAGCCTTTTTTGTTGTAAGCCGCTTAGAGTACCCTGTAGATAAGCGGGATATAAATATAATAAATAAATAAATAAATAAATAAATGTCATAAAAGTTGGCACCAGGTGGGTCTCGCTTGGGAGGGCATTCGATAATCTACAAAGAATGCAAACTATAGAGGACCTGCAAATGCCACTTTGAGATTTAAACACTCTTTCCTGCAACATAAACAGTTCAACTGTCAGGATGATATGGTACAGTGACATTGTTCAGTGGGAGAGATCGCTACTTTAATAATAAAGTAAACTATTATTCAAGCCTCAGTTTAAAAAGCACTTTAATTTTCAGGGCTATTTTTCACATGCCCTCCTTAATTTGACACTCCATACAAAATGGCACATCTTGACACCCACGTTCAAGTGATTTATTAAGATGTTCAAAAAAACAGTGCGCCCAGGACAAACGTCCGGGGCAGGCCCCTTATCACTTCCCTCCTGGATGAGAGGGAACCTTTGGTGAGCACTCTTTGGATACAATCAGTCTACAAATGCACCAAAGAGCCACATCATTTGAGCGCATATTTTATTAGCTTGGTGCCAAGAATATTGCGAGAGACTTTGCCAAAAGCCTTGCTGAAATCAAGATACAATCCATACATTGTATTCCCGTCATCTACCAATCATATGGCTCTGTCAATAAAAGATACAAGATTTCTTTAGCATGACTTCTTGAGCAGCATGTGTTCAATTGGACTAGCAATCAGCATGTTCTTTTCTTAAATGCACAGATTGATTTTTTTTTAAAAACTGTTCTCTGGTGTTTCTCAAGCTAATCCATCACTAGCTGCATGGATCTTATTTTCCTCCAATTTTGAAGGAGGGCATGACATGTGCCCACTTCCAGTCTTCAGGTGCCTCACCTGTTCTCCAGAAATTCTGAAAGATGATGAGCAGGCGTTCTGAGAATACACCTACAAATTAGACATGGGCACGACTTGGCAAAATTCTCTTTCCGAGCTCCGTTTCATCTTTGGCTGTAGAGAACATAATCAATCTCCGCCAGAACTCAAACTGTCAGCAGATTTAAGGGGGCAGCAGACAAATATAATAAGAATAATATATATGTTTACTTGTGCCTGACACAAAGCAGTGCAGCAGTAACGTAGATAAAATGTCAGTATTGATATAAAGGGTTTGCAGAGTTAGTCCATCAGAAAGACAATGACAATGAATAGAGTAAAAACTCATATATTCATATATACATCAAAATATACACAGCATAACCACCAAGCATTATATATATTGGGGTGAACTGTTCTCACCATAACAGTCCCCAAGTTACAAATGACAAGCTAGTGCCTTTTATACTAATTCAGCACTCATAAGATCTGATGCAATCACTAATTAACAATCTGATGCAATCTGATCTATCCATTACAAATCATGATGTTACAATCAGTTCCACCTGCACTTCATCACTTAACTTGCCTGTGATTACTAGTCTCTAACACTTGTGGATTAACATCATGACACTGCAGAATCTAACTGCCTCCATTTTACAATTCACTTTACACATTCTGTTAAATATACATAACATATGTTTTGTCAACTTTTACATATCTTGACACCCCTCCTATATTTAACAGATTTCAACTCCTAGCCTTTTCTTAAAACATACATGTTTATCTTTACACAAAGGCTTTGTAAATATGCATAATTATCAACACTTGTACAATATTCCAATACAATCAAATGTTGTTCTATGCAGTCCTTCACATTCTGGTAACGGATCCCAATGTGCTTGCTTCTGGATCCGACCTTCTGATTCTGTGTTAATTGGATACAAGAATCATTATATACTTTGACTGGTAGTTTTACATTTACATTCACATCCTTTAACAACTGTGGAGGTCCCCAGGTTAACTCAATTTTTTTTCTTTCCCCACTCACAGCCCCATACTTAGCTTCTGTAGAAGAACAGAAATGTACCTTTGTCTTCGGGCTTTCCAGATAATTAGTGAGTTACCTAAAAATATGGCATATCCAGACATTGACCTCCTTTCTGGACTTGAACCCCAGTCAGCATCTGCATAGCTAATCAAATCAAGATTATCACATATGGATACTTTCAACTTTTCATGCATTGTTCCTTTAAGATATTTCAAAACATGCTTTATACCTTTCCAATGCTTCATCAACAAATACTATCAATATCAAAAAACCTTTTGTTTACAAGTAACCTATTTATCTTGCAAAATGTCCTTTGCTCAAAATGTCCTTTGCCATCCACTGGTGCATCCACTTGCCGTTCCTTCAGAGACATATGCTCTTTGTCCATGGCCCATCATCCACTGCTTCCTTTCTTCTCCAGGCATTAGCAGCACATCTTCAAAATTCTGTGGCTCATGGAATACATTATTCACAACAAACCTTTCAGGTGGCACTCCTTTATTAGATCTTGTAGACTTTCTGATCAACACTGGCTCTTCATCTTCCACCTTTTCATCATGCAATGATGTAGACTCCCCTCCATCACTGGCAATCTCATCTTTCATTTTCCATCATTAATTTATCACTGGCAACCTTCTTAACCTTTATTTAAAAATACTTCATTATTAGCATGTATAGCTTCCCAATTTTTCTGTTCACAAAATTTTGCTGACCTGCTTATATAAACATTTCCATGACTGTCACAAAAACGCCAGGATTTTGCTGCAGGCTGAACACCAATAAACATAAGCTTTCTAGACTTTGGACTGTTCTTGTGTCTATACCTCTTTGGAATTAATACAGAGCCAAATTAAATATTTGATTGAAGGTTTCTTTCCATGCATTAGAGTATATGGAACTTCATTCACAGCTGAACTCCACACTCTATTAGACACATAATTTGCATATTTCATTGCCTCAGCCCAGTAACCTTTTGGAAGTTTTGCATCTGCCAACATTGCATTCATGATATTCTGAAGAATCCCATTCTTCCTCTCAGCTAATCCATGCTCAGCAGAAGCAGAAGAGTTTATCAATCTATGTTTCACCCCTTTCTTTTCTAAATAATCAACAAACTGCTTTGCTAAAAATTCACCGCCTCTGTCACTTTGTACAGCTAAAATTTTCTGCCTGTACTGTCTTTCTGCCATCTGAAACCATTTTCTAAATACAGCACTCACTTCACTTTTGTGCTTTATTATGTAAACCCAAGAATAACGTGAATAATCATCTGTTATCACAAGACAAAACTTGGCACCACCAAATGAATTTGCCATGGGTCCAATCACATCAATATGTACTAGCTGTAGAGGTTGATGTGACTTTCTCAAACTCTTTTTTGATATGGGTGCAGACTTCACCTTTGTATTTTTACAAACATGGCAATCTAAAATTTTTTTACAGCTTTGCACAGACCCATGTTCCACATGTTGCAAAGTTTTCCTAATGCTTTCAAAACTTAGGTGCCCTAATCTTCTATGCATCAGATGTATGCATTTGTCATGTAGAGGCTTATTTTCAACCATATTCAAAACTTTCTCAGAAGTGCTTATCATAAACAAACTGTTTTGGAGCTTCCCAGTTGCTATTGTTTTCCCATTCTTTACAATCTTGCAACTATTCTCACTGAATTGTACATGATAACCTTGTTTTACAAGCATAGGCACACTTAATAAATTATTCTTTAAAGACGGTATATACAGGACCTTATCAAATACACATTTTAGAGGTTTGAAAAATATATTACCTTCACCACAGACTTTTGCCTGAGTCCCGTTAAAAGGTTACATTTTTACAATTAAACAAAGTTAGTTTCTCAAACAAACATTTCTTGTTTACACAATGAATACTGGCCCCTGAATCTACAATAAATAATTCCTGCTTTGAGCCCTTTTGTTCATTATCATTAATTACAGACAGCTGTTGACCTTCACTCTTCCAGCTTGTGCCGGCAACTCTATTTTGCTTTTGCCGCTTGTTTATCTTATCACAGTAACGAAAAACATGTTGGTCACTCCCACAATTATTGCATCTTCTAATTACTTGAATTGTTTCTTCAGACACTTGAGCAGGCTTATTATTTACTTTAGAATCATTCCTCCTTGATTCTTCCTGCTGGAGTCTTGACTGTATATATGATATAGACAATTCATCACTCTTCATAGCTTCTAATCCCATTACTAAATTATCATATGACTCATCTAGGCTTGATAATATAACAAGACATTTATACTCCTCTTCATGATTTATGCCCACTTCAGACAATTGCTGAAATATACTATTTACTTTCCTTATATAATCAGAAATAGTTTCACCTGGGCTCTGCCTTAACCTGAACAGTTTTTTCATTAGAGATACTTTACTCCCAGCTGTGTCTCTGATGAGCTTCTGAGAAACCAAAAGCCTCATGAGCTGTTTTTGCTTCCTTCACATGAAAGAACTGGGATTCTTCCAAGGATAACATTATAATTGCCAAGGCTTTTTCATCCTTCTTCAAATCTTCCTCATCAGCTTCCTCATCAAGCTGTTTATCTACATACTGAAATAACTCATGGAAGATCAAGAAAAAGACATAATTAAGATAATTACTGTCAGAGAGCTTTACAAGAGGCTTTGAATTTAAATTTATACTTGCCATTCTCATGATATGTGCCGGCTCTTTATCTGCCGTTATCTAGCAACTTCTTTCAGCTTTTTCTCGGCAAATATTTCCTCAGCCTCCACAGCTTCCAGTTTAAATCACACTCTGTTTTGCTTGGCTTGTGTTTTCTCCTCTGCTCTCATTCCAAGCCTCTGAGAAAAATCCTTTGCAGCTCTCTTTGTCTCCTTCCAACTCCAATCTGTTTCCTCTGCAAAAACACAACTTTATTTATCTATATTTTCCTCAGGCTGCTGACCATTTTGTCAGCAGATTTAAGGGGGCAGCAGACAAATATAATAAGAATAATATATATGTTTACTTGTGCCTGACACAAAGCAGTGCAGCAGTCTAGATAAAATGTCAGTATTGATATAAAGGGTTTGCAGAGTTAGTCCATCAGAAAGACAATGACAATGAATAGAGTAAAAACTCATATATTCATATATACATCAAAATATACACAGCATAACCACCAAGCATTATATACAATATAGCAAACAGACAAACAGAGCGTGGGGTGAACTGTTCTCACCATAACAGTCCCCAAGTTACAAATGACAAGCTAGTGCCTTTTATACTAATTCAGCACTCATAAGATCTGATGCAATCACTAATTAACAATCTGATGCAATCTGATCTATCCATTACAAATCATGATGTTACAATCAGTTCCACCTGCACTTCATCACTTAACTTGCCTGTGATTACTAGTCTCTAACACTTGTGGATTAACATCATGACACTGCAGAATCTAACTGCCTCCATTTTACAATTCACTTTACACATTCTGTTAAATATACATAACATATGTTTTGTCAACTTTTACATATCTTGACACAAACTCGAACCGACTAAAGAAAAATTGGGTCTGATTTGTCGTGGTCGTTCCTGGCATCGCAGCGATTGCGCGATGCCAAGCGGCACAGGAAAAAAGTTTTAAAAATAAAAAACCCCGATTCCCGGCCAAAAAAGCAGGTGAAAATATGCCTGCCTCAGTGAGGGTGAGGGCATCTACCAGAGGGGTGGTTTCTGGGGGGGGTCCCCGGCCTCCCCCCTCCTCTCCTGGGCTGCGCAAAGTGCGCATCCTCATCGAGTCGCACTCGCCATGCCAACTCGCCAAGCGGCGCGGCAGAAAAAAAAGTAAAAAAAAAACAAAACCCCGATTCCCGGCCAAAAAAGCAGGTGAAAATATGCCTGCCTCAGTGAGGGTGAGGGCACCTACCAGAGGGGTGGTTTTGGGGGGGCGGCCTCCCCCCCCTCTCCTGGGCTGCGCAAAGTGTGCATCCTCGTTGTCGAGTCGCACTCGCCATGCCAACTCGCCAAGCGGCGCGGCAGAGAAAAAAAGTTTTAAAAATAAAAAAAAAACGATTCCCGGCCAAAAAAGCAGGCGAAAATATGCCTGCCTCAGTGAGGGCACCTACCAGAGGGGTGGTTTCTGGGGGAGGGTCCCCCGCCTCCCCCCCTCTCCTCTCCTGGGCTGCGCATCCTCATCGTCTCGCCAACTCGCCATGCCATGCGGTGCGGGCGGGGGATCCAAAATGGGGCGACCGCAATATTTATTTTGAAATCGCGTGGTCCAAAAACACAACAAAGCACCACCGAAACATGCGAAAATAACTATTTTAAAACTGCCTGAATTTTTTCAGTAGCAGCAGTGGGTTTTTCTTGCAACAAAACGTCTCCATTGATTTATTTTTATTTTTATTTTTTTTACACCTGCGGTGCGCAATGATGGGCTGGCCATGGGAGTGGACCATGCAAATTTTTGGAGCCATTCCACCAATTGCATGGCCACTTGGCCAGGTTTTGACCGAGACTTCTGGGATGTGCCAGTCGGGCATAAAAAGCCACTAACCGTAGCCCGAACCCGAACCCGAACCCTAACCCTAACCCATACGCCAGTACACTGTCCTTCTTAGTGGGTCAGAGAGGCACCCAGAGGTGCACCCCACTAACTCACCCTAACCTTACCAGTAACCCTAAGCCTAGCCCTTGCGCTAACCCCTAACCCCAAGCCAGATCTGTGTACTCGCATTGCACTACAGCAAGTACACTTCCCTTCTTAGTGAGTCACAGTGGGCGCCCGTAGGGGTCCTCTCTCACTTTGTTCCCCAGCCCAAGTGCACCGCAGGCAGTGAGTCACAGAGGCACCCGAAAGAGAGGTGCCTCTGCCTGCTGCAACTGCAACTTAACGGTATGCATATCCAATTGGCTATGCATGCCATTTTGTAGCGGGCCAGAGGAGGCACCCACCCCAGAGAGGTGCCTCCAGGAGCCACCTTCATGGCCCAGAGGAGGCACCCGCCCCAGAGAGGTGCCTCCAGGAGCCCGCTTTCCCTTCATGGCGGGCCAGAGGAGGCACCCACCCCAGAGAGATGCCTCCAGGAGCCCGCCCCCCCCAAACCAGTACTAACGACAGACAAAAACCCGACAAACAAAACAACAAATGTTTGAAAAATTTCACGAAAAACGGAAACGAGACGAAATGGGCCGGCTCCGACACACGACAACTCGAAATGTAATTTTTCCTGGTCGTGCCCATCTCTACTACAAATATCTTTATTACCGTTGGATGCAGCTTGCTTGGCTCTGGAAAATTGAATTAGATTAAAATAGCAAGGTATTTCTCTACCATCTCTTCATTTCTTCTGGGTGGCCACCCTGTTGTGGTTTCTTTGTTTCTATTCACACCAGCCTGAAAACTCTTTCCTTGTTTGGGGGAAGAAAGGGACAAAGTAGGTGTCCAGCAGTTCTGCTTTCCCTGTGTAATTTTTCTATATGCAGGCAACTCAGAACTTCTGTTTTTCTTTTTCTTCCTCCAAACAAGAAACAACACTGATCACTCGCAGTTTGAGCATCTTCTGAACTGTAGCCTTCTGGACGTCTTCCTTACGAATCTTGGTTACTCACTTGTATTCTTCCTTGGTGATTTGCCTCTTTAAAGGCCCTCTTTAAATCCTCAGATCTGAAAGCTCTTTAGGCAGCCACCAATATGGAGGGTCCCCCCGACACCAATGTCTCCCACTCTTCATTCTCAAAGGAACTGCTTGCAATTGTGTCTTCAGCATCACAAGTTTAAGAAAGGCCACTCCTTCATCCAGTCTCTTTGAGCAACTTTCCAGTGTGTGTGTGTCGAACTCAAGCAAAGCAAAGAATGCTGTGTATATACTGCCCCATTCTGCTTAAAGCACTCTCTGGATGGTTTACAGTTTAATTATATAGGCTACATATTGCCCACACATACACAGCCCATGAAGCTAGGCATTTAATTTAGCAACCTCAAAAGGTTGGAAGGCTGAGTGAACCTCAAGCGTGGTATCTGGGAATGAGTCTCAGGTTGTGATCCAAGTTTGGGAGGCAGTGTTGGAGTTTACTACAGCACAAAGCTTTCAGCTTTTCCTTTCCTCAGTGTAACATATCCCAAGAGGGAGTGATCACTTCAGCCCAGAGCTCCTCCACTTTCTGCTTTGGGCAGGAGCTGGGCCCAAGAGCTGAATGGAAGCAGGAAAATGCCCACTGAAAAATAGAGGCCTTATTGGTTTGTAAAAAAAAATAGATATACACTGGTACCTCTTAAAAAAATTTAATTCATTCTACAGCTCAATTGGTTTTAAGAAAATTTTGTCTTATGAAACGTGGTTTCCCATAGTAATGCATTGAATTAATCTGTTACAGAAGTGAGAATAAAGACAAAAATAACCAGTTTTTTTCCCTGGGTACATGCAGAACAGTTTTTCGTCTTGTGAAGCATCCCATAGAGAATTTTTTTCATGCTTATTCCTGGAAATTTTTTTATTCCTACAAGTTTATGTGTAGCCTGCATACTGTAATTAAACTGTAAACCACCCAGAGACTACTTGAAGTGGTATGGGGCGGTATATAAGCAGAACACACTTGCTTACAGGGCATTTGTTTTAAGAGGTACCCCTGTATATGTAACTGTTATGCCCTTGGGAGAACCCCTTCGCCAGCTCATCCACTTGTTTGAACCATGTTGGGTAACAAGGACTGTGTATACATGATCCTAACAATCCACATTATTTCTATTGCGGTGTGTGTGTTGTTTCTCATAAGGTAGCAACTCTGCACCCAGAGCGGCAAGGGCAGCAGCCGGACACGGAGCAGGCAGGATCCTTTATCTGACCCTCCTTTCCTGTCACACATTCATAGGACACGGATAAACCTCAGCAGGACAATGGATCCCGTATGGGTTTCTGGATGGTGTCCTATTTGTCAGATTAAGTAATCCTTCTGTTATCAGGGCAGTAGCTTACGTCTGTTCGCCCCCAGCACAGCTGTTGACGTCTCCTCCTGGCCTCTTCCCAGTGGCACCCATTAGATTGTCAGCCCTGTGAGTGGCTACGGGTCACAAAGTGAAAAGCTTTATTCATGAGTTCTGGCTCCCAGCCTCCTGGACAGCCATTCATGAAACAGCGATTAGGCCATTCACCTGTCAATCAAGTTGAAGGATTTAATTAAATCCCTCTGTGGCTAGTATTCCAAGGTGCTACTGAAAGACACACACATATACACGATAATAATTATTTATACATGAGCTGAGCGGGCATTCTTTCGCTGGAATGTTATGGCTGTTTAATTAAAACTGGCTAAGTTTGGTTCCCAGCTTCAATGCTCAATAGAGGGACATAATCTTAAAGCCTTTAGGGAAGACTATTGTTTGAAATGACCAGTTATAATCCTAAAAAAATTGGCAATGATTTGCAATGCTAAAATTATAACTGAAGTATGTTATTCATTGGGTCCTGTGAATGCTGGAGTTTTTTTTTTTTTTTCATAAGCAGACCCCTATTCCCTCAGTGCTGTGTGTCCGTTCAGCCATGAACACCTTGTCTGTGGTCTAATTTTTACCTAGGTGCCCACTTTGTGAGAGACTCTCATGTGGTCTGCCAGTTTTCATGGTTCTGTCATTCATCCAACACTGGCATTAATCATATCAATGAGCGGTGGGTGTGGGGTATAAATACTTACACCCTTATTTTGGGAAGTGCAGTTGAGAGATTGTACACACTCGTCCCTTTTGAATATCCTGTACTCCTTTTAATAGCAAGCATATCCTAAATCTGAATCAACCATTCCCAATCATGATGCAGATTCGGGATTGGAATTGGGTTCGCGGGGGTCTGAATCGGTCAGCACCAAAGACCTGATCAAAAAACCACTTGAAACAACATTTCCTGTGCTTGATAGAGGCTTAGTCTTGCTCTCAATTACCTTTCAAAATGTTTAAAGCTGCCTTGACATTTTTTGAGATCTATCATGACTTACACACAGATGAACACAGGGAGGGGAGGCTATAAGGTAGCCTCTGATTGCAGCCAACCACTGTTCCACCTCTTCCCTGCTGGAGATTTGCCTAAGAGGACACCTTTTTAATTCTACATCATGCTTCTCTCTCCACCTTCTGGGCCAGGCTGCAATATATAGCTGGATTAGTCACTAACTGGTTTTGACGGCAGTATTATTATTTTTAAAGACCAGCTCAAGTGAAAATCCTGGCTTCCTCGTGTGCCTCATTAATTTCAGATCATGCCTTGTCAGATGCCCGCATTAGATGCTGCAAGGTCTTAACACCTGTCGTGCATCTAATCGGCTCACCATTTCACGTTTGGAAGAAAGCCATATTTGAGCAGCAGCTGAAGTGATGACATATAATAAGGTTTCGAGCCCTGAAGTGGCGGGAGATAACACCAGTAAATGAGTTGATTCCTCTGACAGAGGTTGGTGGCCCCTGGTACTGAGGACTGGGTGACACCAGAACGTCAGAAATCAAACTAAGACACACACACACACACACACACACACACACACACACACACACACACACACACACACACACACACACACACACACACACACACACACACACACACTTTCTGCATAGAGAGTGATGGTCACTAAAATAAGGTAAACGAAACAGAAGCAACACAGATGTGATGAGATTAGAGAAAGGGAAGGCAGTGTTGCCTCAATTTAACCCAGAAACCGATTTCTTCAAGATAAGAGGGGAAATGAATGCTTTGTCTAATGCAACCTGAGAACTTAGGAAAATATCCTATCTGTCACCAGTACCACTGTCCTCACCTGACAAAAAGCCTATAAAACCCATCTCCCTTCACTTTCCCTGGTAGGGCCAGCAGATGACTACACCGTGACAGAAGGAAAACGAGCCCCCTGCCACACTCCTGGTTAACACAAGTTAACAATGAACTGGAGACCAGGGAGAGTGGGAGAACACATCACAAGCAAAGGGAAATAATAGCTTATCTAACTGATAAGGCTGCTGGAGGAAACTGCCACCTGGGACCATCTACGTAAAAAGTACCTGTTTTCCTGCAGCCTAGTGATAATTGCGTCAGTCAACTCATTGTACTGACACAAATAGTGACAAATGTCAACTATCAAGCATGGTATTCTAAATACCCTGGAAGGGTGCAGTTCTGCAAGGACTGACCCTCCCAGGCCCGCCCTGGTCTTCTTTAGCCACCTCTCAATCGGCCAGATTTCAGCTCCATCTGCCAACATCTGCTGAATGTAAGGTTTCTGTCCTGGCTCTGCCTTGTCTAACTGTAGTCCACAATTGGCCTAGCTGGGGAGTCAGAATGAGCACTTCTCTGTCCTTTAGTTTAGTTCAGTGGTGGCTCTCCAGATGTTTTGGACCACAACTCCCAGAATTCCAAGCCTAGATTGCCAATGACAAAGGACTGCGGGAGTTGTGATCCAAAACATCTGGAGGGCTGAAGTTTGGCCACCACTGGTTTCGTTGGCTGAAGGACTCTCTCCCTGTGTGTGTGTGTGTGTGTGTGTGTGTGTGTGTGTGTGTGTCTGCAAGTGACCCCACTCCCCCACCCCCCGTTGGTAGGAACATGAACATCACTCACTTGTAATTTCAGTGAAATAAAAAGGGGAACCGTGTGGCCATTACAAAACACAAATGCAGGACTAGGCAATGTGATACCTTTATAACCCACTAATAAAAAATAAAAAATCATCACAAGCTTTTGAGAGAAACACCGACTTCTTCAAAACATGTACCAAAAGTCCAAATGTGGCAAAAAGATGTGGTTTGCCAGGAGATTATTCTTAGATGTAAAGTTCTTGCCAACATGATTTTTGCCAGGCTCCTCTGTCGTGGATGAGGCAGGAAGCAGGAATGCTGTTGTTAGGTTGTATCTGAAGCAGAAGATTGGGTTTCACATCTCAGTCCTTCAAACAAAGGGACATAGGTTATGCACACCCACCAACATCTCCTCTCAATTTTCCACTTGTTTGAGACATACAAGTTCCTGTTAGGCCAGAGGGAGAGGTAAAAGGTAAAGGTCGTCTCCCCCCACCCCCTGCACATGCATGCTAGTTGTGTCCATCTCCGTATTCAAGCCGAAGAGAGAGTTGTGCAAGTTTGTGGCCATGTGGCCAGCAAGACTTCAAGGAAACACTGTTTTACCTTCACTCTTTTTATGGCTCTTACCTATTTATCTTCTTGCATTTACATGCTTTTGAACTGCTAGGTTGGCAGGAGCTGGGGTTAACAGCAGGAGCTCACTCCACTGCGTGGCACCTGAGATTTGAACCACTGAGCTACCCATTTTTCAGCTGACAGTTTTCAGTACTCTAGCCTGCTGAGCCATCATGCCCCATGGAGGGGGAGAAGGGAAGGTTTAATGCAGAAAACCCATGTTATCCATTTGGGGATTGGGATAAAATTTAGTAAACCCACTAAGTATAGCCAATTAAAGATTAAAGAAAAAGGAATATCACCTAGTGGTTGCAGCCCAACTCTGCTGGTATTGAGAGCCCATGTGCCTTCTTCTTCTACGTACGGGGGACCTGTTTTTTCTTGGTATCCTCCTAGTTCCATTGAAATAAAAAGGGGGAGCCGTGTGGCCATTTCACTGTTTTGTTTTTAAATCTTGTCTGCATTTTGTTCCCATATTTCTTTTCTATTGGGTTGCTAGACCTCATGTCATTTCCCCCACATGTTCCCTGATGTGTGTTGACATTTTTAAAAGCCTTTTGCCAGTCAGCCCAAATCCTATTGCTTAGCATAGGAAATTGCACTATCAAACCACATGACCTTCAGTGCTTTTAGAAAGCAAGGCACTCATGTCAGTTATTAGACAGGCAGAGAGCAGCTGAGAGCTTATAGTGAGTCACAACTTCAATGGGCCTATTGAACCAATGGATCTTGCAGAGGAGTTGGCCCACTAAATCCCCATTGATTTAGTGGGCCTAATCTCGTGCAGGTTAACTATGCTAAGTGTTGTGTATTGATCTGTATTCCTATTATCTGTAATTGCTTATGTTGAAGTAATTGCCTTCCTGTTCCAAAGGGAACAGCCCTATTGGTTATTTCTAGTTGCTGCATTTGGATCCTCAATCCTATTGGTTTCTGCCAAAAGGCAGCTTTGTGATTGCTTGTTGTTCCCTCCAAAATGTATCTTTTCCTAGCCTGTCCTCGTTCCTATAAATGTAGCTCCCTCACCCCAGTCCTGAGCCTTGTTCTCTCCCTGAATAAAGAGTTGTTACCATAGAATCTGTCTCCAGCACACTATGTCACAGAGCTGAAATCACTTGCTGAAATCACTAAACCCCACGCTTTCACACTAAGCCACAAGATTTAGGCCAATGTGTTTATTTTCTCTGTGGTGGTTCTAAACCTTTTAAATTGCTAGTCACATTTTAAAACCTGTATGTTGTTTTCTGGATACTTTACTCCTTTGAAACACACTATAAAATTCACAAATGTGTGAATTTTTGGGATGATATATAGTTCTTTTGTTCTGAGTGCAAAACCAGGACTTTCACTGAGACCACAGGATGCAATGAAATTATTTTTCACCTCTATTTCCCATGTATCCTCTTGGCCTGCCACTGACCACCAATGCCCTTTCCTACCTGTTCACGTTTATTTTAATCAAACAAACGGCTGATATCTCTACAGGCCTTCCTCTGTTCCAGACAGCCAACCCCCTCTCTCTCACACACTTTATATTTAACTATTTTTAAATTGAGAACAGAATGCAATCTTCATGATATCATCTTGACAGTGTTTTGGCAGCCATCTTAGGTCCTCCACAGCACTGGGTGCCCATGTATGCGAAAGAAGACAGAAACACAGAACTCATACTGAGTGGGCCAACCTCTACTGGAAAACAAAACAAAAACAAAACAAAAAACAAAAACAAAAAACAAAAAAACAAATGGGTGTTGACCTGATCTCTTTAGAGGACAGGATAACGGACATACATTTGAAAGAGGAGAAAGATCCTCAGGTGGAGAGGGCTGTTTGGGTGGGGAAAGCAGGGAATATAAAAGAGGAACGAGAGAAAGAGAGGGAGCAGTCAGAGGAAGTCTTCTATGGAGATGGCTGTTGGGCAAAGGAGGAGATGGCAAGGGATAAGAGTGGGGAAGGATGGGTTATTGTGAGGGTTCGAATCTCTCCCTCGGCGGATCCGAGTCTCAAACCGGAGACGAGTCAGTTTTTAACAAAACATCGAAAGGATTTTTATTGTATTTTAGATCGAAGTTTCTATGGGTATATTCAGTAACTTCGGGATTCAATTCAGGCATAACAGGAGTAACATTTCCCTCAACGTGAGGGTCTTCAAGAATAGCGTCAATGGACGTTAAGCATACTTTCAGTTCTCTTACGGGTGAGGGGGAATAGCTGATCCTCGTCCCCAACATTGTGTCCCGCAACATGGGTGCTTTGCCCACGGCGCCACAGGAACAGCAGGCCTCATGCTTTTCCATTCTTGAAACCTCCTAGAGTTTCCCGGCCACTGCAGGGGCCTCACATGGACTTCCCACATCCATTCATCACCTTTATGGACTTTCGTCCATCCGGCACACCCGCAATCTAGACCCTTCTCAGTTTGGGTCCCTGTCTCCCTCAACCGTCGGTCCCAACTGTCATCTTTTTCTTCCCTTAGCTTGCAACGCTTTTTCTCCCCTCGCACGCGTCCACCCCATTGGTTGGAATTTTCCTCCACCACCCAATAGGCATCTTTAGCTCCTCCCCCTACTTCTGCTTCCCAATCTTCTTTCCTGTCATCACCTAATTCAATGACATGAAGCCTTTTAATGTGTCTCTCTAGTTCTCTGTCTTCTTCAATATTGCTCTTGGGGAATCCAGACGACACACACTCTGGTCCGTCTCCAGGTTGTTCCACCTGCTCACATACCCTCCCCTCCAAGTGGGTCGTCTGGGGTTCCTCATCTTGTGCTCAAGGACCCTGACAAGAAAAATAATCCGCGTTAAGATGATCTCTGCCCTTCTTATATTTGACCTTAAAAGAAAAGGGTTGCATACTAAGATACCACCTTGTTAACCTTGGACTTACATCTTTCATTCTATGGAGCCACAACAGAGGAGCATGATCAGTTACCAGAATGAAAGGTGCCCCTAACAGATAGTACTTTAATGATTGCATACCCCATTTAACCACGAGCGCTTCTTTCTCAATTGTAGAATATTTTTGTTCCCTCTTATCTAACTTATGACTCAAGAACATGATAGGGTGTTCTTCACCATTTTTCCCTTGAGCTAAAACAGCTCCTATCCCCCGCTCTGATGCGTCAGTCTGTAATATAAAGGGTATACTAAAGTCAGGTACTGCTCTAACTGGACATGTACATAACCTCATCTTCAACTCCTCAAAAGCTTTTTGTTCTTTGTGTCCCCAATTAACCTTTTTCGGTAGTCGTTTTCTGGTTAAGTCAGTTAGAGGCGCAACTATTTCTGAGAAGTGTGGGATGAATTGCCTATAATAACTGGCTAGCCCTAAAAACTGTTGCACTTCTCGTTTAGTTTTAGGCCTGATCCATTTAGATACTTTATCTACCTTATCCTCCATGGGGAAAATTTTGCCCTGTTCTACTTTAAATCCTAAGAATTTTACTTTTAACTGCACTATCTTACACTTAGCCGGGTTTACTTTTAAATTAGCTCTTCTTAACTCATTCATAAATGCTCTTAAGAGTTGTGTTTCTTCCCAGGTTTTACTATAGATAACTACATCATCTATGTATGCTACTGCGAAGTCTTTTACAGGTTCCAAGACTTTGTCCATAAGCCTCTGGAAAGTTGCAGAAGTGCCGTGCAATCCAAAAGGCATTTTGGTAAATTGGTACAGGCCAATTGGAGTTCCGAACGCAGTCTTCTCCCTGTCCTCTTTCTTTAAGGGGATCTGCCAATATCCTTTTGTTAGGTCTAAGGAACTCAGGAATGTTGATTCTCCTAATCTATCTAACAACTCATCAATTCTGGGCATCGGGTACGCGTCAAACTTAGACACCCCATTCAGCTTCCTGAAATCAATACAAAACCGTACTGTCCCATCCGGCTTTGGGACACAACCGGATAGCTTCTCCATGGACTGTTCGATGGTTCTATCACTCCTAGGTTCAGCATTTTCTTAACCTCTTCCTCAATTACTGGGATCAAGTGGTGAGGCCACTTACGGCCATGATCCCTCATCACCTGATTCCCTTCTACTTGGATAGCGTGTTCACACAGGTTAGTACTCTTGGGACACACGGAGAAGGTATCCATATACTCTTCTTCTAAGGCAGCTATTTGATCTTGTTGCTCCTTTGTTAGTTCTTGACAAATCTGAACATGCTTTTTATCCTCATCCCTATTACTCCAGTCAGGTCCAGTATCATCTTCATCTACATCCGCAAAAAAGGCGTCCCTCTCCTTCCAATCATTCAATAAATTCACGTGATATATACCTCTCTTTTTAGTTTTATCAGGCATATCTAACTCATAATCAACCTCGTTTAACTTGCGAATTATTTTGTATGGACCTTGCCACCTGGCTAGCAATTTACTGCCCTCAAATGGTAAGATCAACAAAACCTTTTGCCCAATTCTAAACTGCCTCTTTTAACTCTTTGGTTGTACCTCTTTTGTTGAGCGCCTTGAATGTTCGTCAAATTTCTCTTTACCATGTCTTGTATTTTTCTAAGATTATCCCTCATTTCAAGAACGTATTGTATTGATGACCCAGCTTTTTCCTCACCTTCCTCCCATTTTGCCTTAATCAAATCCAAGACTCCCCTGGGGGTCCTTCCGTACAAGAGCTCAAAAGGAGAAAATCCTGTAGAGGCCTGGGGAACTTCTCTGATCGCGAACATGAGAGGTGCTAACAACAAATGCCATTTCCTGGGATTATCCATTACTACCTTTCTCAACATACTTTTCAATGTCTTATTAAATCTCTCCACCAACCCGTTGGTTTGTGGATGATAAACTGTAGTTTTTAAAGTTTTTAAAGGGCGCACATCCAGAATCCTCCACATGTGTTTAAATGTGGTACTCATGAAATTAGTTCCTTGATCAGTGAGCACTTCGCGTGGGAAAACTAGTCTGGAGAAAACTTTTTGCATAATCTATTAAGACCAATACATACATATGCCCTCCCGCAGATTTAGGCAGTGGACCAATTAAATCCAACGCGATTCTCTCGAAGGGTTGGTCAATAATTGGCATGGAGATTAACTCAGCCCCTGGAGGAGGTTTTTTCTGAGTCAATTGGCATGGTTTGCAAGTTTGACAGAATTTTTCTACATCATTTTTCATGCCAGGCCACCAGAACCGTTGGTTCACTCGACTTAAAGTTTTCTCCAAAGCTAAGTGCCCAGCTATAGGTATGTCATGGGCTAACCTCATTATCTCGTGTCTCCATCTGGCAGGCACAATTAACTTATCATTCCCTTACCCATCCACATAATACAACAAACCATCCTTCATAATGAAATTAATATGCCCTAAGACTACATTGGCACCTTTTACCTTATCTCTAACATCTTCTAAAGTAGCATCATTCTGTTGTAAAAACCTCACCCTTTCACGCGTTGCTTGTGTGATCTCCTTCCTCACGGCCAACTCCTCATCATGAACTTCCCCTTGAAGTCCTTCCTGCATTTGCATGAGATCATTAATATATATATATAATCTCATCCTATCAACATTTCGCAAGCCAAAGTGGGTACAATACCGACGTTCATATGTTGTTTTCTCCCCATTATCTCCACATCTACCCATGCCGTATCATAAGATTTCAAATCCCCATGTATACATCTAACCGATACATTTTCTTTGGTTTTTTTCCCCTTTCACATTTCGAACCAGCGTTTTGGCGCATCCCGTATCAATAAAAGCATTTTTACATTCACCATTTACATACACTGCAATTTCCCATTTCTTAGAATCCTCCTTTTCCATTTTACTTTTTCTGACCCCCTCGCCGCCCCACGCACAGTCCCACTTAGGGCATTCCTGTAAAAAATGTCCAGGTGAACCGCAACCAAAACATACAGCTTTGTTCTGGTTGGATCGTGGCTGAAAACAAGCCTTCGCCAGTCCCTTTCCACTCCCGCTGCTCATCTTCTCGCTTGGTCTGGCTCCACTTTGCATCTCGCTTCTTCCACCCGATGCCATCTTCGAATCCTCTCTCGCGTGGCTTGCCGTCCTCTCAGAGATGGGTGCTCTCGCGATACTAACTGTCTTCTCTGACGTAGGTGCTCTCGCGACACTGGCTACCTTCTCGGGGGCTGAGTTCCTGCGAGATGTTGGCTTGCTCTCCGAGAGTTCGTAGCCCTCTAAAATATGCACCACATCCTCCAATGATGAGGGTCGATTCCTCCTTACACAAGATGCAGCAGTAGCGGGAATTTCAGACAGGATATGTTCGATGACTATAGTTTCTATAATTTGTTCTTTTGTATTGATGCTAGGACGAAGCCACTTGACGGCACTGGCTTTAAGTCTTTTAGCCCAAGTCCTCGGATGCAGGCCATTCTTGTATATTAAAGACCTAAACCGCTTGCGGTAGGCTTCTGGTGTTAAATTGAGTGTCATCAGAATGGCGTTTTTGACCTTCTCATATTCCGCAGCCTCCTCTGGTGTCAGGGCATCTACTATCTCTTGCAAAGTGCCCGTCAAGCACGGTGTCAAAATTAAAGCCCATTGCTCCACTGGCCATTTAGCTGTTCTCATGACTCTTTCAAAGGTATTAAGGTAAGCCTCCACGTCATCGTCCTTGGACATCTTCTGTAAACGGACCGGAGCCGGATTTGAAACCCATGTATTTCAGGTCCCATCAACGAAGGTGTTATCAGTTGAATGGGGCACACTGTCTCTCCTCAATAACTGAGACATCAATATCCGATTCTGTTCCGCCAGAACTTCTATCACCTTATCATGCCCATGAAATCTGTCTTGGTTTTCTTCTGGACCTGGACTCGAACCCGCCCCACGTTGGGCACCATTTTGTGAGGATTCAAATCTCTCCCTTGGCAGATGCAATGAAATTATTTTTCACCTCTATTTCCCATGTATCTCCTTGGCCTGCCACTGACCACTAAGGCCCTTTCCTACCTGTTCACGTTTATTTTAATCAAACAAACAGCTGATATCTCTACAGGCCTTCCTCTGTTCCAGACAGCCAACCCCCCCTCTCTCACACACTTTATATTTAACTATTTTTAAATTGAGAACAGAATGCAATCTTCATGATATCATCTTGACAGTGTTTTGGCAGCCATCTTAGGTCCTCCACAGCACTGGGTGCCCATGTATGCGAAAGAAGACAGAAACACAGAACTCATACTGAGTGGGCCAACCTCTACTGAAAAACAAAACAAAAACAAAAACAAAAAAACAAAAAAACAAATGGGTGTTGACCTGATCTCTTTAGAGGGCAGGATAACGGACATACATTTGAAAGAGGAGAAAGATCCTCAGGTGGAGAGGGCTGTTTGGGTGGGGAAAGCAGGGAATATAAAAGAGGAACGAGAGAAAGAAAGGGAGCAGTCAGAGGAAGTCTTCTATGGAGATGGCTGTTGGGCAAAGGAGGAGATGGCAAGGGATAAGAGTGGGGAAGGATGGGTTATTGTGAGGGTTCAAATCCCTCCCTCGGCGGATCCGAGTCACAAACCGGAGACGAGTCAGTTTTTAACAAAACATCGAAAGGATTTTTATTGTATTTTAGATCAAAGTTTCTATGGGCATATTCAGTAACTTCGGGATTCAATTCAGGCATAACAGGAGTAACATTTCCCTCAATGTGAGGGTCTTCAAGAATAGCGTCAACGGACGTTAAACATACTTTCAGGTCTCTTACGGGTGAGGGGGAATAGCCGATTCCCGTTCCCCAACATTGTGTCCCGCAACATGGGTGCTTTGCCCACGGCGCCACAGGAACAGCAGGCCTCATGCTTTTCCATTCTTGAAACCTCCTAGAGTTTCCCGGCCACTGCAGGGGCCTCACATGGACTGCCCACATCCATTCATCACCTTTATGGACTTTCGTCCATCCGGCACACCCGCAATCTAGACCCTTCTCAGTTTGGGTCCCTGTCTCCCTCAACCGTCGGTCCCAACTGTCATCTTTTTCTTCCCTTAGCTCACAACGCTTTTTCTCCCCTCGTGCGCGTCCACCCCATTGGTTGGAATTTTCCTCCACCACCCAATAGGCATCTTTAGCTCCTCCCCCTACTTCTGCTTCCCAATCTTCTTTCCTGTCATCACCTAATTCAATGACATGAAGCCTTTTAATGTGTCTCTATAGTTCTCTGTCTTCTTCAATATTGCTCTTGGGGAATCCAGACGACACACTCTCTGGTCCGTCTCCAGGGTGTTCCACCTGCTCACAGTTATCAATCATCATAAATGAAGATCCTGGGCCAGCAGAGTGTGTCAGTCTTAATGTACCCAGAGAAGTGGTGGACCAGGAGTGGAAGGAGAAGAAGTATTAGGAACTGCTCTATTAGGAGCAAATGGCAGACAGAGAAAGGAGGAGGAAGGAAAGAGAAAGGAAAGCCCAGAATAGAGAGAATGCAAGATGTCTCAAGGACCCCTGGGAAACCCCAAGGGGCAAGTCAATTTCATCCCTGAATCCACCTAAATCCAGGCATGAAACAATGCCCTCTGGGGCTTGGGCTTGCCATCCACCCAAGTAAACGAGCCACAAGACAGCCCTGTTGAAATGGGCACCAATCCCAAGTGGGATGAGAACCTTGTTGTTTGTAGCCCTGTGACTGTTGCAAAGGATTTCTTGTCATGGGATCAAAACATACACCTAGAAGAACCTCTGAAGGAAGAGGCTTCTGTCAGGTTTTTTTATCTGCCACCCCTCATTAAGGCTGTTGAAATTAAAGAGTTATCTTTGCAAAAATAAGAGCCTCCGATATCTCCTTCAGTGGGTTGTCTGACAGAGTAGGGGGAGGAACTTGCCAAAGATCATGGCATGATAAAGAAAATACATCACAGATCAATATGTTGAGCCCTCTAGTGAGGATTGGGTTATTCTTTTAAATCCCAAGTTCAGGGATAGTATAGCCAACTTAACCCTAAATCTGTGCTGTTTTTTTCCTCCACCCAGTGACACAGTCATCAGGGAATGGGCACCCAGCAATTTGAGCCTTGGGTGGTGCCCGATAGCTTTCAGCTCTAGGGACGTACAAAATTATGCAGGGCATGAATAAAGTGGATAGAGGGATGCTCTTCTCCCTCTCACAAAATACCAGAACTAGGGGACATACACTCAAATTGAGGGCTGGGAGAGTAAGAAGAGACAAAAGAAAATATTTTCCCCAGCTCATTATTAGTCTGTGGAACTCCCTGTCACAGGATGTGGTGATGGCATCTGGCCTGGATGCCTTTAAAAGGGGATTGGACAGATTCCTGGAAGAAAAGTCCTTCACAGGTTACAAACCATGATGGAGATGTGTAATCTCCAGGCTTAAAACTGGGGTACTTCAAGGGCCAGATGCAGGGGAGTGGTATCAGGAGACAGATATCTAGTCTCATGAGCTCCCAAACGCATCTGGTGGGGCCACTGTGAGATACAGGAAGCTGGACTAGATGGGCCTTTGGCCTGATCCAGCATGGCTCTTCTTATGTTCTTATGTTCTTATCTCTCTCTCTCTCTCACACACACACACACACACACACACAGAGAGAGAGAGAGAGAGAGAGAGAGAGAGAGAGAGAGAGAGAGAGAGAGAGAGAGAGCAGAATTTCTAATTTCTGGACTACTCTCAGATTTCCACTTGAAATGACATCCCGGCACATTCCCAAGAGAGTAACAGAAGTGTCTACTGAGGCTATTAAATGGTCACACATTTAAATAATGGATGCTATAAAATGTATTTTCAGGAGATTGATTTCTTTATGATGCCCAGATCTGCACGATCAGCAATGCAGAATGTGGATTATCCATGTCCCCCACCCCTTTCCACAAAAAATATATTAGGACTAAAATTTAAATCATGAGATTTAAATTGTGGACCTGGTTAAGGCTGCAATTCTGTAAACACTTTTTAGACCTAATTAAGGCTGCAAGTCAGTGTACAGTATATACATTCTTGCGAATAAGCTGCACTGAATCCAGTTGGGCTTACTCCTGAGTAGACAGGCAAAATCTGAGAAACAAAAGCCAAGAGGCACATCATGGAAAACACATTTGGCATCTGTGTGAAGTATTTCTGCAAAATTGGTAGACCTTATAATAGAACTTTAGGCTGACATCCTACCAATAAATAAACAAACGAATTACCTGGGTGTAAATCACTCCATATAAACTGAGATTCATTAACAAGATGGAATGAAGAGCATTGCCTTATGATGCATAGGCTGAAATCCTGTTGGGTGGTGTCACAGCAAGATTAGTCTCACTTGAGTCATTCATACTATGCAACAGGATTTCACTGGGATGGAAATCCTTAATCCTGATTTGGTTTGCCTTTGCACATCAAAAGAGAAAACAGTGTGCCCAAATTTCTCCTTGCTGAATGACAATCAGTTGGGGATCATTGTCAGAGAGATTTTGCATATTGGAAAAAAAATGAATTGTATCGGATTTTTATAGGAAGTTAAGATAAATATTGCCCTCTTTCACAAACTAGCTAGTGCAGCAGCACTGGATGGTTTTTTTGGTAACTTTTTGATCATTCATGCTTTGTGAGCTTGTGTGTTTTGTGTCTCTTTGTGAGGATGTGTGTGAATAAAAAAACCTATTTTTGTGGTGTCACAATTTGTGCAAAATGAGTTAACATACCAGTATTAAGGGTGTTTGTTTTTCCTGGCAGAGGGCAGAACCTCTATGTGGGTTCTCCACATTGATATAATATTTTCTCAGTAAGAAATGAGACATTGATGATACAGTGGACCCTTGTATAACAAACTGCTTGTATAACATATAATCTGTGCAACTTAAAAAATTCTGGAGATAGAGGAAAATTTGCTTAACAGAATCGTCTATGGGGTGAATCCATACAACATAAAAATGATCGCGATTAGGGATTACTCCATTTTCAATGCATTCCGATGGGAAATTTGTATAAAGGAAAATTTGCTTAACAGATTTCATTTGGAACAAATTAATTCCTTTATACAAGGTACCACTGTATTTCTTTACAGACAAGGCAGCCAGTAGGGGGTGGAGCTAGAGGCAAAAGCTCCTTGGTTCACTCACTCACATGCCTGGTGCATTTGGTAAGAAGGCAGGAAAGAGTGTGTTGGTGCAACCGGAGGCTGTGATGGGGCGGTGCCTGGAAATACCTTAGCAGGGAATCCATTTCTAGGCTATGAAGCAGGACTACTGTGAATATCTGCTACTGAGCAAATTTGGAATTCAATCCTGGGTTTTCAGAGGCTGCAAAGTTTCCCCAAAGACCCCCCACACACACACACACATACACTTTTAAAGTCTTATGTGCATGCCTTGATGCCCTGAACTGGTTGCTGCTCAGATGTTCTTCTTTGCCCTTGATCTTCATGTCGCCCTGAACTGGCTCCACTTGGTCTCAGTGACATTATCATGTAGCTGCCGCAGGAGGCAGGATGCTCAAGGGGCGCTGGCAGCCAGGAAGGAAATACGAAGGGAAACCCGGGTGGGTACTACATAGAGGACAAGGAGAGCCCATTTCCACACACACCCCTTCCAGCCAGCCAACAAATTGTTCAAGCATAGGGTGGGCCATATTGTTTTGGGGAACTTCGCAAAACTTAAGCTGTAGCTCAGACTTTGTGGCTCAGTCGTCATCATATTATTGTTAATTTTTAAACACAACAGAGGAACCCATGATAATCAAACTCAGAGAATTGCCCAACGCATTGTATTTTCATCATTGAGATGGGAGCTCTCTAGGAAGTCTGTGGAAGCATTATCAGGGTCACTTTTGCAGCCGTTGGTGACTAAGATACTATCCTTTCCAAGTTGCCGAGACCAGGGCCAGCGCTAGGTTTTTTTGCACCCTAGGCGAGGGGCGGGGGGAGGGCGGCGGCGGCAGCGGGGGGAGGGCGGGGTGGCGGCCAGGCAGCGGTGGCGGTGGGGGGTGGGGCAGTGGCTGGGGGCGGGGCGGCAGGGGGCAGCGGATGATGGGGGACAGCAACGGGCATGAGGGGTGGACGGCGATGGGCACGGGGGGAGAGGGCGACGGGCAGTGGGGCGGCGGCAGTGGCCAGCGGCCGGGGGGGCAGCAGGCTGGCCAGCGCCCCCTCTCCATTTTGGTGTCCTAGGCAACTGCCTAGTTCGCCTTAATGGACGCGCCTGCCCTGACTGAGACAGGAATTAGATACGCCAGTCCAAGAGCTACAGAAGTTCACCTCTAGGTGACAACACCTGATTGATCAATGCACGTTCCATCACACTGATAACTTGGTGTTCATTTGCTAGGATTGTATCATGTCAGTTACACATTTTATTTGAAACAAAACTGTTAGAAGGAGACAAATGGTCGTGTGGAATAAACACACAAATGTGTTGTGGCGAAAAGGGTAAATATTCATGAGTGTGTTTTGCATAGCCAATCACAAAGCTGGTGGAAGTGGTTAAGAATGTTATATATTGGAACCTAATGGGTGATGGGAGGTTCAGTTTGTGTTAGAGCTGAGAGGAGTTCAGTTCAGTTAAGAGAGCTGAGAGTCAGTTAGACTGTCAGTTGGTCAGGTGGGGGATCCTGCCACTGAAAAGGGTCTGGTTTATAAAGGAAACACATTATAAGAAGAATTCATGTATGCAATACAATAACATCGGCTAAAGCTATCATAATACTGATCATCCAATTGTAAACTAATAAACGTTTCATGTTTTGTTTTAAAACTATATAACCTGGTGTGACTCTCTCTCAAATACATACAAGTGTCCAGTTAATCTGGTGGTGGCAGTGAGTGAAAACCCAGTGTGTGTAAGGGGCACATCACACGCATGTCCCACATTTTTGTCCCTTCAACCAGCAGAACATCTTATAGCAATATGTTAAAATTAGCCAGCATAGTGGTGGTCAATTTCTTGAAGGTCTTTGTTGTATTTAAGAATAATACTTCTTCTTTTTTTTACATCTCACTCGCCAAAAGACAGGTCCTTTGCTCAGCAGGTTTCTGCCTTGGTATTTGAGACAATTTGATTTTGTTCAACATTTTTTTTAACCTCTGACATTTTGGCTGCCGCATGACTGATAATGAAGACAGGCTCTTTCCAGTTTAATTCTTAAACACATGCTGAAAAGTGGCTACCCTCGTCTGCTTGCTCCTCTGTCTTATGGTTAGAGGGCCCTTTTGCCCTTTACAATTTGTGTGCTAGCCTTTGAAAACAAAGAACTCTAGCTTTGCAGCAGGGATGACCCTGGATCGGAGCAGAGAGCATCTTTCTACTGATACAGGATGCGGCCTCCCTATCCACCACTTCACCCCAATTGGCCATGCCAATGTGCACTTAGAACACCTCAGATTTATACTTCCCAATTAGAGATGGGCACGAATAGAAAAAGTGGAGTTTCGTTTGTTGTTTGGAGGGTCCATTTCGGTTCATTTCCATTTTCCGTGAATTTTTGCAAAAAAAAAAATTGTTTTCGTTTGTTTCATTACCATTTCATTACCATTAATTTCAATTTTTTTTAGCATTTAAAGCAGTTCACTGTATTGCAGTAACAGAAACGAAACGGACGACAAAATTTCTGGTGTTTCTGTTCGTTTTGTTTCATTTTGGAGACAAAATTCGTTTGTCGTTTCGTTATGTAATGGAACGAAAAAATGAAAACGGAAACGAAAAATTGTTCATTTCGTGCCCATCTCTACTCCCAATATATGTAATATGAAAAAGCTTTCAATATATGCTGAGAATGTTGAAAAAAGGGTCCGTGCAATAAACGGGTGTATTAAAAGTTGGCTCTGTGACTGGTGGAAGTTCTCCACAAGATGTTTTCTCAGTCACTAATTCGGGATTCTGAAGGTGGTATTGAAGATAAGAATAACAGGCTAGGGATCTGGAGAACAAGGTTCAAATCCCCGCTTGGCCAAGGAAACTCGCTAGGGGA
This sequence comes from Phrynocephalus forsythii, assembly GCA_029282475.1. Lineage (NCBI taxonomy): Eukaryota > Metazoa > Chordata > Lepidosauria > Squamata > Agamidae > Phrynocephalus > Phrynocephalus forsythii. The sequence goes on along the minus strand of JAPFRF010000004.1, from coordinate 6,099,426 downwards.
GTGGAACTGGTAAAACCAATTTGTAAACACTTCACTGACCTTAAAAGCCCTATCAGGTTCCCTATAATGAGTCATCCCCAACTTCTTGTTGGTACAGAATACACACACGATGTGTAGGCTTACAGTGGTGGGAGATTTCAAAGGTGGGATGTAGGGAGTGACACCAAAGTGCCATCTTCTATGAGTTTGCCCTAAGAGAGCTACATCGGCCTTCATCATCTCTGTTTCTCTGTCCTCTCTATTAGTGGTCGGGGGTAGCATGGCAATTTGGTCAGGTGAGACAAGAAGCTCTGGTCTCTGCTTTTATTCCTTCCCCCATCAATTGTCATCGTTGTTGTCGTCATCATCATCATCATCATCATTGCCTGACCTGATTTCTGAGAGCCTGTCCTCAACTCATTTGCTGCCTGCTTCCCCACTCGGTTCTCATAGCTATTTGCTTGCATTCACAGTTAAAGGTTTGGAGAGGGGAATCTGGGTAGCTGCATCCCAGCATCCTTTAAATGGGCACCTCTTACTCATAAGAACATAAGAAGAGCCATGCTGGATCAGGCCAAAGGCCCATCTAGTCCAGCTCCATGTATCTCACAGTGGCCCTATCAAATTCTTCTGGGAGCATACAAGACTAGATATCTGTCTCCTGCTACCACTCCCCTGCATCTGGCCCTTAAAGTACCCCATCATGGTTTGTAACCTGTGATGGACTTTTCCTCCAGGAATCTGTCCAATCCCCTTTTGAAGACATCCAAGTCAGATGCCATCACCACATCCTGTGGCAGGGAGTTCCACAGACTAACAATACTCTGGGTCATTGGTCCTCCTGAGGATACTGTGCCATCCTGTCTGTGACAACAAGAGTCTACTGTTGGCCAATCATCTTCCGTACACTGACTGGATGCATAGGCTTCTTTGTCATTAACCTCCAGCAGCGCAACATTTTTGGCAGAAGGCTCATGTTCAAATACTTTGTTGGACAAGCCTCTGCCTCCCCCCCTCCAAAGTCACTTCTTCCTTTGTCTTGTGTTTCTTTTTTTGTTTCACTCATAAATATGGAAAATAAAACAAGGCTCCAGGGCCCCCTATTAAAGGGAAATAATGACCTCTCTAGATGCAGGGAAAAGGAAAACCACGACATTTGTGAAATATTTCAATTTCCATGCGAGCGCCTTGCCTGGCCTTGTGCAGATTCAGCAGATAATGCTGGTATCATGCAGGAAATATCCCCCTGAGGACAAATGAGTATAATATATATAAGAAGCAAATCTAAATGCGCGCATCTTTCTGGGAAAGGGAGGGGAAGGCTGTTGAGTTAAGGTCAGAGAGGCATTTATTATGCCTTGCAGAAGCAGAGAGGGGAGTCATAGACAGATTTTTCTAGCTGGTCGGCAACAGGTCATATAGCTTCGGAAAGCCATTAATTTTGAAAGGGTTGCCGGCAGTTCTGACCACGAGCTTTTATATGGCGGCCTGCGGATAACTCTCCTGGCCTTCTAAGGTCTGAACCAAGCTCCTATTTCCTACTGGTGAGTCATAAATAAAAATTAACATATTAATGGAGGGGAGTTGAGAAGAATGCTTCCTAGGGGGCTGTGGCTCCCAACTCGGAGAGACAGGTGGTGAGTGAGGAATTGTTTCCTGTAAAGCGGTTTCAATTTATGGTGGGGCCACCAGTAACTAAAGGATGGAGGGGGCTGACGAGGGTGACCTCACAGATGGGAAGCTGTTAATATTCTTCCAAGAGAAGGTCGCACAAACAGGCAACTGCGGGACAGAGGCTTGTTTGCTCTGGTTTCAAAGCAAAAAAAGGAGGCAAAGTGTGAGAGAGAAATCCAAGCAACCCGCAAGCCACAAATGAACTTTGCTCCCCATGTGGCAAATGAATATCTGTTGTTTTAATAAAATGTACGAATCTGTCTCCCCACCAAGGTTTTTAAATAAGAGCTGGAGGAACTATAAAATAATGGCTTAACATGCACTATGAGCCTGACAGAGAGAGGGCTTAAACTCAGAAGGTGCTCTCTTAATGCTGAGACATATCTGAGAGCGTTCATTCATCCTTGGATGCTGAGTGTTAGGCAACAAAGGATCATTTCTCTCATTTTCTTTGTTGTTTTTCTCCCCTTTAAAACGCCCTTTAGGCAGAGCTTACAGATAAAACAGCCTCAGAAGATTGGTGGTGGTTGTTGTGACGGAAGGGCAGGGGGAGAGAAAACCTTAAGGCATCTCGCAGATAAATGTGCAAAGACAATGTGTAATATATATTAAAACAACCTCTCCCGTCTTGGAACAAATAACACTGATAATTTTATAAAATCCTAAATATTTTTTAAAACCAGCCGGTCAAAACAACCTCTGCTCCGAGTCTTGGAGACAAATAACAGCCACACTGATAATTTTAGGAAACATAAAAAAGTAGGAACTTTTCTCACCAAAGCAGATCAGCTTGCTTTGTTGTGCTGGTAAATCTTCATGCCTACCTTTATTTCCAAGGTCTGGTTCCTTGGACAGGAACATCTTCCGGAATCATGTCTCTGGAACACTACAGTGACTTCAGCCTGAATGGTGGATTTTCTTTAAGGGAGACTTTGGCCGTTACTTCACGAGCCTCTCGCTGCTGGCAACATCTATGTCCGCACGCTCCTCCTCTTTGGGGGCGCCACCCCGACCACGCCCCTAAACCGAGCTCCAACATCAGAGGCCGAATCTTTTTCGCTTCGTCCCACTGTGTAATTTTTCTTTTTTAAATTTTTTTCAGTTACTTTTTCTCCGAAATACTGATGAACGCCATGATAGCTTTGTAATGGTAGTTTGAGGCGGAAGTTGCTTGGTCACTGCTCTAGGGATTTAGGAAGGGATTACTCGAATGCCCTTGGAGGACCGATGGATCATGTTGTGTGCTGGTCCACCTTGTGGCCCTGATGGGGAACAGCATTTTTTATGGCCGCCAATGGACGAAGCAATACAAATCGGGAGTGGAAAATGAAGGATCATACAGTAATTCAGCTTTGCCGCTGACAGCCGGGTATCGATGCATCGATTTTTTTTTAAAAATAAAAGAAAGCGAAAACCGGACGTTGAAAGAAAGCACCCGAATGCAGAGGTGGCAATGGATTCCCAAAATTTCGCTTGGTGAGGACAGAGAAAGAGGGGTGGGGGCGAGGAGACCACGTGACCGCCTTCGCATTCAAAGCGAAGGCAATCACGCTGCGAAGCGAAGTACTTCGTGAAGTGACGGCCTTAGGTGCTCCTTTGGCAAAATCTATGGCAGGGAGCTCCTTAACATCAGGTGTCTGTGTTTTAATTACTCATGTCCCCAAATTATAGTAATAATTTCCTTGCTGACAGGAGTTAGTAAGTAGAACGACAAGACAGACGTCCAAGGGATGCCACGTCCTACTGGGCAGCCTTTGTATGCCCGCCAACCTTCCCTCCCTCACCAACCCTCTGGAGATCATTTCCACTGGGGAAGGTGGCAAGGGAACCTAGAAGGTGCCATCAACCATCCAGATGCAAATATGGGTTTTGCTGGTGGGCAGTTTTGGAGGGCGCTTAAGCGCCATTCTTTGTCAACCCAAACAGGAGAAGATCTTAGGATCTCAAATGTCCTTTTACACACAAGGCTGTCCTTGTCCTGTTCCCAAGTGAAAACAATGGGGCACGAGTTAGTCCGGTTGCAAGCCATCAAAAAGAACTGGAGATGCAACATAAAACGGAGAGACCCATTTATTTATTTAAAAATATTTTAACCCACTAGTCTCTTTTGAAAGGTCCCTGTCTACTTGCAGAAAGACAACTAGAAAAGATAATAGACAAAAGAAAATATTTTTTCACCCAGCGTGTTGTTTGTCTGTGGAACTCCCTGCCACAGGATGTGGTGATGGCATATGGCCTGGATGCCTTCAAAAGGGAATTGGACAGATTCCTGGAGGAAAAGTCCATCACAGGTTACAAACCATGGTGGAGATGTGTAATCTCCAGGCCTAAAACCAGGGTACTTCAAGGGCCAGATGCAGGGGGTGGTATCAGGAGACAGATATCTAGTCTCGTGCGCTCCTAGACACATCTGGTGGGGGCACAGTGAGATAAAGGAAGCTGGACTAGATGGGCAGTTGGCCTGATCCAGCATGGCTCTTCTTATGTTCTTATGTTCTTAACTAAGATGGGGCCAGCCTGTCCAGGGTGTTGAACAGATTTACTGTCCAGCACTTCTGATTTCTCTGAACTGGTGAGCCTGAAGCAGCATGATGTAGCCACTTTTGAACTTGGACACATGACACCCAAAAAGTCAAATATAATATAATTGGAGGAAAGGGGATCAGCAGCTCTTCCTCTGTTGGTTTATTGCATTAAAAAACTATTCCTATATAAAATGTCATTTACTTTTTAAAATAAGCAACACTGCTCTTTAATTTAATTTAATTTAAAATAAGAGAATACAGTTTTTTTGTTTGTTAAAAAGTAACCACATGAAATGAAATCAGAGTCACCAGAAGTGGGGACAGAGCATAGTAAGGGTGTTTTTGGATGCATGCATAACAGGAATTCAGTGGCAAATATTTGCCTTTTAATCAGTGTGCTAATAAATGAAGAGAATGTAAGGAGTCTTTTGTATTTCCAGTGTCTAGACATGGACAACATTTCCCTGTAAAATCATCATCATTACATTTGGGATTAACAATAGCATTTAACTGATGAGAAGTTTTATCCCTAATTAATATTTCTCATACCTTGTCATGCCATCCTTAGATAGTGGGAGGATGTTTAATTTTTTCATTTCCCTGCAATTTGTAACTTTGCTGCTGCTGAAAGGGTGGCAATCACTGTGCCTCGTTTAATCTGCATCGCTAATGAGAATAGTTAAAATCAGCAAAGAGACATCCTGAACAGGACTGACAAGTAGATGCCAGCCCAGCCTCATGTATGAGAAAAACAAACAAAGAACATAGCATTGTGATGTAGCTTATCATGGATTCTTTCAAAACTTAGTAAGGAAGGCATCCTCATCTCCTTTGTGGCTGTAACAGTCCAGATTTCTCCAGGAAGCCTTCAGCTGCAAGTAAGGGCACTGAGACCGAATCCACCACACAGGGTACCAAGACCCAATGTCACTTACTAAGTCAGACCCAAAACAGAGGCTCGAGCACAGGGTCAGGAAGTGGGCGGACAAGAACAAGGCAAGGGTAACAAGACAAGACAGGGAACCAGACAGGCTGGAGCAAGACTGGTAGGAACAACAAGGCAAGGGTAGCAAGGCAAGGGGCAGGCAGGAACAAGGAAGACAGTAAAAAGACATGTTAACCACAACTAAAGAGGCTGAGGCAGGTTCTTAAGAGGGAGAACCACTAACACTTATTAGACAATGGTGCTGTCCATTGTGACTAAGAGGGCAGGGTGTCCAATGGAAGGAGAAAACCAAGTCAGCAGCCCCCTTCAGCCAGCCAACATCAGCAGGAGGGGTTGAAGCAACAACTCACAGTGACTGGTTTCCCCTCTTTCTGCCACTTGGGCTGCGGGTGCATCTTACCCTCTTGCCTTCAGACAGGAAGCTTATGCAAAGAGTCAAACGCCCAGTCTTTCTCCTCTAACTAGGCAGCATCAGCAGGATGTCACAAAGGCCTGTCTTTCTTCTGCTAACACCAAGTAGCTATGGCATTGTGGGGGTAGACAATCTTTCCCTCCTCCACATCATGTTTTGAAGCAAGCAGAATATTGCTTTTCCCAATTTCCTTGTTTGTTCAGAAGCTAGGTTACAAGATGTAAGAGGTAGGAATAAAGCCAGACTGGGTGCTGATAAGGAGCCTCTCCTTCTGATGATGTCTTGTGTGTAATGTGTAGATTGACCCTTAGGTCATTAATCCCAGAGAGGGAAGAGTTGTGGAGTTATGAGAGCATCTCTCATGAAGGGGCTGCAGTTAAGCTTCTGACACTTTCCCATGGAAGCACTCGGGGGAAGGTGATCAATTCCTTACCAATTGTTCATCTGTTTTGGTCCTTGCAGCTAGATTCCCTGGAAGAAGGCAATTTTGACATCCCCCCTCTGAAAACAAGTCACCAGGTTGCCCACAACATGGTAACCAAAGGAACTCATTGTGTTACTCATTACCTTCAGGCAACCAGGCATTACTCCAACTGCACCATTAAGTTTTTGAGTCATGGGTTACTAATGTAGTCCCTTTTCCTTATGAATACACACTCTGAATCCTTCTTAGGGTCCTAAAATCAAAGTCAAATAATACTTCTCTTGCCACAGGGTTGATAAAAGAATGGCATAAAACCACACCTTAAAAATTCCCAATGAAGGGCCTCTAAAATGTCTTTAAAATAATGTTTGGAAGTAACTAGAAGTTACTCTTGATCTGTTCATTGATCTGTTCATTTTTGTGACTATCTGTTATATTATTAAAATCATCTCTAAAGTACCTACAAGAAACTATGTTAATGTAGCTAATAATTATTTCTAAGCCTTACTTCTAACCCAAATTCTTTGCTCCAGATCCTGGAGGTTCCAATAGCCAAGGTAACTCATTTACAAATGATGTCTACTGGAGCACACATGGTGGTCAGAACCTTCTTCATAATTTGTGCATGCCTACATGAGAGAAATAATGTAGGTTACAACAGCAAATAGGCACTAATTCACAAGATGCTGGTTACATGTCTTGGCACTTTTTTTTAAAGTATCAGCAATGCTCTGCTATGACTTAATGCCATTTTGCTTACGCACGCACAAATTATGAAGAGGATTCTGGCCACCGTATAGTTTGCAAGTGGTCTTGAGCCACTGGCTGCTGTGGGAAGAAGAGTACAGGCTGGGAATTAGAAAGTACACAATGGGAGATCAGATCAGAAACCCATCTGGGCCACGCTGCTCTTCTACCCTGATCACTTAATGATGGTCACTTGTGGGCCTCCTCCTCGCCATATGCCACGGTTCCTGACTGAGAAGTCAATGAAGAGGAAGATGGAAAAGGAGGTTATCTCATTCTGCCCCCTCCTCCCTTCCTCCATTCAGCTGCTATTCCTTCCTTAAGGAGATGGTGGTTAAATGCCTGTATTTCTGAGAGAGTAAAACTGTGCTCACGACCTGGGTTCAATCCCGGAGAGCAGGCTCAAGGTTCACTCAGCCTTCCATCCTTCCGAGGTCGAGTAAAATGAGTACCCAGCTTGCTGGGGGCAATGAGAGAGCCTGCACTCTGTAATTCAGATTGAGGGAAAGAGAGAGGGAGAGACTACTTGTAGTAGTATGGGAGAGAGATATAAGAGAGAACACTTTTGCTTTTAAGGAGATGGTGCTTCCCTGTGCTACATTTCTGAGAGAGAGAGGGGGGGAGGGGGAGAGAGAGAGAGAGAGAGAGAGAGAGTAGACAGCAAGATGTTACTCGACAGTGATTGTGCTAACCTTTCAGATGTGTGCAAGAAGAATCACAGAAAGGGAAAAGTAAACTTCCTTGTCATACAAACAAGGGTGTATTGAGGCACCTTAATGACATTGGCCAGTATCCTAAGTGCCCATTTCAGCAAAAGGGTAGACCCAATGAATTAACTGTGGAACACTAAGTCAACACTTAGTCAGGTCCCAATTAGGGATGGGCACAAAATGGAAAAATTGTCTTTTGTTTTGTTTCATTTCCTTCCCCCATGATTAATTTCATTAAAAATAAATAAATAAATAAATAAATAAAAAATTCCCACAAAACAAATAGTAATGAACCGATTTGTTATTCTATAAAATGGGTCCCCATCTTATGAGCATCAGATATTACTCAAATAAATGGAAAGGAGTTTTACATCAAAATGAATTGGTTTGTTTTAAACGGAAAAAACCACTTTCATGTTACTAATGAAATGCTGCTTCCTCATTTTGTTTTGTTTTGTTTCATTTTGTTAGCTAACAAAATGAGGAAACAGCATTTCATTTTTCATTTGGTGCCCATCCCTAGTCCCAATGCATGTATGAATTTATTTTAGTCTGGATACTAAGAACGGAATATTGGCTACAATACGTTTCCATGGAGTGCAGCCCACTGCCTTGGATGCAACCAGGACAGCAGAACATTATCATCCATCAAAGTTCATGTACAATGAACTTGTCAACTCTCAAGGTGCCAGAGAGCAGTCTGTGGATTAAAGAAGGGATGGGTTTTTGCAGATGAAAGAAGGAGAGCCTGGGAAGTGCTATTTACTTGTATTAATTCCTTCTTCCAACAGCAACAGTATAGCTGCTTTACATTACTGTTGTCACTTGCCAAGGGGTCACTCCTCCCCTTTTCCTCTGCAATGGTAATAATAACTTCTCAGTGATTTGGAGATGTAGCCTCAGGGAAGGGCAGGGAATGATGGTTCGAAAGCTGAAGCAAAAATGAGGTGGATGACAGGTGCTTGCTTCATACCCCAAGACACTGGCGTGTCACATTCAGACATGTTTTTAGTTCAAGCAACAGGGCGACCAAGACTTGCTGTTAAAATTTTATCTATAATACAACCTCTTTGCTTTTTGATGCCTTGAATCTGCAATGGAAACCAAAATTTATTTTGAAAGCACTTTCTAAGCTCTGGGACAGGGGCTGGGGAGAGGCAGTGCAGAGGCCATGGTTTGACAAAGGAGCAAGAGGAGTATCCCCTTTACTCAATCTACATTTTCTGTAATTTTGGAGGACTTCTTGGCTGTCGTGTGTCCAGGTTGCAAAAGTGACTCTTCCATGCTGCTTCAGGCTCCCCAGTTTGTGTCTCCTCAGCCTCCCTTCGTTTGCCTGCAAGATGAGGCTACCATCTTGGCCTGCCTTGTCCTACTTCTGGCCTCTTCGTCTCCTACTTAATGAGGCTGCGTGCAAAGTGCTTAGCATGCTTGAATCATCCTGCATTTATTCTGGCATTTTCCTTCATAACAATCAGAAGAGTGAATATGTTGCTTGCCTGCGTTCTCAGAGCTGTTCTTTCATCCTGCACACAAACTCACAAGCACACACCATTGGGGAAAATAACATGGACTTGCACTCTGACTGAAGCCCTCTAGCAAGGAGGAGGCTCCTTTGTGTCGCTGAGAGACAGACCTTTGCTCCGCAGGGATGTTTCCAAGCTGCAAAGACCCAATGATTAGGAGAATATCGTCCCTCGCTGGCCATCTGTTAAACAAACCCCGTGTTTCTCCAGATCTGTCTAGGATCAGGGTAGTATGGGGAGGTGTGTGGCCACAGGGGTGGTGGAATAAAAGAGACTAGAAACAGTAATCAAAGGGGAATGATGATTATATTGAAGATGGGCTTTGCGGATCAGATCGGTAATGCTATTGACCTTTATTTTTGCGCCTGTGGGAATTCTCCCATTCTTCAGCCAATGCGCTGAGTGCAACTGGCTTTGCCTGTCCTCAGAATAGCCTGCGACAGCTGACAAGGAAACCCATTTGATTGCACTCCCTCCTCCCCCATCAAACTCTCATAGATGTGTGCGAGGGCAAGCCTTTCACTGACAGCTCATGGTAGGGCTCCGGTGGTGATGGGAGAAAATAAAGTGGGCCGTACAGTGTCATGTTCCACCCAAGTCTTTGTCTTGTGAGCCGGCTTATCGGCCCAGCCATCTCCACCTGCAGAGAGAGAGATAGCCTCACGCTCTAAAGCAGTGGGTTGGGGGGCGGCAGGGGGGACGACGACAAACCACACACGCAGGGCCTGATATCTGCTCAGGCAAATGTGCAAAGCTGATTAATCAAGCAGATATTACTCAAGTAAATGGAAAGCTGACTCTGAGCCCCAGATCGCGAGCAAAAGCAAACTCTTCTGAAGCAAAGCAAAGGAAAAAGATAGAAAGAGAGAAGAAAAAGAAAACACACTGACAAGGACATGGTGGACACTTTAATTAGAAGTATGCTCCCTGTCCTTGTCTTCCCACCCATCCTTCTCTTTTATTTGATCTGTGAAATTTGAAGGGCACTTCTCACATGAAACACAGAAGGCATTTTGAGGGGAAACCAGGAAGGGTGCTGGAAGGAGGAGCACCAGGAGGAAAAGGCCGAAGCTTACTCTGCACGCAGGTCACAGATGGGCAGTGGCAGCCAATGTCAGACGGTGGGGTGGGGAAAAGAGGTACCCCTCTTCTCTCAGCTTTTTAACGCTTACCATCTCCTTCCCTCGGCCTCTCCCCACTCACTCGCTGGCTCACACAACCACCTTCTCTCACACACGTACACCTTTTTCTCCCATGGGCATACATCTCATTCTCAGTCCCCACTGATACTCACACTGCTGTTGCATGCACACTTACACATAGAGCTTTCTAAAACACAGCGGTGCATGCACAACTATTTCCACAAAATACACACGTTACCTTTCCTTTCCCTTGCACACTCACATCATTCTATCCGTTCAATCGTTACCGACGTACTTACAACCACACATACACATCCATGCCAACATATGCACACTTGTAGGCTTGGACAGTTCGTGTCTGTATGCTTAGGATAGAAATACGGACTGCTGTGCCACAGGTGCTGTGGGGCCCCAGTACCTTCCTTCCTAAACTGGACCTGATCTCTGTGCAGCACATGGTGGCCATCCTCACTGTTGCTGCACCAATCACGGGAGCACCCCAGCCGGCCAATGCCACAGCTGCTTGCCCTCAGTTTGCTGGACATAAGAAGCAATGCTCAGTACTTCCTAGTTCTAAGCCTTTAAAAGTCCACTGAAGTGACCATCACCATCTCTAACATTAGGGTGGGGTGTGTGAGAGTGAGAGAGAAACCTCCCTTTATAGTGAAGAGGGTATTTTGAATGTGGGTGGGGGGGAGGTGGCATATGGGCAACTGTTTGCACAGTTGAATAATTCAAGGAATGGCAAGTGGATTCTCACTTATGGTGAGAATACATCTGAACATTTCCTGTCAGTGTCAAGTGCCAAGCCAAGTCGTAAGAGGACATCTTTGGCACATCCACTGTGCTGCCATTGAAGATGGCATTCACGAAGGGCTCTCTGGCCTGCTTTCATCGACCATAGGCAGACTTGTGTTGGAGGGGCTGCCTGTTTTCAATTTGCTGGCTTGAAGGGTTGCCTGTTTTAAAATTCAAGAAATATAAGTAGTCAAGAGGCCGTCAGTATTGACTGTTTGGGGACAATAGGCTGAGCAGTACTGCTTTTGATCTTCCCCACTAAGGAAAGGTATGTTTGTTTCTTGGTTTAAATGAAGTAAATATTTCTAAATTTGCCTCTATCTATCTCAATTAATGTATGCAAATAATATGCAAAAACTGTCCTCTTTCCCACTCTTCTTTTTGTAATTTATTTCCTCTTTCTTGACAACGCATAATTGGCCACCCGGCACACTTATTAACAAATATGCAAAAGTTTCTGCCTGACTGTGTCAAGCAAATGCAAGTAAATGCAGTTTACTGTGTTGTAGAAAAGGATCTGATATTTGGAGTGGCATTTCCGGAAGGGCACCAGGGGTGTGGGGGAGGATTCAGAAGAACCACATCTATTCCTCTCTGTCTCATCCTCAGAATCAGTACCATAAGGCCTTAAGGCAGGGGTAGCCAGCTGGGAACCTGTGTCCTGCTTGTTTCTGGCTGACTCTAAGCCATTTCCTCACCCCTTTGAGTTTTACATGTAAAGGTAATGTTTAAGAGACCCGAGCCATTCCTGCATTCAAGGATTTGGGTGATGTCTCTGGCAGTGGTTGCCTGGACTGTGAACTGAAGGCAAAAGCCATGGCAGGCGGAAGGGCCCTGATCTGAGAGAAGGGAAGAGGGACCTGGGAAAAACACCAAATTAAGCTTGCAGGATGGAGTTTGGAAGAGGAAACATTAGAGACAGAATAGCCAAGGTGAGGAGAAATAGCAAGGAGAGAAAGACAAAGACAGAGAAAGAAGCTCAGTCAAAATCAAGGTTGCCCTCTCCTTCTGCTGTTCACCATTATCTCTTCCCTATAAAGAGTTAGGATTAGGTTTTCCTCATGTCATCCACAGTAGAATCTGTGGGCCAATTAGACTGAGAGATCTTGGTTCAAGGTCAACCGCCTCAGAACAGTGGCTGTGAAAGGGCATCTGGACCCAAGGTCCCTGTGGCCCAAGTCCAAATGCTATTTATTTGCACCCCTCCTATGATAGATCTCCACATCTCTGCTCTTCTGCTTCTTTGTTTGTAGACCTGTATCTGGAAGGATAACATATATTTGCTTTATTGTACTGTGAGGGGAAACCTGCAAGCCAAACGACCCAGGGAAGCGTTTTGACCTTAATCGCAATGCTCCAAAACAGGATAATAAAGCTTACCTGGAGGAGCGTGCAGAGATAAATCCATCAACCTTTGTTCAGTCACTTAGAGAGTGCAGTGACGGAGCCCCAACAGAAAGGGGATGAGCCAATTAATCATTCTGTATTCAAGGGATGCAAGGCCTGGATAAGAAGCAGTAAATAAGGCTCTGGAGGACACTTTGAATCATGAGAATGGCTTACTCCTCCTTCCCTCCACCCTCCTTATTGCAGCCCAAGCTGATCCACAGGTTTGGGCTACTGCAACCACCAGCCAAAAAGGCTTCTCTCGACAAGATCTTTAAAATGCAATAGTAGTTTTCACCTCTGCCATTTTCCTTGGCTCAAATAACAACAACAACAACAACAACAACAACAACAACAACTCCCAACTCTGTTGTAATAATAATAATAACCTTATAATAATAGCAATGACTGCAGAGTTGGAAGGGACCTAAAGGATCATTGAGTCCACCCCTGGTCAAGGAGACAAAGTGGGGAATCCAATTCCCAACCTTGGGCTCCTTAGCCAAATCCCTAAACTACTGAGCCATCCGGCATCTCATTCCATCTTGGGACTCACCTAGTTAGTTAGTTAGTTAGTTAGTTAGTTAGTTAGTTAGTTAGTTAGTTAGTTAGTTAAGAGACCTTTATTGGCATTAAAACAACAGACAAGTTAATAGTACAGTTCAAAAGCAAAACCAGGAACAAACAGGCAATAGTTCTGATATAATCAACTAATAGTGAAAACAGAAGAGGGAGGAGAGGAGAGCCCAGGGCGCTGAGTTGCTAAAATTCTGGAAGCAAAAGTTGCCACCTCCTCCAGAAAGAAGGTGACATGTGTGGAGAGAAGAAACTTAAGCCTAGTTGAGTCTTCCCACCCCTGCATCCTGCCAAGGACTGAGGACAGATGTTTCTTACGGACTCACCTATAGCCTCTTCCTCTGTGTGACTATGAACACAGCCATCTAATGACAATTTATTTCATAATCCTGTATATGCTGGGAAGGCAATGGGGAACACACCCTTTTAAAGTGTCCTAAAACCACACTGTCAGTGATGAACATGAAAACAAGTTTACAAAAGAAAGGATGTCCACAATAAGAATCACAATTTTTCTTTTAAAAGCGCTACAAAAAAGGTGGAGAACCTATAGTCCTCTATATGTGGCCGGGCTACAGTTTACAACAGCCCTAGGCTTCCTAGTCAGTATTGAGGCATTATGGGAGTTGTAATCCAACAACACCTGGAAAGCCACGTATTTCTCGTCTCTGGATCACTGGGACATGAGTGATTTGTGGTAGGTGAGCTTTATTGAAGAAGAAAAAGCCTACATACCAAAACATTCTTGTCTCAAGTTTTCCTTTTCTGCATTGTGTACCTTTATGTTGTCCTATTGTGAGCTTCTCTGCTCCTGACTTAGTTGGGTGTAGAGAGACCAAAGTGTACAATGTACCATCACACAAGAATAAACTTGTTAAAATAATCCCACCAAAAGTAGATGTAGCAGAACTGCAAAATAGTAACACACTTCTTATGAGCGTCAGAACGTATACCAGGTCTTTTTCCGATGGGATCTTTTTGGGGGAGCAGGAAGGGGAGCTTGATTACAATGGGGGACATTAGAAAGTTTTCCACTGGGACTACCAGAGACAAAGCTCCAGGCACCACCAAACAGAGAGCAATGTGTAGCTGTTCTACATCTCCCCCTCAACTGAGGGCGCTTTTACACGACCCCTAAGATCTGCTGGTCCCTTAAATTTGGACCAGAGATCGTGGGGGTTTGTCACTCTTCCTGCTTCCCCACCCCTCCGCACTTCCTGGCTGCTGGCTGCGTGAGGGGAGGGAGAAAAAAAGGGACAAAAGAATGCAGGCTTACCTCTGGTGCCGGTGGACACCGCCCCGTCGTTGTGATTCCTTCTCTTAAAGGGGCGGGAGGCAAAAAACAACAGGAAAAAGAAGCGAGGAGAGCCTGGCACATACGCATCAAGATTTTTCACCCTTGGAGAGCAGGTACATGAAAAGTGCGCTGGGACGCGCTTAGGTGGACGTGGTCGCACTTAATTTTCAGTAAACTCTGGAGCTGGTGGGTAAACAATTTTAAGCTCCGGAGCTGGGAGCCATTTGTGGCGGAGTTTAGGGGTCGTGTAAAAAGGCCCTCAGTCTGTCTGCTTTTCTTTTTACCCTTCATTAAAACTCACCCATCACAGTCACTGAGGTTACTTTAAGATGGAGATGAGGAATCTGTGACTTCCAGATATTGTTGGATTGCTTCTCCCATCGTGCAGTACTGTTGACTATGATGCCTAGAGCTGATGGGAGTCTCAGTGCAATCATAACGTTTCTTTGAATAATTAGAGAGAGAGAGAGAGAGAAAACCCATGGGGAAACACAGGGAGCCCAAATGGACGACAGTGGATAGCTTCAGATTAAACTGGCCTTGTAGAATTTACTTGTCTTTTCTGCTTCCCAGATTTTGTAGAGTGCCATAAAGATGGAAGAAATTGCGGGAAGAGATAGGTTACAGGTGAGGAACAACATTTTGGACAGCCTCTGTGATACTGAGTGATTGAGACAGGACAAAGCCATGATAAACGCCTTGGTCTGAAGCCAAGCCAAATCATTTGGGGAACCGTCCTCCCCATGTAAATTTCCACTCCGAGCAGCTGAAATATGCGGGACAACAGCTTTGCCATTCAGAAGTAATATAAATAATACAATATAGTCTTCTAGAAACTGCAAATTGATTTCCTTTTGCTTAGTTTCCATAACATGCCTGTCATTGGGGGCAAAGAATCTGTTTTCATTTCTGCATTGACTGTGCAAACTGGTGAATTTGAGGGACAGCTCTGTGGAAGTATACTGTTTTATCACCTTCTAGTTCTGCTTTCCAACCTGCTTCAGTGGTGGTGGTGGTGGGGAACCGCATAACAGAAGCTTCCCCTGAAAGCACCAGACATTCTCCTCAACCTAACCTCAGAAAGAGGAAGTGAAGAATCAAGTGTCCCTGAAGGGGAATAAATATAACGATCTATAACGGTCCTTTATTAATCCTATATCAAGTTATACTGAGCTTTATATAATCCAAGATGGCAACAGTTATGCTCTCTATCTTTTGCCTGCTTTCCTATCATGCCTGTGTAAGTTTCATTTATTGTGTTAAGCTCAGACAATTACCTCTGTGTGAAAACATCCAATTAACCAAGTGTCCTTGTGTAAAATGAGCCCCTCCATAAATCGCTATCCGTCAGCCGATCCTGGGCTCCAGCAGACACGGACTTCAAAGGGAAGATAACACATAGGTGCCAGAGCCACATATGTATGTTTATTCCTTCTACTTTGATTTGTTACATGCAGCTGGGGTCTTATCAGTGTTGGGAATGGGTGGGGCCATGAGTGAAGAGGAAAGTACAAAGCACCTATGTTTCTTTGTTCGGGGCGCCAGAATTTTTCAGAGTTGACTCCGTTGGTCACCCGCTGCGTAGTGTATCAATAAAGTCTTTCTTCGTTCAACCGGAACCCAGGCGTCTTTGATCTCTCGATTCCCCCGAAGTGCAGCACAGAACCGAATAGATAGCCTACAGATCTGGTGCCGTGACTCGGATTCTGCCCTCCTTCGGGGCGAGAGGCCGGGCCAGGTGATGATGACCAATCCGTGCCGGACGAAAGGAACCAGTGCACGCCTCCCAATTTGCGAGGGGAATCTCTTCGTTCAGCGTCTTGGCAGAGACATCATCACCCGGGGAGAAAGACGAGCCGGCTGAGGGGGGAAGACTTCGCGAAGTATTTGGTAAGAAGGGACGGAAACCTTCAACAGAGGAGACGGAAATCCTCTGTGGGTGAGGACGGGGAGGGACGGAAACCTTCCGCCTCAGATAGCAAAAGAGACGGAAATCTTTTGCAAATAAAAGGGGGGGGAGACGGAAATCCTTCGCCCCAGGAACAGGAGAGACGGAAATCTCCTGTTGGGTCATGGGCAGGATCCCACAAGGTAACGGCAGAGAGGTGAGAGCCTCTGCTTCAAAGTAATGGCAAGGAAGTGAGAGTCTTTGCCCCAAGCACCGGCAGAGAGATGAGAGCCTCTGCCCGCAAGTGGAATAGCTAAAAAGATTCTTTGACAGGTAGGGGAAACTAGACTAGGTTGGGAGGCGGGAAAATCAAATGTGGGAATTTGTGTGGTCACGGATCCAGTGAATGTGTGCGTGAATGGAAGGTCGAGGCTTAGCGTCCTCTTGGCCAAGCGAATCTGGGCTGTGCAGTTTCTGGCCTGGGTGACTGAGTCAGATCACAGCCGGGAGCGAGTCTTGTGTGGGTGTGTGAAACGAATTTAAAGGTATAGGAGCGGATCCAGTGATATATGTGTGGGAAATTGTAGGAACATGATTAGTTCATAAAATGGGGACCAATTCCAGCAAACCTATGAACCCACTTACTTGCTTCGTGGCAAATTGGAGTAGTGCCACCAAAAATTACGATTTCGGTATAAAGATGAAGAAGGAACGTATGCAAACCTTATGCCAAGTGGACTGGCCAATTATACAACCAGACTGACCGCCTGAAGGAACATTTAATGAAAGCACCATAAGGCAATTGTGGCTGAAAATCCTTAAAAGCTACCCAGAGCACGTCCCGTACATAGAAGTCTGGCGAGGAAATGTCAGAAGAAATCCGTCATGGATACGGGACTGTAGAAAGTTGCCACCACAAGCCAAGCTCTTTGCCCTAAAGAAACAGCAAGCACCTTTAGAAAGCCGTCCGGAAGACTATGACACACTGACCCCGCCACCCCCGTATGTTCCGGACGCCCTGCAGGGAAATCCAGCAGCACCACCCGCCCCCAATCCAGGAACACTGCCCGGGATTGATGATTTCCCCAAACCCCAAGATCTTCCCAACCCGGACCTTCCCAGCCTGTCCCGCTACCCAAACATGAGCCCCAAACCAGAAGAGGGAAGCCAAAAGATGATGAGAAAGATGAGGAGAAAGGAGAGGATGAGGATGAGGATGGATTCCGCCAAAGAATAAGAGGAAATTTTGAATGGACCGTTGCGGATCACGAGAGAGTGAGGGGTGTAATCAAGGGGCACAAGACGATAATGGAGATCGGAGACTGTGTATTAGCAGCTGCGGAGAGCGAAATTGGAGTAAAAAGCAAAGACATCTTTTAAAAGCATATGATGCAGCAAAAAGACAAGCCGAGGTCCTTAAACATCAGAAAGCTGAGGAGAAAGCAAAGCTCATGCCACTGAGGCGGGTCTATGATCCCCTACCTCCAGATCAGGAAGGACCCAGGACTTATACAATGCAACACGTGCCCTTCACAAGTAGCGATATAATTAATTGGAAAAATACTTTACCGAGTCTAGATGACGACCCAGATAAGGTACATGGCACAATGCACAGCATTTTAGTGTTTATATGCCCACTTATGAAGATGTTCAACATCTCATCCGAGGCCTTTTTAATACAGAGGAAGCCCGGAAAATCTTTGAAGCAGCTAGACTGTTTCGCACAAACCAAGGGGACACCCAGGCACAAGCAGAAGCAGCGGTCTCAACAGTTACTTCGCCAAATTGGGACTATAATGATGATGGGGGGCTTGCCGCCTTGCGAGTCTACCATGCTGCAATTCTCCAAGGCATAAGGGCGGCAGGGAGAAAGAAAATTAACATGTCTAAAGTAAATGATGTGATTCAAAAGCAGGATGAGCCTCCCGGAACATTTCTGGAGCGCCTTTTCCAAGCATTTAGAAAGTACACCCCCATTAATCCAGAAGACCCCGGAATGGAAAATATTGTCAAAACAGCATTCATATCCCAGTCTGCTCCGGACATCCGCAAAAAGATCCAGAAGGATGCTAACTTTATGGGGCAAACTTTCCAGTGGATGTTGCAGCTTGCACAAACCACATATAATAACAGGGAGGAAGACCAAAATAATCAGAAAAGCCCCAGGTAAAGAAAGTGATGGCCCTAAACCAAGTCCCTGGCTCTTGTCCTTTCAGCGCCCCAAGATCCCGATATGATACCCTGGAAAAAGATCGTTGTGCGCGGTGCAAAGGGCAGGGACTTTGGCACAGAGAATGCCCCCTGAATCAAGACATGCAGAGGCAGGGGAACCAATTTCAGGGACCGCGCCGACCTTGGCAGCCGGCAGCGCCCGCAAGATACCTAACAGCAAGTTCGCCCAGTCACCAGCCAGGCAACCGGCACTCCATGTCCGGTCCCTCCAGCTATAGAGGTCCCTCCAGCTATAGACAGTCAGCTCCATTCCAGCCAGCTCCGTACCAACCCGCTGGCCAAATCCCATATCAGCCTGCACAAGCTCAACAGGGAGCCCAGGCGTACCAGGGACCACAGAGGGGGCAAGGTCCCGCATGGACTCCACCGTTCCAAAACATGATGACGCTGGAAGAGGACAGTCAATACTGAAGGCGACAGGGTTCTTGTTCCCATGAACCCACCGTCTGCGTTCAAACCGGGAGCAAAACCACACAGTTCCTAGTTGACACGGGTGCAAGCCGTTCAGTAATTCCTACACTTGTAAATTCCCTTGACAAGACTGGTCCAATTAACGTTATGGGGGCTACCGGAAAAGCACAACGCACCTACTTCATGAAACCTGTGCAGTGCAAATTAGGGGGGCACATCGTTGAACACAAATTTCTGCACATGCCAGACTGTCCCATCCCCCTCTTGGGACGAGATCTGCTGTTTAAATTAGGCGCCCAAATCACCTTTACGCCAAAGGGAGAAGTCCATTTAACCACCAATACCCAGGAACCCGAGGGCGAAGTATGCCTTGAATACCCACTGCGGGAGAGGTGGCGCTTGATGGTAGTTCGGGAAGAACCAAGCCAGCTTCCCCAAGACTTCCTTGATCACGTTAATCCAGAAGTATGGGCAGAGGGAAACCCACCCGGCATGGCACGGAATATCCCTCCAATTGTTGTTCAACTAAAGCCAATGGCTGGTCCAGTATCAGTTCCACAATACCCCATCAGAAGGGCTGTGGCAGAAGGGATATGGGTACACCTGAAGAGACTGATAGAATTTGGTATCCTAGTTCCTTGCCAATCACAATGGAATACCCCCTTGCTACCTGTTCGAAAGCCCAATGGAACTTTCCGCCCAGTCCAGGACCTCCGCTTGGTCAACGATTCAGTTGAAGCGCTCCATCCGAATGTCCTGAACCCATACACTATTCTTAGTCTAATTCCCCCAGAGGCCAAGTATTTCACCGTTTTAGACTTGAAGGATGCTTACTTCTGTTGCCGGCTGGCACCCCAAAAAATCTTTGCTTTTCAGTGGGAAGACCCACAAACAGGGACTAAACAACAATTCAAATGGGCGCGTCTCGTAGAAGGATTCAAAAATTCTAGCACCTTATTTGGGGTCGCTCTGGCATCAGACCTTGCCACTTTCCCTCGGAAAAAGGGGCAAATAGTTTTGCAATATGTAGATGACCTTTTGGCAGGAGCGGAAACTGAGGAAGATTGCAAGCAGCTTACCATTGATCTCCTAAGCCATTTAGCAACAGCGGGCTACCGTGTCACATGAAAGAAAGCCCAAATTTGTCAAGAATCAGTGCGATATCTAGGCTTTGATATCTCACAGCAGAAGCGTCAACTCCGGGAGGAGCGGAAACTAGCAATCATTCAAATCCCAGAGCCGAAAAATCGGAGGGAACTCAGAGGCTTTTTAGGAGCAGCAGGCTTCTGCAGAATTTGGATCCCCAATTTCAGTCTTTTGGCAAAGCCACTGCACACAGCTACACGAGGGAAAGAGACTGATGATTTTCTTTTTTTTTTTTAATTATAAATTTTAATAGAGACATAACATATACACTGAACAGTACACTTAAAGTTAACAATACAAAACCTACCCAGGATAAAAGAACGAAGAGGAGAAAAAAAAAGAAGAAAAAAAAAAAGAAGAAAAGACAAGAATACAAATAAGTACACACATTGAGATAAAATATAGCTTCCGCCGGAGAAATCCACACTTGTTAAATTTCTATTGTTAATTACCGTTAAATCTTAAATTAATACTCAAATATTTACTATTCAATTCTAATCTTCAATACAATTCATCTGTACACAAAACTAGTTGTGAGTTAATCCAAACACAGCCATATACTATTCCTCCCTAAATTTGCTAAATATTTGTTTAGGTAATTCCATTCTTCTCTTAACTTATCATTATTTTTCTCTTTTATTTTACAGGTCATCTTAGCAAGGTCCAGGTATTCACATAACTTCATTAGCCATTCATCCCTAGATGGGACTTGTGGTGTTTTCCAGTATTTTGCTAATTGTACCCTAGCAGCCGTAATCGCATACAACAAAAGATTTTTTCTATCATTCGGGAATTCTGTGTTTATTATGTTCAATAAAAATAACTCTGGTCTTTTCTTGAATGAAGTTTTGGTTATTTTTTGCAATTCCTTATGTACCATGCTCCAATAGCTTTCGATTATGGGGCACGTCCACCACATGTGGAATTGTGTCCCTACAGATCCTGCACATTTCCAACAAAAGTTATCATTTGATCTTTTTATTTTAGCTAGACGTTGTGGCGGAAGGTACCATCGATGTAGCATCTTCCATAAGTTTTCTCTTACCAATATACAAGATGTAAATTTAGTTGTCCATAACCATGCTCTCATCCATTCTTTTTCATCTAATTGATAACCAAAATCATTTTCCCATTTTTGGACTGATTTAAACTTTATTTGTTTATCAACAGAGTTATTCTGCAGTAAGTTATACATTATAGTTATATTTTTTTTCTCTTGCTTTAAAAATTTCTTCTCGAAAATATTAGGTGTTTCAAAGAATGGCACAAAGATTTAGCAGATTTTATTTGGCAGGGCAGAAAGGCCCGAATAAAATTAGAACTAATGATGAGACCTAAAGATATAGGAGGATTTGCCCTCCCAAATTTCCAAAAATATTATGAAGCAGCGGCCTGGACATGGATAAAAGAATGGATAAAATTAGAAAAGAGGGAATTGTTAAATTTGGAGGGGTGGGATAAAATTTACGGATGGCACGCTTATTTATTTTATGGAAAAGCCCGATTACATAAAAACTTCAATAATCATATTATTAGGAGACTGATGATTTTCTATGGGGACCAGAACAACGACAAAGTTTCCGAGAGATCAAACAAGCTCTATTAGAAGCGCCCACCCTAGGTCTCCCCGATCCTAACAAGCCCTTCTATCTGTATGCTGATGAAGACGAGGGCGTAGCAAAAGGAGTCTTGTGCCAAAAATTAGGAAGTTGGCAACAGCCAGTAGCTTACCTATCCGAAAAACTAACTCCAACTGAACAAGGTTTGCCTTACTGCATGCGTGGGGTTGTGGCGCTTGCAGCACTCCTGAAAAAGGCAGATAAATTCACCTTTGGGCAGCCAACTCATTGCATCACAAGGCATGCAGTTTTACCCCTCCTAGATGCCAAGGGTGGCTACCATCTGTCCCAAACAGCAATGATGAAATGTCAAAAATTATTCTCAAGAACTGGCCTTACTTTCCAGACTACAGAGGGTTGCCCATTAGTGACCAACCAGCCCCCCATGATTGTATCCAAACCATGGATGAAACTTATTCATCACGGCCAGACCTCCGCGACAGCCCGCATCCACAGTGGAGGAATTGGTTCGTGGATGGGAGCAGCTCAATGAGTGAAGGCATAAGGAGAGCAGGCTACGCCGTTGTCGAGCTGGAGGACTCTGTCATAGAAGCCAAACAGTTACCCCCGGGAACCTCGGCACAACAAGCAGAACTTATTGCCCTGACCAGAGCCCTGGAGCTCTCAGAAGGAAAAAGCCTCAACATTTACACTGACTAAATATGCATTTCTCACACTACATGCGCACGGAGCGCTTTGGAAAGAAAGAGGTCTGCTTACCACAGGAGGCACCTCAGTAGCACATCCTGAAACCTTGTTGCACCTTTTAGAGGCAGTTTGGAAGCCCAAAGAAGTAGCGGTCGTACACTGTTATGGTCACAAAGCTGGTCCTAGTTTAGAAGCCCGAGGAAACCGGCTAGCGGACCGCATCGCCAAGGAGGCAGCCCAAAGCGACCCAGAACTGCAACTTAGTCTTGTTCCTGTCGATGTGCTTCCGCCAACACCACCGTCTTACTCCACTGACGAAGAAAAATTTGCGGCAGAACAGGAACTGTCAAAAACTCCAGAGGGATGGTATGCACTTCCCAGTGGACAATTGTGGGTCCCAGAAAGTCTAGCCCGTCAAGTGATTCAAACTCATCATGACAGCACACACCAAGGTCCCGATGTAGCACACCACCAGCTAAGCCCATATTTGTATATTGTTAAACTTCGTCAGTTAGCTTCCAATGTTTCCCAGCGATGTGTGCTCTGTCAAAGAAATAATCCCCGATCAGGACATTTGCCTCCTCCTGGCATTCAACACTATGTCCAGGAACCATTTGAAGACCTGCAAGTGGATTTTACAGAATTGCCACAATGTGGCCTATTCCGTTATTTGCTTGTGGCTGTATGTACATTCACCGGATGGGTAGAAGCCTATCCCACAAAAACGGAAAAGGCAAGTGAGGTGGTCCGGTGCCTTTTAAGAGACATTATTCCACGGTATGGCTTAGTGATGCGAACTATCAGATCTGACAATGGCCCAGGCTTTGTCCACCACGTCCTCCAGGGGCTGGCACAGGCTTTGCAAATTAAATGGAACCTGCACACCGCGTACAGACCTCAGAGGTCTGGACGTGTGGAGAGGATGAATAGGACTTTAAAAACTCACCTCTCAAAATTGACTCAGGAAACAGGCAGGGGATGGGTTGAAATGCTGCCCATCGCCCTCTTTAGATCCAGAACAACCCCGTCGAAAAAGTTAGGAGTTTCCCCATTTGAACTGTTATTTGGCAGGCCAGTTCCAATCTCGTATGGGTTACAACCTGAAAGGGTCGCTTCCGCAACTCACGCTGAATATCTCCAGTTGCTTGGCCGGTCTCTTTCTTCCCTTCACAGGTGGACGTTGGGGAAACTTCCGGTGGTCCTGCAGGAGCCTCTTCATTGATTCCATCCCGGAGATTCGGTCTGGATTAAAGACTGGAACCAGCAATCATTGAAGCCCAAGTGGAGAGGTCCCTTCGTCGTCTTGCTGTCAACTCCCACCGCTGTAAAAGTGTCCGAGGTCACTCCGTGGGTTCATCACACACACGTGAAGACAGCGGTGCCACCACACGAAGACAGCCAGTGGAGGGCTCACGCCAACCCAGATGACAGCTTGAAGTTAACACTTAAAAGAGCCCGAGCCGAAAACAGGAAGCCAAAGTAAAATCCTATCTTCTTTTTTTTTTTTTTTTTTATAGTTTTATTGGGTTTTTGAAGAGGGGAAAAGGGAAAGGGAAAAGGGGGGGGATAAAATTTAAAATTTACATTGAATATGTCAAGCAAAGTAGAAGAAAAGTAATATAACATATTGATAGTTTGCCAAATATTATCACAATACTAATAAGTTTGTTACTTCTTGCCATCTTTTCCGAGAGATCTCATCATAGTCTCCCTTTAAATAGCCGGAAAGTCTATCGATTTCAATACATTCTCTTATCTTTTCGTGGATATTCTTCTCTGTTGGCACGTTTGGTTGTTTCCAGAATTTCGCATACAATATCCTTGCAGCAACAATTACATGGTGGAGTACATATCTCTGATCATATGAAATATTTATATCTACTATATTTAATAAGAAAAGTTCTGGTCTAAGCTCTATCTTAATTTTCAAACATCTTTCTAAAAATAGTTTTACCATTTTCCAATATGCCTTTGCCTCTTTGCATGTCCACCACATATGGTAAAAAGTACCGCAGTCATGTTTACATTTCCAACATTTGTGTGAGCAATTATACATCTTAGATAATCAGTGTGGTGCAAAGTGCCATCTATAAAACATCTTATAACAGTTTTCCTTAAAAGAAATAGATTTAAAGATTTTAACTGTATTCCACAAAGAGTCCCATTTGTTTAGATGAATAGGATAACCAAAGTTTTCTGCCCATCTTATCATAGTGTCTTTGACCTGTGTATCAATCATTTTTTCATTTAACAATATGGTGTAAAATTTACTAAGCAGCTTAGCATCGCCGGAAGAAAGTATTTTATCAAGTGAAGTATCAGTAGTCGTAAATCCCCCCTCTTTGTTGAGGTCTTTGAAGTGTGCATATATTTGTTGATACTTCCACCAATCTAAATTGTAACCTTCTGATACTAATTTCCCTAATGGTTTCAATGAAAGGTCAACATTCAGAAGGTGTCTATAAGTTATAACTTTTGGAGTTTCACTTATATGGGAGCTATGGGTCGCTCCCAGAGGAGATAGCCACAGTGGTACTTTAGGGTAGAATTGTTTTTAATCAATAACCATATTCTAAATAGGGCGTTCCTTATCCAGTGTTTTTGAAGAGAGTGGGTATGTTGCCCTTGTACCACATGTAATAGTGCCAGCCCTTATCTAGGCCATAACTCTCAAGCTGCAAAATTCTTTTGTTTGTCATCAGAATCCAGTCTTTAATCCAGGTCATGGCAGCGGCCTTATAGTATAATACTAAATTAGGAAGGGCAAAGCCACCAGTTTTGGTTCTATCCTGTAGATAGAGATTTTTAATCCTTGCTTTTTTCTTTTGCCATATAAATATACGTATACTTTTTTTTCCAGATCTGTAATGATCTTAAAATTAGGTAATATGGGCAAGGATTGAAATAGGAAAAGCAGTTTAGGTAAAACATTCATTTTAACTGCGGCAATTCTGCCCATTAAGGATAGTTGGAGTCTTGACCAAGTTTCGAGATCAGCTTTGATTATTTTTATAACATTTACATAGTTATCTTTAAGTAAAGAGTTACAACGATTAGATACAGTAATACCCAGATATTTTACCTTACTGGCATGTTGAAAACCCGATTGATTTACCAGTTTTTCGACCATAGGTGAGGTCATATTTTTGGTGAGCAACAATGTTTTTTCTTTGTTTACCTTTAATCCAGAGATTTTAGAGTATGCCTCCAAGGACTTCAAGAGTTCTAAAAGGGAGGTCTGGGGGTTCTCCATAATTACCAACAAATCATCTGCAAAAGCTTGTACCTTATAAACTTCTCCTTTGCTCTGTAAGCCTTGGATACCAGGGGTTTTCCTTATAACGTGTAGGAGTACCTCCAGGGTTAATATAAACAAGAGAGGAGAGAGGGGGCATCCTTGCCTGGTACCTTTATATATATTAACTATGTCTGTAGGGTGGCCATTGACTATAATCCTGGTGTTTTGAGTGGAATAGATTTGTTCGATTGCTCGCAGCATTCTATGGCCACATTGTAGATAGTCTAACTGAGTTTTAAGTAAAGTCCAGGATACATTATCAAAAGCTTTCTCAGCATCGATGAAAGCGAAAGCTACTTGCTTCTCAGAATGGGATTCATAATATTCTAACACATTGAGGAAGGTTCTGATGTTGGATTGAAGATGCCTTTTCGGAAGGAAGCCAGACTGATCATGCGATATCAAGGGGGGTAGAATCGTCCGCCATCTATTAGCCAAGATGGTTGCAAAGATTTTGTAATCCACATTTAGAAGGGCAATTGGCCTGTAGTTCTGTATCAAGTCTTTTGGTTTCCCTTCTTTGGGGATCAGTGTCGTGTGTGATAATTTCCAGGAATCTGGTATGTCTTCGCCTTCTAAAATGGATGTAAAAAGGTTTTTCATATTTCCAGAGACTATCTCTGAGAATTTTTTGTAAAATTGAGCCGGTATTGAGTCGGGCCCAGGAGCCCTGTTCATTTTTTTGGTGGTTGATAGCTTCTGTTATTTCCATCATTGTAATAGGAGCGTTCGTCTGGGCTCTCTGTTCTTCAGTAAGTTTTGGAAAGTTGGTTTGTTCGAGATAATGAAAGATGGCATCTTGGTCGATCGTCTCTGGCTTAAATAAGTTCTGGTAGTATGCCTCTATAATTTTTTGGATTTGTAACTGCGCTGTCTGATTTTCCCCATTTTTATCTTTGAGCGATGATATGAGATTTTGAGATTGTACCTTTTTTAACCTGTAGGCTAACCATCTGCCTGGTTTGTTTGCATTTTCCACAAAATTCAGTTTGGCCA
Source organism: Phrynocephalus forsythii (assembly GCA_029282475.1). NCBI lineage: Eukaryota > Metazoa > Chordata > Lepidosauria > Squamata > Agamidae > Phrynocephalus > Phrynocephalus forsythii. The sequence goes on along the minus strand of JAPFRF010000004.1, from coordinate 6,073,049 downwards.
ACTTGATTTTGTGAGCTATATCAGCAGTCAGAATCAGATTTAGTTCATGCCTACAAGAAGCCAAGTCTTTGTCCAGCTGCTCATTGCGGGGATCGTGAGTTAGATCCGTTTCAAGCTTTTTCATCGTATTAAGAATTGATTCAAGTTGCTTTTTCCTCTCTTTATTCTTTCTTACCATATATTGAATGACAAAACCTCTAAAATAAGGCTTTGAGGCATCCCACACAGTTCTCAGTGGTGTACCCTTGTTCAGGTTCGTTTCAAAATATAGGTTCAAGTCTTTGGCTGCCTCTAGGATAAATTCTTTATCCGTCCACAGGGCTGAGTTGATTTTCCAGTGTCTGGGCTTGCCCGAAGATTTCAGTGTCCATAGAAAGGCATTGTGATCAGATATTGTTCGGGGCAAGGTTTCTATGTCCCTTGTATTTAACAGAAGGTCGGATGTAGCCCAGCACATATCTATACGGGAGAAAGAGGCATATTGTCTTGAATGGAAGGTGAAGCCATCTTTGAGTGGATTTTTCCTTCTCCAAATATCTTGAAGTTCTAAAATGTTGGACATGTCCAGAAATGATTTAGGCAGTGTAGAAGATGAAATCCTGGATTTTCCCCTTTTGGATGTTTTCCTATCTACAGATGGGGTATGTACAGCGTTGAAATCTCCCAATATTATTAACTGATGGTTTTCGTATTGTAACAGTTTCTTGGCCAATTTTTCAAAAAAGATTTGTCTTCCATGGTTATCATTAGGGGCGTATATACCAACAATAATTGTTTCTTTAGATTGGATATTTGCCTGGACAAGGATCCATCTGCCTGCTTCATCTTTTTCCAAAAGAGTTGGGAAGAGCTCTGGTTTAATATATAGTGCCACCCCATTTTGCTTCTTTACTTTGTTTGATGTGGAAAATAAATTCCCCAGTTTGTTTTGGATTAAGTATTGTTCATGCTTTCTCAAAATGTGGGTTTCCTGTAAACAGATGATTGAGCACTGTTGTTTTTGGAGGAGATTAAAGGTCTTCCGACGCTTCTGTGGGGTGTTCAATCCATTGATATTCCATGTTAGAATTTTCTGGGCCATCTTATTTTACTTCCAGCGATATTTCTTTTTCCCTGATTTTGGCCTGAGATAGTGCTTCGGCCTGGCACCTCCCACTGCGCCATGAGGATCTTGATCCTGCTTTGAAATCACTTGTTTGGAGGTCTGATTTTCTCGGTTGTCATCTTTGGTAGTGGTTTGAGTATCAGTTGTATCCTCACCTTCGGAAGGAGACGGTGAAGAGGAGGAGGGAGAGTAGCCCAACTTCCGTGCGTTTTTATTTGCAAAGTTTCTAGCTTTCTGGTAGGATTCAATTTTCTGTAATTTCCCTTCCCATTGGAAAGAGAGACCTTGAGGGTAGAGCCACTTGTATCTTATGTCATGCTTGAGCAAAAGTTTAGTGAGAAATGAATATTCTTTTCGCAGTTGGCGGACATCCCAGGGGACGTCTTTCAATATTGCCACTTTGGATTTATTAATTACCACCTCTTTGTCTCGGATAACCTTGAGGATACAATCTCGGGTGTATCTTCTGACTAGTTTGACTATTACCTCCGGAGGTAGTTTATTTCTTCTGGTATAAGCTGTAGGTTGACGGTAGATCACGTCTACCTCACGTAGGAATTCTTCGACGGGTGCCTCAAGTAAAGTTGCCAAGCTTTCTCCAACTGTAGTGTAGAGGTTTTCATCTTTGTCAACAGTGAGGTTTTGGATCCTTAAAATTTTGGAAGAGGCTTCAATTTCCTGCGTGAGGACCAGTCTGCTTGTTGATTCCATTGTGGTTTCAATTTCTTCTAGACGGAAGTCGGTTATGTTCATATTATCTTCCAAGGCTTGTAAACGTCCACCGAAGGCTTCTAGTTTAGTATCCACATTCGAAAAGCCCTCTTTCATTTCCGCTCTTAAATTGGAGAACCCAATGCTTTGATCTGATACGAGCTTGGCCTGGGTTAAATTTAATTGATTGAGAGCATCTAAAATCTGGCTTTGGCTTGTTTGCTGAGACATGGTCGTTGGATGAGGCAGAGGTATAGAAGCAGACTTTTTTTGTGTGGGTGGAGTTCTGCTCATTGTGGAGGTAAAGAGATCAGTTGCCTCTTCTCAGGGAAATTGCAAAGTCTCAGTTGGCTTATTATTTTCAAAAGATGTATGTGTAGTTGCATACATAGAAAAGTCCAGTAGATGGCGTATTATACTCACTTTTGAGCCAACAGAGTCCGAAAACCCTATCGGGGGTAAGATGGATGTTCTAGGGTTAATCTGCCGTTAACGAGGAGAAGTGAAAGTGGAAAAAAAAATCTGCAGCCCTTTCCGAGAGGCAGATAATGACGATTAGGCTGAAGAAGTAATTAGAGGAGAGTAGATTCTATTCGGTAAGTTTGCTTGACTCATATTTTTGAAAGGGCTATCGGTGGAGGGAAGCCACTTACATTAGTGGGGGAGTAGACGCAGCTCGATCTCCGTCCGGATCTTCCAGAGTCTCAGCCGCACGGGAATTCCCAGGGATTACAACCCCTCACGGGGAGGGGGAACCGCACCTGGGTGCCCCGGATCGGTTCTGGGATATCTTCTGCTCCCAGCGGGTGGTCTTGAAGTGAAAATCACCCTCAAGGGACTTGGAATACCTTCGACGCTAGCTGGGCTGCATTCTGCTAACGTCTGGGCTAGCCGCCGCCATCTTTCCTAAAAAAATCCTATCTTCCTGGAACTCTTGTATGGGCGGAGAGACATCTCAAAAGGGCCCTGACTTTTATTTTGAAGTAAGGCACTCAGATTTCCAAATTAACCCCTTCTGGCCCAGGAGGGAGGTAGTGATAGAGGAATCAGGCAATCCTCTCACCGTTCTCAGCCCTTGCCAACACCTGGTGTGTGCAAGACTTCACACGTGTGGCTGCATACACATTTTCTCCATCAGAGACGAGCCTGATGAACTAATTTTACCCCATACCCACACGAGTCCTCAACATCCCCCTGGCCAGATTGGTGCGTACCTGCACACAGTTGGCTACAACACCCACCGATATCACCCTGTGGTTTGGTCGCAGCAGCTGGTGAGACAGCTTGCACGGGAATACTCGGAGGCTTTCAGGGCACTTCAAAGAGACAATGACAATCATGTGGACTGAAATTCCATTGTGGGCTTGGCTCGCTGTGCCTCCTGCACTTATGATTGGCATAGTTATTATTTGTTGTGAGTGGAAACACAGATTTTGTGGGCTGCCAAGACCAGTAGGGGTAATGGCTCTTTTGTTTTTACTGCCCGTATGTCTGGCCACGACATCTGATCTCACCGAAGCATGCACCCCTTGTATCATTAATGTCACACAGGGCAATAGAGTGGTTAAAACTCTGTTATATTTCACTCAGCAGCCATCCGAGTGCAGACATGCTGGGGTGACATGTCAAAATCAAGATTTGATGTATCACATCTGTGCTGACACGACAGGAAAATTTCTATGTTATAAGCCTGAGATCCCAATCAGGTATAATTTTACTATTTGGGCTGGGATGGCAAAAACACAAATCCCCCTACGAAAACACCCTGCGGGTGGTGGAGCTTTATACTACTTAAACTCCACGGTAGTCCTGAAGCAAGGCACTAAGCCGGCCACGATCTGGTTCAATGCGTGTCAGGCCCTTGACAAAGGACTGGGATCACGATGTGGGTCATCATGGTCTGCTTATAAGAGCAGTCACAAATATTTGTGTCATCCACATGAGGGTTGGCAGTATGGAAACCCTGAGCGCTGGGCGCCCTGTGACAGAACCAAAATCTGCGCAGGATGGGGTTGCGTATGCGATTACACAGGGGGAGGGTATGTGGGTTGCGACCATGTTCCCGTTTTTAAATGGTTGCCTAACAACTATATCAGCATGGAAATCAGCAGATCTCACCCCTCAATTGAAGTCTATGGATTTGGGATCAATGGAGCTGGGATCGATCCTAAAACTTATCTGACTATTACTCGCACTGAAGTGCGTGATGGTGAAAGGCAAAATCATACGTGGTCTGTTGAAAACGCCCTTGACAGACTACAGGAAAATCCTCTCCAGATCCCAGAACATGCTAAGAATTTATTCATTGACATGGCTCAATCAGTAGCCACTGAGTTGGGAGTGTCAAATTGTTATGTCTGTGGCGGCACAAATATGGGGGAGCAGTGGCCATGGGAAGCCATGGAAATTGCCCCGGAATTATATAACAATCTGTCCCGGATGGGAAACATAACCAAGAGAACTCCCCCCCCCCAAATTTTAACGTGGACAATCACATCTAAATTAGTTGGCCGCATTTGTTTTTCTAACAATGGCACCATCCCAGTGGGGTATCTGACTTGCATCGGAACCTGGGAAAATGGTGTTTGGATTTCCCCTTCTAATGCTTCTAAGCCAACTAAATTGAATGACACACTTTTATCATACATTCACTCTGAGGCTCCTAAGGCATGGGAAGCCCCGTCAAATATGTACTGGATTTGTGGCAGCATGGCTTATGAGGTTTTGCCGCCACAGTGGTCAGGATCATGCATCCTTGGGTTCATAAAACCCTCATTTTTTCTCATTCCCATCGAAACACAACAATACCTCACATCTCCTGTGTATGGCCCTTTGAACAGGAAGAAGCGGGATGACATGCCATTTGAAGGTTTTTCATGTAAACACCCAGATGAATACACAGGGGACATCTGGGATTCTCAGAGAATTGTCTGTGTGTATGGTCCCGCCACGTGGGCCCAAGATGGATCCTGGGGTTACAGAACCCCCGTCTATATGTTGAACAGAATTATCCGCCTGCAAGCTGTTTTGGATCTGGCCGGCCAGTGGATCACGACAGCGCTCACTGCCATAGCTGTGGCAACAGATCAATTAAGAACAGCTGTTTATCAAAACAGATTACAGTTAGATTATCTTCTGGCATCAAAAATGGTGTGTGTGGCAAGTTTAATCTGATGAACTGCTGCCTGAAAATCGACCCAGTGGGGCAAGTTGTTGGTCAATTAGCCACTGAGATCAGGCAATTGACATTCAACCCCACTCAAGAATGGAAAGGCTTTCAATGGCAGTGGCTAGATGAAATTCTGCCTCAGGGCTGGGTGAAAGCCGCCCTTGGTATGCTAATCGCTCCATTGTGTATTCTAGTGCTTCTATGCTTATTCATCCCTTGCTTAATGAGGTTCCTACAAACCTCCGTTCAGAGAATTGTTACTCAAGAAACCACCCCCAGCTTATAGCTCTGTTGCAGGATTATGAACAGGTGCCTATCGACAGCTCTATTTGATAAATCAAATAGAGTGTCCCTATGAGAACAGGAGGGAATGAAGGGGAATAAATATAACGATCTATAACGGTCCTTTATTAATCCTATATCAAGTTATACTGAGCTTTATATAATCCAAGATGGCAACAGTTATGCTCTCTATCTTTTGCCTGCTTTCCTATCATGCCTGTGTAAGTTGCGTTTATTGTGTTAAGCTCAGACAATTACCTCTGTGTGAAAACATCCAATTAACCAAGTGTCCTTGTGTAAAATGAGCCCCTCCATAAATCGCTACCCGTCAGCCGATCCTGGGCTCCAGCAGACACGGACTTCAAAGGGAAGATAACACATAGGCACCAGAGCCACATATGTATGTTTATTCCTTCTACTTTGATTTGTTACATGCAGCTGGGGTCTTATCAGTGTTGGGAACGGGTGGAGCCATGAGTGAAGAGGAAAGTACAAAGCACCTATGTTTCTTTGTTCGGGGTGCCAGAATTTTTCGGAGTTGACTCCGCTGGTCGCCCGCTGCGTAGTGTATCAATAAAATTCTTTCTTCGTTCAACCGGAACCCAGGCATCTTTGATCTCTCGATTCCCCCGAAGTGCGGCACAGAACCGAATAGATAGCCTACATCCCAAACACAGATTAAGCTCCTGAGAATGTGCATACCACCAATTTTAAAATGATGCTCTGGACTATGGCAGCTCCTGTAAGCAACCTGTGCATTTAAATGGCTTGTATAAACTGGTGTCTTACTAATCAGGCTCTGGATTAGAGATGGGCATGAAATGAATTTTTAATTCATTTTGTTATTTGTTATTCATTTCATTAGGGGAATGAAACGAATAACGAAGGGACCCATCAAAGAAAAATGAAATGAAACAATATGGAAATTTCTGTTTTGTTCCATTTTGGTTTTCGTTCCACGTGTCACTTACCTTGTCCTCCTGTAGTGCCGGCCTCGTCCTCCCTGGAACTCCAGCAACCAGGATGGGGAAAAGCCTGCCCTGCAGCTGAGAGGCGGCGGGGGGGAGCTGGCATCTGGGGACTCTGCGTGTAGGTTTGAAGGCAGGTTTGGGCAGGTTTGGGCATGTCTGGGCATGCTTAATCATACTAATTTTTAAAATCCATGTAATTAAGTGAGTTGTTGTTGTTGTTCAGTCGTTCAGTCATGTCCGACTCTTCGTGACCCCATGGACCAGAGCTCGCCAGGCCTTCCTATCCTCCACTGCCTCCCGGAGTTTTGTCAAATTCATTTTGGTTGCATCGATGACACCATCCAACCATCTCATTCTCTGTCGTCCTCTTTTCCTTTTGCCTTCGATTTTTCCCAGCATCAGGGCCTTTTCCAGGGAGTCCTCTCTTCTCATGAGGTGGCCAAAGTACTGGAGCCTCAGCTTCAAAATCTGTCCTTCCAGTGAACATTCAGGGTTGATTTCTTTCAGAATGGATAGGTTTGATCTCCTTGCAGTCCAGGGGACTCTCAAGACTCTCCTCCAGCACCACAGCTCAAAAGCATCAATTCTGCGGCGATCAGCCTTCTTTATAGTCCAGCTCTCACTTCCATACATCACTACCGGAAAAAACATAGCTTTGACTATCCTGACCTTAGTTGGCAAAGTTATGTCTCTGCTCTTTAGGATGCTATCTAGGTTTGCCATTGCTTTCCTCCCAAGAAGAGGGATCTTTTAATTTCACTGCTGCAGTCGCCATCTGCAGTGATCAAGGAGCCCAAGAAAATAAACTCTCTCATTGCCTCTCATTTAACCATCCTGACCTCAGTTGGCAAAGTGATATCTCTGCTCTTTAGGATGCTATCTAAGTTTGCCATTGCTTTCCTCCCAAGAAGCAGGCGTCTTTTTATTTCATTGCTGCAGTCGCCATCTGCAGTGATCAAGGAGCCCAAGAAAATAAACTAAATAATTCAGTGAGACTGCAGTACAAATAGCATCTGTTATGAGTGTAACATAAGAATCTTGCCTAAGAAGATCATAACCTAATGCCAGGCAGCTAACCTGAATACCCATTACTGTTGAAAACACTCGCTTTGAAACAACCTTACGTGATAGCACAATTTTGAAATTATTCCTGTGATCAGCATGACAAAATCTATCTGTTACACCAGAAATTGTAAAGGAAACAAAAAACTTGTTGGCCAGTGAAATCAGTCAATGCAATCATGTATGGTAATAATCCATATAAAAGTCACATAGTAAGTACTCCCTCATTCAGGGAAAGCTTGCCTGAAGAGGAAGGTCAATGTCTGTTTCCAGAAAGACAGCAGAGATAGGGCAATCCTAGCCTCCAGCAGGAGGGAGTTCCAAAATCTGGGAGCAGCAACAGAGAAGGCCCTTTCGTGTGTTCTTCTGACACACCCCTGTGAAGGTGGGAGGATGGAGAGAAAGACCTCTCCTGATGATATTAGCACCCGAGCTGGTTCATATTGTGAGATTCAATATTTGAGGTAGCTTGGACCCAGGCCATTTTGTGCTTTGTAGGTTAAGGTCAGCACCTTGAATTGTGCCTGATAGCTGATTGGCAGCCAGTGGAGCTGCTTTAGTAGGGGTGCAATGTGATCTATGTAACCCGCCCCAGTCAGCAATCTGGCTGCTGCATTTTGGACCCTTTGAAGTTTCCTGAGACTTTCCATTGGTAGCCCCACATAGAGCACATTATAGTAGTCTAGCCAGGACGTCACTAGGGCATGTGTCACAATGGCCAGAGCAGGTTTCTCAAGGAACTGGCATAACTGGAGGACTGGTTCTAATTTTGCAAATGTACTCCTGGCCACAGCTGTGACCTGGGCATCTAGGGTCAAGGATGAGTCCAGTAGCATGTTAGTGCTACCCTCACCCCCTTTGACTAGCCATCTTAGGGATGCTGAAATGAGTCAGAAGTGCATCTCTGCTGGTAGACAGGGTGCCTATGATGCCTGGGGGTGGTGAGAGCTGCATTTACAAAGCATATGAAGGTCCCTTTGTGAGGGAAGGTTGCTTCTTTGATTAACGCAAATTCAATGAGTGGGCTGTGGTATTTCCATTTAGAGCCCCCAGTTATTTCACATACCATTGGCCTGTACACACCTTCTTTTTATTCCTCGCTGCCACCATTCAGGGTTACCCAGTTGAAATAACCGAGTCCCAGACGAGCTGTGATGTTAATAAAGTAAAATAGCATTTATTGAATACAAGAAGCAGTTTCAGTTTCAGGTTTTCTTGCGCGCCCTTTTTTGAAAGTTCGTCTAAGCAGATGCACTCAAATTCTGTCCTTTTACTATTCTCAAACCTCTCTCATCTGTCTCACAAACTTTATCTTAACTTTATCTCGTCATCTCAGCCCTCACCGTATCACTTCTTTTTCTCTTCTCCCTTCACAACCCTCAGGCTGAGCCTTTTAAACACGTGGGCTCCGCCTCCACACTCTCTCATTGGTCATCAGCATTAACTCCTTTACGCCCTCCTGCACAAACAAATTTTAATTACAAAGATGGTGAACGCCACATGGGCCAATCCGTTTGCTTCCCTCTGATGGCCACCCAGATCCTGTCAGTCCAATAAGCCAACTGGGTGCGGTGCTGGTGCATTAATACTGGAATAGACAACACTGTTTACAATATGGAAGCTGAAAAGACTTCATTGTCTCCAATTATTACCTCACTGCAGCCTTCTAAAGCCTGATGCCTCCCAGAAGGAACCAGGGACATCTGGAAGGCATCCATTGTTTTAGGGAAGGCTGCCTTATTGGTTTGTCACTCCAGTTTCAAGGAGGCAGGTTCATCATTACAGTAACTCGGTCTGTCTAGGAACATAACACAAGTGTAAACCTTGGCTCTCATAGTGAAAGAAATGGGGGGAGGCATCTAACTAACCCCGAACGGCAGGCTGCCGTTGGCGTAGCTCTTTTTCTTAATGCTTCAACGACTAGTCCTAATCCCCCGTGAAGCCTTGGTATACTTCTCTCAGAAGATAAAAGAAGGCCAGAGAGTTGTCCTCTTCAATCAGATTTCTGTGTTTCAGTTATTAAATGGGATTTTAGCCAGCAAGCTCAGAAACATATCCCAAGCCTCCTACCGCTAAATAATTATTCCTGCTGTGGCTACATATTTGCTCAAAGGGGGGGGGGAGAGAAAATTAATTGGTTAAAGGTCAGCAGCATCACAAGGTTCCTGGGGAGGGGCACAACGGAGTCAAAGGACATCGCATGGGAAAGCAGCTTGTGGTACCTGAAGAGGGGAGAGTCAGGGACAATAGCACATCCTTTGCAGTTAACCAAGTCTTGGTTACTGTGTGTCTTGAATCAATATTTAATTGCTGAAGAAATGTTTTTTGTAAACATGATGTTTCCCCAACCCACATTTGTTTTGTTTCAAAACGTGAAACCGTCACGGAACTCTGTATTTACTGGGAAGACAGGGTTGCACAGGGAGCCCCAGATCCCTTGGATTCCTTATTGGGCCAGGGTCCGTTTCAGCTACGTTGGCCTTTCCCGCTGCGTTCCATAATTAATTAAGTAAAACATTTATTACCCTTCATTTCTGCTGGATTGCCCTGGGTATCTGACATCATTTCTTTTAAAATGTGCATAATGTGAAATGTCTGGTTTGGACCGTAAAGCGTGCCCTTCCTGGAAAGGTCTTGTGGCTGCTTTTTAAAAAGCTGATTGGCATCCAGCTTTGTCTGTCTTAATCCACTTCTCCTTCAACTGCCTCAAGCCAGACCCAAAGGTCAACCGCTGAGTACACGCCAGCCTTGGATTTCCAAGAAATTGGCCAACATGAACAGGATTCACAAACCGGGGGGAGGATGGAAAGAATCCATAACAGAAGAAATAGCTGCCAAAGTTATAATGATTTCACGATCGATGTAGCAAACAGGCTGGAACAGATGCAAGTGATTTTATCCACAAAATGACTCACAAACAGGTGACGGCAATGCTGCTGGGAGATGCTCTTGTCTTCTAAGGGCCAAGATGCAACCGTCTCTTAGGATATGGAGCAGCCTGTTAGCTGATTTTCTGCAAAATGGAATTGGGATGAATAAAGTTATAAAATAATGCCAGCCTATACTCCTTTTTGGCTGAATTCCCTGCAGGTTTTCATGCACTGTTGCTTGAATTTATTTTGGGATACTAGTGGCCAGGGACAGCTAGTAATAACTCCAGTTTCAGAGATGCAGTGAATCCATTCCAGGTTTTAGTTGGCAGGGTTCAAGAATCAGCTTCAGCACTTTGGACAGCTCTGGAAAACTTCAGACTCTTCACCTGGGCTACACTCGCAGTACTCCTGAAACTGGGGGTACCAGACCCAATAGTGGCAGTCTATACTGTATAGAAGATAGGGCACCTTAGCCCACCATTTCAGAGTGAAATGCCCCTAACCTTGTTTGGACCACTGGCCAGTGTAGAGTTTGGGCTCCAAGAAGCTCCGGCCTTTTCTTTTCTTTTTACTTCTTTTGAAGAAGCAGTAATAGTTGTGTTCCCTGCAGTTGTAGTGTCTCCAGCTAACCTGGAAGACCAAGAAGCCGATGAAGTCTTTCTCCATCGAAAGGCTACCATAGAGAGCTTGAAGAGGTATCAGCGTGGGGAATGCAATACGGTGTGGAAACCTTCAAATCAGAGCCAAGGCATTCTTACTGGGGCATGAACAAGGCTTCATGTTTACTGTTCTCCATCTGAAAAAACAATTTTTAAGCCTCTAAAGGCATTGCAAGAGGATTCTGAAAGGCTTTAGTATAATGTTAGGAATTTCATGGTAATCAACATTGCTGTTCTGGGCGCAGACGTTGGGGTTTTGATGCCCCATTGGGCTGGACTTGATGATCCAGTGGGTTCCTTCGAGTACTGCAGTTCTAAGAGTCTCCCCCTTCTTCTTCTTCTCCTGCTCCTCTTTCTGCTTTCTCAAGCCAGCAGTGCCGGTTTGGAAAATCATCTCTAAAATATTTCGATCAGCTGCAAATAGCCCCAGAGCATACAAGAGAGAGAGAGAGAGAGAGATGTTGTTCAGCAAATGGAAAACATTATGGTAAACTAGCCATGCTGAGATAAAGTAGACATTACTCCTAATTTTATTCTCTCTCTCCTCCCCCTTTATGTGACTTGTTTCTTGGTAACATAATCAAAGGAGTTTTTCAATTGCAGAAGGAAAAATAATAAAACTGTAAATAACATATCTAAGGCCTTTGGCAGCATAACCACATCTGGCGAGTATCATCAAAGTATGTTGGAATGAGCCCACAGTGTGTTTATTTTATGGCCTGCTCTAGACAACACAATTAATCCCCATCTTAATCTGCATCCCAGGACTATTTTTAACATTCATTCCCTTCTTCTAAGGCCAATTTCTTTGTTCGAGAGGCACAGCTCAGCTTATGAAAACTCAGTTCTCCAAGGAAAACTCAAAACTCTGAGTTTAGAGACACGAGGACAAGGCAGTAATGGCTCCAGGAATGATTTGGGGTTGGAAAGTGGCTGAAACACAGGATCCATAATGTTAGAATGCCAATTTATTTATTTATTTATATTTATTTATATATATAGCTTGTATGCTGCCCACTACCCAAAGGTGAAAAACAATTAAAACATCAAAATACAATAAAATTAGAACAATAAAAACCAGAAATCCATAAAAATGTTCCCAGAAAAACTTTTGCCAATTTACAGTCCAAACAAGGAGATACCCAAAGAGAGAGTTGTCTGGATGTCACTGAGATCCATGAGGATTGCAGCCAAAATCTGGAGAACAATGGCTGAAATCCTGTTGCTTATCATAGTAAGGTACACTAAAGTAGGGCTGTAGGATCATTGGGGATCTGGTGAGTCAACACTTCTGCAAGTTCCATTGATTCAAATAACCCTAGTCTACTGTAACTTGCTATGCTCAGCAACAGGATTTGAATGGACTAGTCAACAGTCACATGCTATTGGCTGCTATTTCTATCCACTCATTAATAATGAGGAAACATTCACTCATAAAGGAACCCAGGAACACTTCCAACTCTCTGCTGAGCATTGAGACATTACTTGTATAGGACATGCCATGGACTGAGTAGGGTTACCTTACCCCCAAATATGGGAGAGAGGCATTGTCTGGTCTTGAGCCAATTATGTGCACATGTTCATGTATGAATGAGCAGTAAGAGTACAGAGCTTTGCAGAATCAGCCCAAAGCCCTCTCTTGTCCAGCCTTCTGTCTACACATTGGTCTGTCAGATGTTTGGGGGAAGACACAACTTGGACGTCACAGCAACAACACATTTCCCATTATATTTTCCCTGCAACAGTTGCTGCCATCATGTTGGATGTAACCTAATTTTTGTTTACTTGGCTTTACACACACACACACACACACACACACACACACACACACACACACACACACACACACACACACACACACACAACACACACACACACACTTTCTCTAATTGTGTTACATCTCAGTTTTCATATGAACATTGCCCAGAATAATGCTGTCCACTGATGAGGCAGAAAGGAAGGAAAGAAAGAAAGAAAGAAAGAAAGAAAGAAAGAAAGAAAGAAAGAAAGAAAGAAAGAAAGAAAGAAAGAAAGAAAGAATCCTGATTTGTAGCCAATTGCATTTTATGTATACATGTAGAACATTATACAGGATACTTGAAACAAGGGTGGGGGGAAGAATTGGTTTGGGAGTTAGCTTTTATTTTGGGATCAGGCTGGAGGGCCTGATGGAGTAAATCCCCAAAGAACTGCCACTCTTTCATCTGATGCTAACCCAAATCCAAAACCAATCCCCCAAAGGCAACGGTGTGGTCAGAGTGAAGTTACAAGAAATAGGGCACACTGTTGCTAAATATAAACAGAATATAAAGAAACAGACAAAACAACCAACAAGACAACAAGCCAGGCAGATTGTACAATGACTAGACTGGAATCACAAGATCAAAGTAATATGGAAAAACAGATAAAGCTTTGTGACCTAACCAGGTTTCACTGTTTCAGAATAGAAATTTACTATCCCAATTCAGATAAATAATGTTGCCTCTCCTACATTAATTACCGATTTCTGCATTCATGCAGCACGAGTCGCTAACTAATCCCCACCTTAATCTGCACCTCAAAACAAGTATCAACACTCACTCCTTGACCACAAGGCTCACAGAAGATGGAAGTCTTTCTGCAATGGGAAGTGATGCATAACTTTAATCCATGCTCCTCACCCAACGAAGACACAAAGTGGGCCATGCCAAGCATTTTTAAATTTAGAAGAGAGCATGCATTCGTTGTCTTGGCCCTGCTCATCAGACCATGTTTGTAGTCCCAGTGTGGTGTTTCAAACTTCATTTTGCAGTGAGCACTCTACTAGACTTGGCAGCCTGCTTTATATTGGCCTGTAATTTAATTCCCATCTAAATTACTGCATTATAAGATGCAAATGGGAGGCAATGTCAATATGTAACCATGTTCCTTAGGAGATTTTTCCCGTAAAGTAAATTGACTCTAAGCTAATTTGGTCGTCGGCACCAATTTCAGATTTCTGACTTGGGCGTGTTGCTGGGAAGAAAACAGGAATGATGAATTATTATTATTATTTTGCACCTGCAGGGGAGAAGGAGGGATGTTCTTTCCCAAAATGAGGCTCCTAAAAAGGTCAGCCTATTATATCTTTTCTGCCAGGTTGCACAGGAAAGCACTGAAAGAGGAAGAAACTTAATCCGCATTTTCCCTGCATGCTGACAACTTGCTGGAAATATGGATCCCAACAAAGATGGAAAGATTAAAGGCAAAAGGAAAAGAGGACGACAGAAAATGAGATGGTTGGACGGTGTCATCGATGCAACCAAAATGAATTTGGCAAAACTCCGGGAGGCAGTGGAGGATAGGAAGGCCTGGCGAGCTCTGGTCCATGGGGTCATGAAGAGTCGGACACGACTGAACGACTGAACAACAAAAATCTCTTCCTTATGGTGGGCTTGGTTTTGATCATATTAGGACAACTAGATATAAAGATAGTTTCTTTCCAAGTGCTATCAAACTGTTGAATAATTAACTTTTACTTCTCTTCTTCCTTTTAAATAATAGGTTATATTGTATTGTTGTACTGTGTTTTTGTTGTTGACTATCTGATTCTTATATTTCCTTTTATATCAAGAGCATATTTTACCAAAACAAATTCTGGATGTGTCCAACCACACTTGGCCAATAAAAGTGTTCTGTTCTGATTCTGATTCTTTGTTTAATTAAAATTAGTTTAGTTTTGTTTCTTTGAGTGGTTTCAAAGAGCCGCACAAATAAACTCTCTCTCACACACACTCACCAGAGCACAAGATCTGTCAAGCCACTTCACTATTTTGTCTGTCAACTATCAACTTGTAAGAGAAACAGACTGTAGGGGCACAATTCATTTTGCAATGAAAAAAAAAAGAATTAAAAACCAAAACTTTAACCTGAGCTGAGTTTTAGAAACACTTGCATTTGCTTTGGTCTATTAGTAAATCAACTTGGATTCAGGGAGTTTAGGAACTGTAGTTTAAAACACACACACACACACACACACACACACACACACACACACACACACACACACACACACACACACACACACACACACACATCAACTTTTCCATGCTCTGCTAAGGAATGTGTCATAAAATTGAGAATGTAAACTGGGTACTTGACAGCTGGCGAGGAGGTTGCCGTGAACCTGGAGGCCTTGAACAGTGGTTCTGGGCAAAAGGGAAAGTTATGAAGATGTGGAATCTCCTCCATGCTTGACTTGTTTCTCTGATTCCCCAGCAGAGTTTTGCTATTTTTGTCCTGCCCTGAAGAAAAACCACATATCCAAGTATGTATGTATGTATGTATGTATGTATGTATGTATGTATGTATGTATGTATGTATGTATGTGTGTGTGTGTGTGTGTGTGTGTGTGTGTGTGTGTGTGTGTGTGTGTGTGTGTGCGCTTGCTTGCGTGCTTGCTTGCTTGCTTGCTTGCTATACCACACTATCTGACACAAGTGCCACTCTGGGCAGTTTACAAAATTTTAAGATGTATGACATTTTTGCTCTGAAACATTGCACCTCAAACTCCAGAAAGCTGGAAGAAGGCCATCAACATTTTCCCTGTCCCGGGCTACAAATAATCTTGGGCTGTCTCTACATCTTGACCTTCTCTGTCTTTTGCCACTGAAGAACTGTGTGAATAGAGTAATCAGAGAAAAAATTGACACTGCATAAGCAAACATATGCAGATGTGCAGATTTCATAATGCATGCTATATTTGCATTTCTTTAGCATCCAGCCAGCTTTCCTTGTGTACTTTCCTTTTCCTTTCCCCCGCTCCTCCCTCCCTCTCTCCCTCCCTTTTACCCTCCCTTTTTTGGGCAAATCTGAATGTAAAATTATTCTTGCTATTTAAATTCACTTGCAAAGGTCAGGAACCTGACTGCACCACCAGCACACTTTTTAAAGAGTTCTGCTTTAGGTGTAGAAGCTTCTGCACCTCAACCTAGGGGGTGGAAGAGAGAAGGTGACTCTCCTGGACTTTCCAGGTCCCTTCAGAGCTTTTGATAGTGGGATGGTGACATGATTCTTCCATGCCATGGTTGTGCCATGTGGGTTATACAATAACTCCATAAACTCCCTGGGAAATGTCCCATAAAATTTGGCATCTCCCCGGCAGCCCAAGCTACACTGAAACCAAAGGTCCAAAGTGGGCAACATGTACACCCCCAGAATTTCTCCAGCACTCTCACACGCATCCTGCAAAAATGTATTGTAAATGTTTTAAGATGTGTTTGCCCCAAGAGGGTATAAAATTAAAAAACCCACCATTTTTAAAAGAAAACATTTTGGGGATGTGGGGATCAAAGTAGCAGGTGTTTCCCCAACAAGGTCCAGAATTGGCTTAGTGCCATCCTGGACCTCTGGAGATTGCCTACCCTTGCCCTAGTCTATAGACTGGGGATAAAGAAGGCTTAGCTTATTTGATTGTGTTGGATTTCAGCTTGCATCCAAAACTGGTTCTTCTGCTGGCTAGGAAGTCTGCAGTTCACAATCATCGGCGGGACTAGAAGCCTGCCCCAACTCTACATAGCTGTTGTCCAAAGGCAGTGGTGGTTGGCGGCTCCAGCTTCAGAGCTCCTGTGCATCTGCTCAGAACATTTGTTTGTACTCTATAGAAGTTAGGCTGTTACCCCACATCCACTTTGTTGCTCTATAAAGTGCTCTGAGATGTGGATCCAAAAATTGTTCCCCCCACGTCCGTCAAGCTTTAAGCAAAATAAAGTGCAACCATGCCTCCTTGAAGTGTGACTCAACGCATCTTCCTTGTACCTGGCCTCGGGGTGGTGGAATCCTTGTCGCTGTTCCATTGCAATTTTTAAACATGTCTGGTCTCCCAACCTCTAAACCTGTATGAGTTGGGCTCGGGAGGTGGTGGTGCGGAGAATAGAGAGAGTGGAGAGGGAACTTGCAGCAGATGGCCACAGGTTGCTCCTCCCTGGCTCTGGCCATCATTGTGAGCTGTGCCTTCCACTCTGCCAATGGCACCAGGTGCTACTGGTGTGCAGAAAGTGAACTGGGAGAAGGCTCTTCTCTCTCTTTTTCATAACACTGGAACCTGAGGCCACCCATTAAAGCTGAAGGGTGAGAAATCCAGCATAGATCCAAAGAAGAAGGGGGATTCTGTCACTTATCACTGAGAAAAACTGGCATGTGTCGCCACATGGAGTTCTGGTCACCAACCTAGACCAGATTTCAAAGGGACATTGAAGAAATTCATGGAGGAGAGAGCTATCAATGGGGACAAGTTAAGAAGGCTACCTATTGTGTCTCTTATCAGAGGCCATGACCCTCTCAGTAGATATATATACTCCATAGCCTCTTGCTCCTGGCTCTGTCTTTTGCTTGTGTTCTTCCCATGAACATTTGGTGAAAATAAGTTAGCTTTGGTTTACTTCTGGCATTGGGATGTCTAACTCCTAATTTGACTCAAAACATTTAGATTTAAAGTTACCTGTGCTGTCCTCTATCTGATTGTGTTGAACACAAAATAACGGTACTCTGACAAAGAATGTAATTACAGTGTGGTGGTGGGGTGGTGGTGGGTAGGAATGGGGTAGGCTTTACTATGATGTTTTTCTGAGCCACAAATCCCCTCACATTTTTTTCCAGAGTTGCAGAGGGGTCTGAAATACCCAGTCCCTCACCAAAGCGCTGAAGAGATTTAAGCTTTTCCACTGATGTTTGTGAATGCTAGCTATATTATTGAATGTATGTCACGTAACAGTTGTTACTATAAGTGATTTGTAAGCAGTTTTGTTAATTTTTTCTGAGCAATTTTGGGGGAAATTGGGGATAAAGTGGAAATTCCACAAAGAATATTCTTGTCACAAATAATAAAATAGATGGAGAGATGGAGACTGGTATCACAATACACTTGGCAAAATCTGGTCCTCACCTGGTTTTGGATCTAGTCATGAATGCTGGAGTGGTGCCTCACTCCGAAGAATGGTAAACAACCCTCTGGATTATGAGCTGCTGGCAGGACAGCCTTCAGGTTGTCAGGTAACATGGGATTAACATTGGAGGCTATGGGTTCTGCACTAGCTTTTAGCTCATGCTGCCACCACAGGTGGATTTAACTGTGACTTGTGCACAGGGGCCAATCATTTTTTCCAATGAAATCAGGTGACAACCCCTGTGCACCAATTAGTTGCTGCACTTAGTGAAACACTCCCAGATTTGCTGTCTGCCCTCTGACCAAATTGTCCTTTAGGCTGGTTAACGAGACTGTGTAAATAAATGCCTATCTTATGCTGCCATGTCCATCTGTATGACTGACTAAAGGTGAAGAATTCTCACATTCATAATGGGACAGTCTGTCCTAATAGTCAGAGGCAGAATGTTCCCCTTCAGAGTGAGAACATATGTTATGCTATGGCTGGTGAACCTTCATCACTCCAGATGTTTTAGATCACAACTCCCAGAATTCCAAGCCTGTACTGCCAATGACAAAGGACTGTGGGAGTTGTGGTCCAAAACATCTGGAGTGCCAAACGTTTGCCACCACTGTGTTATGTCATGTCATGTCATGTCATGGCATGGTATGGTATGGTATGGTATGGTATGGTATGGTATGGTATGGTATGTCACCAGCATCACTGTCATTCACTATCATCATTGTTTTGCTTTCTCATATGTATCAGCTCCAAAGCAATTCAGATCACATTTACTGAAATGTTTAGAAGAGTATGCTCAATTGGTTAAGGAATGGTTAAACTTCAAGACAAAATGTTCAACATTTGACGTAGGAGGGTTTCACCTCATGCCAAAGTGTGGACACAGCAATGTGTCCCTGCTAGAGATGGGCACGACCAGATTTTTTTCCCTGAGTTGTCGTTTTTTGGGACGGGTCCGTTTCGGGTCGTTTTCATTTTTCACGAAATTTTTCAAAAATTTGTCATTTAGTCGTGTCGTTTGTCGTTTCTACCGCGATTTAGCGCGATTTGACTTCCCATTCTCACCCAGAGCATGGGGGCGTCCCGCAATGACCCAGAGCAGGCGGAAAACACTTTAAACTGAGTGATGGCAGATTTTTGCCTTATCATCACGGCTGTGTTAACAGTAAAATGTGTACTTCTTAGTGGGTCACAGTGTCTTGCAGCCCAGAGGACAGAGTAGGGGAGCCCAAAAGGGCTGAGTCTGAGACCACAGGGCCCTGCGAAAGGGAGGCCACAAGGCCACAAAGTCCAAAGTGTGTGCTATTATCCCAGCAAACTCCCAGTACGCAGGCAAAATGTCGTTCTTAGTGAGTCACAGTGTTTTGCAGCCCAGAATGAAGAGTAGCGGAGGACACATAGCCTGAGTCTGAGGCCACAGGGCTGCGAACAGGAGGCCACAGGTTTTCAGCCCTTCTTTGTGACTGTGAGTACTAGTACCACCATGAACCACACATTGCACTTTCTGACATACTCTTGGTCAGGGGTCCTCAACCTACGGCCCGCGGGCCGTATCCGGCCCCCAGGGACCCTGCATCCGGCCCCCAGGAGCAACAGCAAACCCCCCCCGCCCGCCCGCCCGCCCGACCTGGGGAGAGCGCGGGCTTGGACGGCCGCCGCCACCGTTGCTGCTGGTGGTGGTGGTGTTGCTGCTGCTGCCTCTGCGTTCCCGGGGCGGCCGCTCCGTGCGCTCCTCTCCTGCTCCTCCCGCCGCCGCCGCCCCGTCCACCAAGGTGCCGCGGGGGAGGGTGACTCCTGCCGCCCCCCATCCCTGCAGAACCCCGCGCGGAGGTGCCGCCCCGCCCCGCCCCGTGCCGGGCTCGATCCCCCGCCACCGGAGTTAGAGCGCTGCCGCTTTGTTGCCGCCACCGCCAGGCTGGGCAAGAAGAGCATCCCGCACATCACGGTGAGGGCAGCCAGCACTGGCACGGGAGGCGCCGGTGAATGGCGTGGGGCGAGGAGCCCAGACCCGCATGGCTGCGCCACCGCCTCTCCCCGGGGGAAGGATGCCAAGACCGGGCGGCGCGGCCAAGACCGGGCGGTGGGATTGGGGCGAGGGGTGCAGTGAGGCGGATGCTTTGCAAGGCGCGAGTCTCGTGGGGACGCAGCCACACACCCTCGCTGCTGCCTCCTCGGGAAGCCAGTCCTGGCGCCTTTCCGCCACCCGCCGCTGCCGCCGCCGCCGGCTTTTTCAGGCAGCGCGCAGCAGCGGGCGGCAGGAGCCCTGCCTTCAAAGAGCGGGGGCGTCCGGGTCCGGGCGGGGGGCGGAAGGTGGTGCTGAAAGCCCGGCACGGGCGTGCCAACCAGAACAAAAGAGGGAGGGGACCGGCGGGAGCGCCGGCCCCTTCAAAGACAGGGCAGGGCCGCCCAAAGGGATGGAAGGAAGGAAAGAGAGGGAGGGAAAGTGAGAGAAATAAAGAAAAAAGAAAGGGAGTGGGAGGGAGGGAGAGAAAGAAAGAAAGAGGGAGGGAGGGAGAGAGAGAAAAAAAAAAGAAAGAAGGGAGAGGGGGAGTGAGGAGAAAACTAAAAAGCACCCTTATTTTTAACCTTATTTTTCATGTAATAGCCCTCAGGCACTTTGGGACAGAAAAAGTAGACCTCGACCTGTTCAAAGTTGGGCAGCCCTGTTTTAATGTAACCTTTTGTGGACACATCCACTTCTTCAGACATATAGCAGGGGAAGACACCTGCTTGGGAATAACCTGAAGCTAAAGGTGAGCTGCTGTGTGAGACAGAATGCTCGACTGGAGGGGCTGTGGCCTGTTCCAGTAAGGCTGTTCTTTAGTACATAAGAACATAAGAAGAGCCATTCTGGTTCAGGCCAGAGGCCCATCTAGTCCAGCTTCCTGTATCTCACAGTGGCCCCACCAAATGCATCTGGGATGTTCTTATATTCTTATAATTGTTCTTCCAAATATTTTTGAGGTACTGGAGGAGCCTCAGTTATTTCCACTGTATTATTATTATTATTATTATTATTATTATTATTATTATTATTATTATTATTATTATTATTATTATTATTATTATTATTGCATTCTTTTTCCTGTTTTTGTGCACTACAAATAAAATATGTTCAGTGTGCATAGGTATTTCTTCATATTTTTTTCAAAATCTAGTCCAGCCCCCAACAGTGTCTGAGGGACAGTGAACCGGCCCCCTGTTTAAAAAGGTTGAGGACCCCTGCTCTTGGTGGTGGTGTGGTGAGTGACAGTACGTACGTAGTCGTATGCAAGTACAATTCCCTTCTTAGTGAGCCACAGTGTCTTGCAGCCCAGAGGAAAGAGTGGCAGAGGCCACATAGCTTGAGTGAGTCTGAGTAGTCAGTCACAGTTCCTACAGCTCCAAAAGCCAAGCCTGGAACTTTCAGGCAAATCTTCTAGAGTGCCACCAGCACGCAAGAGAGCCACAGTGTCTTGCAGCCCAGAGGACAGAGTAGCGGAGACCCAAAGACCTGAGTCTGAGGCCACAGGACCCAAGTAAGGGAGGATCATTGCCAGCCAGCTCCAGTACCCAAAGGAGCTGCTGAATGGCCTGAGTACGGGCTTGCCCAAAGGCCAGCAAGGCAGCATGCTGCCTCTTCAAAGCTGTGCTACAAGCAGTTTTCATCCCTTCTTAGTGAGCCACAGTGTTCTGCAGCCCAGAGGAAAGAGTGGTGGGGGCCAAAACATCCATCCTAACCCTAACCCTAACCGCACCTCCAACTATTCCTGATGAGTGTTCCCACAACTTCACACATAACTCTTCAACTGCCACCACCTACAAGTGTAGTTTGAATGTAACATTAAGTTTTCTTGTCTGGCAGTCTTTGTTCCAGGGTTTGGGCAAAAATGATTATAAAATGTTTAAGCAGTGTTAAGGAGTGCCAGCTTGAACATCATGTGTTCAGGTTAGTTGTTAAGCTACATTATGTGTGTGTTTTTGCATTTTATTTGCAGGAAAAGCAATCATTACATAACAAGTTAATGAGGTAAAAAAAAGGCAGAATAAGATCCATATACTTTAGCCAAGTCCCAGCAGCAGTGTGCTACAGTACTAGTACTGTAAGTTTTCATCCCTTCTTAGTGAGCCACAGTGGTTTGCAGCCCAGAGGAAAGAGTGGCTGGAGGAGGCCACATAGCCTGAGTCTGAGGCCACAGGGCCTGAGTAGGCGAGGCCAAAAGGACCGCTTGATTAGAAGAAGAATGCCTGAATTCCCTTCTCAGTGACTCACATGCAGCCCAGAGGAAAGAGTAGCGGAGACCCAAAGGCCTGAGTCTGAGGCCACAGGGCCCGAGTAGGGGAGGATCATTGCCAGCTCCAGTACACAAAGTGGCTGAATGGCCTGAGTACACCAGTAAATTGTCCTTCTTAGTGAGACACAGTGTTTTGCAGCCCAGAGGACAGAGCAGCAGAGACCCAAAGGCCTGAGTCTTGATGCTGCCAAAAGGACAGCAAGGAAGAGTTCTGTCTGACTCTTCCTTCCCATGTGCTGTTACGCTGGCAAGTAGCAAACTGCCAATAGGCAAGGGCAATGCCCTTCTTAATGAGTCACACAGACTCACAGATCCACCTTGAACCCACCCTGGAAGTTCCTCCTGACAGGCTCTTCTATTTCTAAGAAACGGACAACACACGGTTATTGTGCAGTACAGTATACACACAGTACGTGCAAGTACATTCCACTCCAGTCCTTCTTAGTGAGTCACAGTGTTCTGCAGCGCACAGGACAGAGTGGCGGAGGCCATAGCATCCCCCTTACCTAACCCTAACCCCCTTCCCAGTATTCCTGATTGAGTTCCCCTCTCGGGTGATCATTCACCATCACCACCTCTAAAGGAGACCAGACCACAAACCCAGAGACCTTCTAAGTGGGTCACAGACCAGCCCAGAGGACAAAGTAAGGGAGGCCAGAAGGCCAGACTAGAGGAGGTTGAATGAGAAGCAGCTGGAAGGCATGCTCAAAGCTGGGAGTCTGACAGGAAGGCAGGTTGGCAGAGGGGCAGGCAGGCAGGGAAGCAGGCAGTCTGGTTTACAGGTATGTAGGCTAGGCAAGCTTGCAGGATACCAGCCACCCAGGCTAGGGATTGGGAAGGCACAAAGCCAAAGTGCCAGAAGGAAGGATTGTTTCTGCCTTGGGAGGTAGAGTTTCTATTGCCAGATTCGCCACCCCAGGAGACCGGGTTTTGTCAACCAAGGAGGAAGAGTGGTAGCAGGAGATCTGGGCTATTTCTTTAAGGCTGTAAGGAAGGAGGACTAGGAGAGCTAGCCCCCTGCTACTCAGTCTTTGAGGTAGGTTGTTGTAAAGTGCTTCCTGACCACTTTGTAAGCAGATTGGTGGCGCCTAAACCCCAGGGAAGGGAGGAAGCACCAAGGAAGGCAGGTTTTAGGGTCTCACTCAGACCAGCCATGGCCAACGGGGAAACATTGGGCCAATACAGATTACAGACCCTTTCAAATGACACTTTGAGAATGGTCCTTGCTGGTTTGGACCCAGGCAAGGGCTGCAAAAATTGGGCCAATACAGACCCCTCCAAATGAAACTTTGAGAATGGTCCTTGCTGGTTTGGACCCAGGCAAGGGCTGCAAAAATTGGGCCAATACAGACCCCTCCAAATGAAACTTTGAGAATGGTCCTTGCTGGTTTGGACCCAGGCAAGGGCTGTGAATACAGACCCTTCCAGGCAGGCAGGCAGGCAAACAGGCAAGCAGGCATTTAGGCACTAGGCAGGTAGTCACAGGGCCAGCCAGGCAGGTAGCCTTGTAGGCAGGCAGGCAGGCTTGTAGGCAGACAGGCAGGCAGACTGGCATAAATGTTGCCCTGGTAGTTGATGTTAGGGCAAGGGAGGGCCGTTTAAGGAACCCATGGCAGAACGACTTGGGACTTAGGTCTTGGAGTGTTGGGGTAATCCCAACGTGGAAAGGTTGAAACGGATGAAAGTCAACCTTTCCACGGTCTCTGGGTCCAGGCGAGAGCGGCGCGGCCTCAGGACATCTCCCATGTGGGAGAAGACACACTCACTCTGGACACTGGTGGGTGGGATGGACAAGAGGTCCAACGCCAGAGTCGAAAGAGCGGGCCAGAGGTCTGCCTTTCTGGCCCAGTAGTGGAGTGGGTCCAAGGTGAGGGGTTGGAGGGGCTCGGCCATGTACTCCTTCACCATGGTCAGAGCTGGTCCGGTTCTTCTTCCTCCCTTGCCTCCACTGAGGAGGAGACTGCCATGGCTAGGGCAGAGGCCAGGTAGTTGGCTGCTGGCATGGAACCTGGGCTCTGGGTGTACTCCTGGAGTACAGAAAGATGAGGATCCTTGCGAGGATCCCTCTTCTGCATCGCTCTGGCTTCCGTGCGCCCTCGGAAACGCCTGGCCCTGATTGAAGAGAGCCCTGACTTGACGGCATAGCTCCGTCTTCCAGGAGTTCAGGTCGGCAGCGCTGCCCGCCAGGGAACCCTTGACGCGATGGTCGCACAGGCATGCCATCTGGTACACCTTTTCCCTCCTTAGTGGGCCAAGGCGGGTATCCACGCCAGTCAGCAGCCTGTCTGCCAAGGCCCTGCTCTTTGGGAGAAGATTGCCTTCTTCCCGGATACTGGCCTCTAGGCGTTGGCGAAGGGCATTGACCAGGGGGAGTACGTGGCCCAGGCTGGCGTTGTAGCTGCTGAGGACGTGGGTGGTCTCTTCAAATGCCTGCAGGATATCCACCATCTGGGAGAGGGCGAGCCACTCAGTAGCACCAATGTCCAACTCCCTCCCCTCATGCAGGACTGGGGTGGTTGACATGACGTATCCCACCATTTCCCTCTGCTCCACCAGCTGCTTCACCATTTCGTAGGTGGAGTTCTACCGGGTGGTCACGTCCTGGATCAGGAGGTGCTCTGGTCGGCCCGTCTCCGCCTGCCTCTCACGCATCATCCTGGATGCCTTGACGCTGCGAGAGAAGTGCCCGACGATTTTCCGGCACTTGTCCAGCAAGGCCTTGGTCTCCAGGGTCCCCTCACCCCAGGAGTCCTTCAGTGCTCCCACTCCAATGGCATCGACCACCACCAGATGCAGTTTGTGTGCTGCGCACATGATGCCCTGCAACCCTGCCCTTTCAACCGAGTTGGTCATGTTACGGCCCGTGTCAGTAACCATGAATCCGAGATTGACCTGCCCCTCAGTCCCCAATCCCCACTCTCGCATTGCTGTCTTGAGGACCTCTGAAATGTTGAACCCTGTGGCGTTGTCCTCCATGCTTTGTGCCTGGAGAAGCACCGCCCTATACCCTCTTGGGGTGCTGCCTTGTGGCTCCCCCTGCAGCTGTTCTTGGGATGTCCTGGGCTCCAGGACCTCCTTGGGTTGCCACCAATGAGCCATCAGAGAGAGGTATCCGTGGTGCCCACCGGTCCAGAGGTCAGAAGTGAAGTGGATCTTCCTTCCTCTGGCCGCCTGCAGCAGGGCCCGGATCATGTCCCTGACGGACTCATAAAGGGAGGGAATCACCTGCCTGCTGAAGGTACGCCAGGATGGAGGCTCGTACCATGGAGCCACGTGCTTCATCAGGTGCCTGAAGCCTGATGACTCCACAAAGGAGAGGGGCAACCCGTTCATGGCCACCATTTCACCCACCACGCAAGTGGTGGTCTCCTGTGCCTTAGCCCTATTTCGCTGGCTGACAAAACTCCCACACAACGGCCCCACTTCCTGCAGAGTGGCCTGCCTCTTCCCACTCTCAGCAGTAGTGGAGCTGTGTTTTTCTTTCCCTAACCCTTCTTCCACTCTCTTCCTCCTTGAGGAACCAGGGCCTGACAGGGTTCCAGGCAGAGTCCCAGGGTGCTTTCGCATCAGGTGGCTGCGCAACCCACTTGAGGAGAGGTGTTTGGGGTCATTCCCCCTGCGCACCACCACCCCGCATTTCTTGCACACCGCCATCCTTGCGTCTTGTGGGCTGTTCTCAAAATGCTCCCAGAGACACCCGCGTGGCTTAGTGAAAGTACCGGCCCCTCTGGTATTGTCTGCTGCCGCTGCTGTGGTGGTGGTGTGGCCTGTGCCCTGCCTGGAAAGTAGAGTACTACTGCTGTCACTGGTGGTACTCTGGAAGGAAGGAGGGCTGCTCCTTCCATCACTGTCTGAAGCCTGCCTTTTGTCAGTTCCTGCCGTCAGGTCCTCAGAATCTGGAACATCTAGATTCAAAGTGCCCGTTTCTGATTCTGATGCCATTTCCGACTCTGAGTCCTCGTTTTCTTCCTCATAAAGGAGGTTGGGATCAAGTATCACTGAAGGGATTTTTATCGCCTCATCCATGCTTCCCTCAGTGACAGAGCTTCCCTCAGTGACAGAGGATGGTACGGTACTGGTTGTGGAGCTGCTTGGCGAGGGAGCACTATCTGCACTACTTCCTGTGCCTTCCTTCAGAAATGCAGCCCGATTTATCTTAGTGGGGGTCCCCCTCCCCTTCCCTCTGGCTGTGCCACCCCTCCTAATTTTTTTCATTTCTCAAAGTATTAGAAATAATGGCACTGTGTTCTACAGTAGGAAAAGTGAGCAAAGTAAACTTGCGCTGGCACCCACCAAGAGTGTGCCTTGTGTAACTTCTTGTAAATAAATGAACGAGCAAGCACACTACACTGCTACAGGAGTAGGACTGTGTTGTACACTGTGAGTAAAGTAAACTTGTGCTGGCACCCACCAAGGGTGTGCCTTGTAACTTGTTGTAAATAAATGAACGAGCAAGCACACTACACTGCTACAGGAGTAGGACTGTGTTGTACACTGTGAGCAAAGTAAACGCGCTAGCACCCACCAAGGGTGTGCCTTGTAACTTGTTGTAAATAAATGAACGAGCAAGCACACTACACTGCTACAGGAGTAGGACTGTGTTGTACACTGTGAGCAAAGCAAACTTGCGCAAGCACCCACCAAGGGTGTGCCTTGTAACTTGTTGTAAATACATGAATGAGCAAGCACACTACACTGCTAGAGGAGTAGGACTGTGTTGTACACTGTGAGCAAAGTAAACTTGCGCTGGCACCCACCAAGGGTGTGCCTTGTAACTTGTTGTAAATAAATGAACGAGCAAGCACACTACACTGCTAGAGGAGTAGGACTGTGTTGTACACTGTGAGCAAAGTAAACTTGCGCTGGCACCCACCAAGGGTGTGCCTTGTGTAACTTGTTGTAAATAAATGAACGAGCAAGCACACTACACTGCTAGAGGAGTAGGACTGTGTTGTACACTGTGAGCAAAGTAAACTTGCGCTGGCACCCACCAAGGGTGTGCCTTGTAACTTGTTGTAAATAAATGAACGAGCAAGCGCACTACACTGCTAGAGGAGTAGGACTGTGTTGTACAATGTGAGCAAAGTAAACTTGCGCTGGCACCCACCAAGGGTGTGCCTTGTAACTTGTTGTAAATAAATGAACGAGCAAGCACACTACACTGCTTAGGACTGTGTTGTACACTGTGAGCAAAGTAAGAGGCACCCACCAAGGGTGTGCCTTGTGTAACTTGTTGTAAATAAATGAACTACACTGCTACAGGAGTAAGACTGTGTTGTACACTGTGAGCAAAGTAAACTGAATGGGCCTGTGTTGTTTAACTGCAGTGTCCTCACAAAAAGTTTAGCAAACAACAATGTAAGTAAAAGTAAAGTACACAAATAATATTGTAATGTATTTCTAAAATGTAAAATATTATTCTCCCTCAGAGGTGCCCTTGGCTTGCCAATGCCAACAAATCTGTTTGAATTGAGTGCACTGGTTGGGGAAATCTAAAATATACTAGGCTAATATATTTTCAAAATAAATCCACACCTCACCTCCCAAGAAGCTCCCCTTTGAACTTTGAAGCAGTGGCACTAAATGAAATAAATCCTCTCTCACACACAAAAAGGAGATGGGAGATTAAAGAAAACTGCTAGGCTTGCTATTCCCAGAAGCCACACAGCACTATGCTGGAGGCAGGGTAAAGGAACTTGTTGCCAGCCACCAAGCAAATGAAAATGAACTTTTGAAAATAGAAAATAAATGGTAGTATATTCAATATATTTTTAAAATAAATCCACACCTCGCCTCCCAAAAAGCTCCCCTTTGAACTTGAAGCAGTGGCACTAAATGAAATAAATCCTCTCTCTTACACAAAAAGGAGAGGAGAGAATAAAGAAAACTGCTAGCAATGAAATGAAAATGAACTTTGTAAAATAGAAAATAAGTATGGAATGGAACGGTAGTATATATATTTTTTAAAATAAATCCACACCTCCCCCCCAGTCAAACCTAAACCAATATCAGAAAAAAAATCCTCCTGACAAACTGCAGGAGCATAAAGGAATAAACTGTGCGTTGCTATCCCCCACAGCAGACAGGGACTGAAATATTTCCTAAAGATTCAATTGAATCAATTATTCCCTGCCTGCCTGCCTAACTGAAATCTAAGGCTCCTCCGCGAAATCAAAACTAGTCTAGCACAGCAGCCAGCTACAGCCCTCTGTCCACCCAAATCCAAACCCGGACTGCGAGTGTTCTCGGAGTGCCTCGCCTTTTTATACCCTCTGGCACATCCAGAAGTGTCAGTCAAAACCTGGCCATGCGATTGGTGGAATGGGTCCAAAAATTTGCATGGTCCCATCCCATGGCCAGCCCATCATTGTGCACGTGTAAAAAATAAAAATAAAATAAAATAAAATCAATGGAGATGTTTTGTTGCAAGAAAAACCCACTGCTGCTACTATAAAAAATCAGGCATATAAAATAGCTAATGTTCGCATGTTTCTGTGGTGCTTTGGTGGGTTTTTGGACCACGATTTTAAAAAAATATTGTGGTCGCCATTTTGGATCCCCCCGCACCACGCATAGCAAATGGAGACGCCGCCGAGGATGCCCCCTCCCAGCCTGGTACAAGCAGTCCAGGATGGGGAGGGGGGAGGCTGGAGGGGGGAACCCCCCCAGAAACCACCCCTCTGGTAGGTGCCCTCAGGCAGGCATATTTTCGCCTGCTTTTTTGGCCGGAAATCGGGTTTTTTTTTAGTTTTTAAAACTTTTTTCCTGTGCCACTTGGCATCGCGCGATCGCTGCGATGCCAGGAACGACAACGAAAAATCAGACCCAATTTTTCTTTAGTCGGTTCGAGTTCAAATTCTGGCAGAGTAATTGTCGTTACCGTTTCCGTTGCGTAATGGAAACGAGAAATGGAAACGGAAATGAGAATTTCGCCAAGTCGTGCCCATGTCTAGTCCCTGCTCATTTGGATATGTGAACAAGGCAAGGTAACTAAAACACACACAACCCAAAGCAAAACAGATAGACAAATAAAAACAAATAAACAAAAAACACCTTATGCTGATGAGTAGACAGCCTCAATTTTTTTCTGTTTTAACTTTATAGAATAAAGGCATGATGGTAATATAATAGGCAAAAACTCTGGCCCACAATTTCTCGTTTTGCTGCCCTATTTAATTCTTCTTCTTCTTCTTCTTCTTCTTCTTCTTCTTCTTCTTCTTCTTCTTCTTCTTCTTCTTCTTCTAAAGAAGATGGAGTCATTCATCAGAATTGGTTTCATATCTTGCTGGCAAATTGCCTGAGTGAATGAGTTCAGGATACTGCCATTGTTTGCAAAAGTCCAACTGACCTTATACTTTCTTTGACTACATCACATTTATTGCTTCCTTTCATTCTGCACCCCCCATGCATGCACACACATGTATACACTATACACTGTGCTCATTGGCAAGAATTCCACTGTGAGTGCACAGAGCAGAAGGCATCCATTCAATCAGGGATTTAAGACATCTATTATTCCATTTCCTTCCACTGAAGAGAAAATCAGTTTGGATGTATGGCTTCTCTTATGCAGCTTATCTCCTTTTTAATGGAATGTCACTCTCTAATATGATAAATTCAAGGCTACTTTGCCAAGAAACAGATGGGACCTCAACATTTTTAAAGGACCTTAAAATCTCCCATGAAAATAAACAGACTTTATGCAAATTTCAGCGGAGGCAAAGACTTTTAAAATCTAACAATTTATAATTATAATCATACATGAATCAATCATAAAGAATGTGTGTGGTGTTTTTTTTTAAAGTGTTGTTTTGGACTGTTATTTAAACCAGACATCTTAAATTAAGATCTAGTCTGATCTGAGTTTTCAATTTTGGTAAAATGCTTATACACACACAGAGAGAGAATGCCATGCTGAAGCCATTTCTAACTGATCAGAGGTAGCACAATGCCGCGTGGACCAAGGAGCCTTTAAACCCATTTCTGTTAAAAAGAAGCATTTCAGTTTTGTGCGAGGCACATACAAAGAAACATATACACACATCTTTTAAGGTGGGAAGGACTGAATAGCTGCACAGAGCCTTTCGATTGGCCGTGTTAGGAACTGCCCATCAGGAAGTATTTCAAGTGTGGCTGGTCCTAGAATCAGTGGTTCATCAGAAGACGGAAACAAATTTATTCCTTCTGAGAATCAGGAAGACCTGTATGACCTGTACAAGGAACACCATCCAACCAGAGTTTAGATTGAAACCAAAAGGAAAAAAGTGAATAGTAGGGATGACAAACACATCAAAGCATTGTTTTTTTGCGCATTGTAAGACGCAACTACAGTCACAGAATGATGTATTCCATCACCAGCACCAGCACCAAAACCAGCGCCTAAGTATCTTGTACCATCTTAAAGACCAATGACTTTTCATTTGGCAGTAGTCCTCATGGACTGTCACCCATTAAATTGGCTACCACCACTGAAAACGTATGCCAAATAAATTTTGCTTGTTTTTGATGCATCAAAAGACTCCTTGTGCTTGCTTGCTTTTTTAGCCCACAATGATGAGAGGACCATTCCCAAAGGTAACTAAAACAGAACGCAGAAAGCCAAAGAAATGGAAGTATGGGTCTGAAGGTGTAAAAAAGCTGATGGTGAATTAACCACTTCAGTGTATTTCAAGATACCCTTGGTATAAATGAAAGGTAGAATTTGATCTAATTTGCATTTGATAAGGTACTAAATGGCAATAGCACTGGCTTTTTCATCTTTAATAGCACTTTGAACTGCTGATATACTGAATAATAATGTTTATTTCTATGCAAGGAAAAGGAATGAATTCGTATTTGTGATGTTCAAGTTGATTTTATAGGCATCAGTCAGCAACCAATTCTAATTCCGAATACCATTGAGGGATAGATGCAATGGGCCTCACATAAGTGAACAAATGATTCATTTGGTCTCCTATTTCCTTGAGAGAAGCAATAGGATGCTGGCCATTATCTTGTGTTGATGTGTGTATGCATGTGTTCATTGGACAGAACACACTTATTCGCTCCTTTTTGCACGCACACCAGGCAAGCAGCAAATAAATGCCATATATCAGTTCTAACCTCTTAATATTGTCAAGACCTGTTGTGTATTACTTTTATGCTTCTAGTAAAAGCTGTATTAAATGCCCCCAAAGAGCTCTAGCCTGTCTCTAAGAAATTGCTCAGAAATATAACACAGCCCTGAAGTCATCTTTCCTGATATGAGAAAAATAATAAATAAGATTATATCAAGTATAGTTTATGGTGATGGTGGAGCACACACACGACTCTCAGATAGCTTTCGGACCTAGCTCATATAACATGCTATTGGCATGCCCCATTCACTCAATTTGAGGTATATTGAGACCCTGTTGTATTTCACTTGTAACCTTCCCTTGTTTACCGATCTCCACTGCCCCCATCTTTTTCCTTCCAGACAGAAATCTGCTCAGGGTCAAAATGGAGGGAAGCACATAGTGTCTTCTAACTGCTAAGACTGTTAGATTATTGACTTGTCACACATTCCCCGCCCCACCCCCTTGGATTGTAAGACTCACCTTCCAATATGTTAAACCACATGGTGTGTTTCAAGAAAAGGTTTCTAGCCCTCATGAGTCATGGCATGCACCAAGATTGAATATGACTCAGAGGAAGAGATATGCTATCTTGGGAGGGTGGGGTGGAGGGCAGGGATGGCTCTTACTCCACTTTAACATCAGGAACAATTGACATTTAGTGGGTAGAGCATTTCTCTTCACTATTACCTCTGCTACTCCTGTGTTTGTGTGTCAGGAGGGTGTTAAAAGCATAGAAATGTGGCCAGGGTGGATGTGTGTGTAGAAGGACCAACTCTTATTGGGTTTTGGAAGTCAACAGTGCTCAGGAAAGCTTTGTTGGTCTGCATTTTGACCATGAATCCCAGAATCTTCCAGACAGCATGAGTGATGGGAGCTGTAGGAGTGGTGGTCAATTCTAGGAATGGTAGTCCAAAACAGTAGCTTTTCCAAATCCTGGCACCTTTTCCGGTAAGGCTGGCCCACAAGCAGAAAAAGTTCCTTAAGGACCCAGTTGCTGTTACAATGTAAATGAAGTTGACACCTCTCTGGAAACAGATGGCAAGGGGGACAAAAGAGGTGAACACTTTCAGGACATGATAGCCACCCCCTCCTCTTTGTGGATGAGTGGAACGCTTCTCCTCCTCCTCCTCCTCCTCCTCCTCTCCTCTCTCTCTCTCTCTCTCTCTCTCTCTCTCTCTCTCTCAAATTAGTGTGGCGACAATATGCCAGAAAGATTTCCCACCTAGAGCACCCTGGGGGTAGGACACTGTCATATGCCTCAACCTGTCTGTGCCACAGTGTCAAATTGATGCTTGCTCAGTGCAGAAGAAGTGTGAGCCTTTGTGGCTGCTCATACCCCCTCCCTCTGAGATGACCATTGGCAAATCTCCCCCCCCCCCGCACCTGTCTCCCTGCAATGTACGAAGATGCCTCTCCATCTGTCTCTTCCAAATGTCTCCCAGGGCCCTCCTCACCCCCCTCCACTCCCCGAGTAATGACTATAGGGCTATATTCTGAGCTGCCCAACAGCAGGCACCCTGCAACAAGAGGGAGGACCCCTTCACTTCATCCGAAGTAATTAACACCTTTCGAAAAGTGTGAATGAAAGCAATTAATATGCTAAGACACACCTGCTCTGGAAACAGCCGAACCAATTATCAATCATAATGTGCGAAAGAGTGATTGGAAGCAGAGAGCTGTGGAGGCTAGCTACGCTAAATTATTCCACCAGGCCTTGAAAGGAGAGGGGGAGGGGAGTTGGCTGGCGGGGGGGGGGAGGATGACTCGCTTGGAATCAGCTGTGGGGGATTAAATGCAATCAGCCCTTTTCTTGTTCCACAAGGCAGAAGGATTTCAAAAGGTGGAGAAAGAGGGAATTAGGCCTTGCGTTAAATCAGACCATTGACAGTTGACTTTGCCTAGCACTTTTCCCTCTGATTAGCTAAATTTGCAACTCTCCAGACCTTTCCACATAAAATAAGTGGGACTGGTTAGGACTTAAAATGGGAGACAACCAGGGAACACCAGGGGCCAAGAGGTGGAGGCTAAGAAAAAGTCCCTCTTGAAAGTCTGATATTGCATTACTGCCAGCCAGAAGTTGCAATGCGGATGGGACTTCTTTGATTCCTTGCAAACTCAGAGCAGCTCAGCAGGGACAGCCAGGATGAAAAAGGAACAGCAGTGACAGGGGCAAAGTGGACTGGCACCGAATCCCTTTGCTGGGATGTTTGGATGGTTTTGGCTGGTGCCCAATGAAACTTGCGAGATACGAACTGTGCGAGGGTTGCTGATAGCTAGAGCTTTCTTAAGAGTTTCCTTATGCAGATGCGGTGGGCGGGGCTACCTCCCTGCCAACCCTGCCTGATGGGCCCCTTTGTGTGTGGCAATAGCATGAAAATATATAAACACTAGCGATGGGCACAAATTAAAAAGCAAATTGAAAATTCATCAAAAATCACTAATTTGTTGATTCCCTGACAAATATGAATCAGTGAATTTTTAGTGGGGCGGGGGTTGAGTCATCAATTCATCAGGCTATAAAATGCCCCCCCACAGGCCCTAGAGACACGGAACTTGCAAAGAAGCTTCCTCCGGCTCTCCTAAACTGGGTTTTCCCAAGCCAATTGCTGAAGGGTACATTCCTGAGGGGGGGCCTGCTTTGTCATTGTATAATTCAGGTGTCTGAAGAACCAGTTCCCTGCAAATTTTGGTGCCTCTAGGTTTATGGGTTTTAAAGTAAAAAACATCATCAAAATTATCCAGACATTGAGTCATGGCAACAAAGCAAAGGAGAAGTCTATAAGGTGCAAGGCTTCGCGGACGATTTGTTGGTTATTATGGAGGACCCACAGACCTCCCTTCCAGAACTACTAAAGATCTTGGAGGCTTATTCTAAAATTTCAGGATTAAAGGTTAATAGAGAAAAAACATTGTTGCTCACAAAAAATACGACCCCACTTGTGATTGGAAAATTGGTTAACCAGTCGGGTTTCCAACATGCTAGTAAGGCAAAATATCTGGGTATTATTGTATCCAATCGTTGTAACACTTTACTTAAAGATAACTATGTTAATGGTATAAAAGCAATCAAAGCTGACCTGGAAACCT
Source organism: Phrynocephalus forsythii (assembly GCA_029282475.1). NCBI lineage: Eukaryota > Metazoa > Chordata > Lepidosauria > Squamata > Agamidae > Phrynocephalus > Phrynocephalus forsythii. The sequence continues at coordinate 6,038,856 of JAPFRF010000004.1, read as the reverse complement.
GGTCAAGACTTCAGTTATCTTTAATGGGCAGAATTGCTGCAGTTAAAATGACTGTTTTACCTAAATTGCTCTTTTTATTTCAATGTTTACCTATATTACCTAACTTTAAGATTATTTCAGACTTGGGAAAAAGTATATGTGTGTTTATATGGCAAAAGAAAAAGCAAGGATTAGAAATGTCTATTTACAGGACAGAACTAAAACTGGTGGTTTTGCCCTGCCCAACTTGGTGCTGTACTATTATAAAGCTGCTGCTATGACTTGGATCAAAGACTGGATTTTGATGACAAATAATAGAATACTGCAGCTTGAGAGCCATGATTTGGACAGAGGTTGGCATCATTACGTATGGTATAAAGATAATATACCTACCCTTTTCAAAAAGCATTGGATAAGGAATGCCTTAGTTAAAATATGGATATCCATAAAAAAACAGTTTTACCCTAAAGCACCAACGTGGTTGTCTCCGTTAGGAGCAATTACCAATCCTCATACAAGTGCAAGCCTTAAATCTCTAACCTACAGACAACTTCTGAATGCTGATTTCTCCTTGAAGTCACTAGAAAAATTAGTATCAGAAGGTTACAAGTTAGACTGGTGGAAATACCAACAAATATACTCACACTTTAAAAATCTCACTAAAGAGGGGGGATTTATGACTAATGACACTCCACTTGATAAAATACTATCTTCTGGCGATTCAAAGCTTCTCAGTAAATTCTATAGTAATTTGTTAAATGAAAAAATGATTGATACACTGGTCAAAGATACTATGATAAGGTGGGCAGAAAATTTTGGTTATTCTATCCATTTAAACAAATGGGACTCTTTGTGGAATACAGTTAAACTCTTTAAATCTATAGCCTTTAAGGAAAATTGTTACAAGATGTTTTATAGATGGCATCCCCCCACCGTTTATCTAAGATGTATAATTGCTCACCCAAATGTTGGAAATGTAAACATGACAGTGGTACCTTTTATCATATGTGGTGGACATGTAAAGAGGCAGGCATATTGGATAATGGTAAAATTATTTTTAGAAAGATATTTGAAGATTAAGTTAGAGCTTAGACCAGATTTTTTCTATTAAATATAGTAGATGTTAATATCTCATATGACCAGAAATATGTACTTCATCATGTAATAGTTGCTGCAAGGATACTGTATGCGAAATTTTGGAAACAATCAGAAGTGCCAACAGAGAGAAACTTCCACAAAAAGATAAGAGAATGTATTGAAATCGACAGACTCTCCGGTTTTCTAAAGGGAGACTACGATGAGATTTCCCGGAAAAGATGGCAAGAAGTAACAAACTTATTAGTATTGTGATATTATTTGGTGATTTGTGAACATGTTAAACCACTATTTTTAGCTTGATATACTAAATGTAATTTTATAGTGTATTTCCTCCCCCTCCCCCACACCCTCCCTCCTCTGCCCCCCCCCCAAAAAAAAACCCAATGAAATTACTTAAATGCCAAAGACATTGAGTCATGGCAAGTGGACTTCTTTTCTTGAGAGATTGAAAGTTTCATTTCAATCTCTCAAGAAAAGAAGTCCAGTTGCCATGACTTAGTTTCCAGATAACATCACCTGGATGACTGAGAATCTTCACAATTCTCAAATTTATCAGAATCTTGTTTGAAAATTTGTTGTGTTTAGTCAACCTTGATGAATCACAAATCAAAATGAATCACCATTTTTTAAATTTGCGCCCATCTCTAATAAATACCAATTTCATCCATAACAAAGGTATTGAGGACCCAGGTTTTATGGGTTTGAAACCTCAGAGTTTTTTGAGTAGCAGAACCTATGGCATCATCAGGCACCCTCCTCGGACTCCTGTCTTCCCTCTGAGCTTAGCTGCAATCCTCATAGGAGGTATTAGAGATGGGCACAAAATGAAAAAATGAAAAATGAAATGCTGTTTCGTCATTTTATTATGTAACAAATTACATAATGAAACAGTAGGATGCATTTCATCATGAAATGAAACTAAACACCAGGTAGGTTTATTGTTATGACATCAAGTGAAACATAAGATAAAATAGAATAAAATAAAATGTAATATGCTTGACATTAGTTGGAAATTTTAAAAATGGTGTACACTACAGTGACTTATATAAAACATATAAGGCATAACAATATTTTAAGACAGTAGTTGTAGCAATATATAGCAATATAAAACCAACGTTTAAGAATTTAGCTATCTATTCTGGCTGCTGTGACATGCCGCCCAAAATTTTGCCACCAATTCAGTAGTAGTCCAACTTTGGTCAATTAGCAATTGGTTACAATAGTCCAAGTCCGATTGGACTGCCATATCTTGTACAAGAGGTGTGATGTACTTTGCTCGGATCTTATTGTGCCTACTGCACCTGAGCATCATATGCCTGATGGATTCTGTATCGTCAGAGCCACAAGGGCAGATTCTCTGTTCCCTTGGGATGCTCTTAAATCTCCCTTCCAACACCACAGAAGTGAAAGCTTCACACCCGGCCAAAGTAAAGGCTTTTCTAAACTTGTATGTCTCCAGCTGTGATACATAGGCCATGGGGAGTAGGCGATATTTATGCTTATCCGTCTGTCTCTCCAAGTCCATTATTTTCTGTTTACGGGCTTATTTCACTTAATCTCATTGCATACCCAAGATTGATTGAGAAGAAAGACCCATAGTTTGCAGTTTATTTAGGGCCAATTTTAGCCACTTAGATTGGAAGTTGTCTGCTAAGAATAGATGAGTTAATCCCTGCAGTTGAAAATTTATTTTAAGCCAATACTAGAGAGAGGCCAGCAAAATTTTAGCTATCATTGATAGCAAGACTGTCTCTAAACAAATTTGTGCATGTTACACATCTTGGGACTTCAAGGATTGCTCTAAGGAATTTACATTGGACCCGCTCTGTGGGGTCAAAACTGTAAGATGGAGGCCCTGTAAAGGTGCCATAGAGCATCTGGCTGACCACCTTTGTCTGGAGGAGTTTTAGAGCTGCTGAAATATAGCACCCCCCTTTGAAGTGGTAGAACCTTGATGGCATTTGCTGTTCTTTCACCCTGGTTAGCCGCATATTGTATATGGGCATTTCTGGCCCCAGTAGATTGAAGGGCCATACCTAGGTATTTAAAGTGGGAAACCTGTTCAAAGGAATGCCCCTTAATAGACCAGGACCTTTTCTTTTGTCTTCTGCCAAAGGCCATGATTTTGGTCTTTTGATAATTTATTTCTAATTCCTTCATTTTGCAGAAGTCTGCAAATTTCTTAAGTGCTCTCTTGAGGCCAACCAGTGTTCTAGCTAAAAGCACAGTGTCATCCACATATAGGAGAGAAATATGTCTTTGTTGTAATTTTGGAGGGTGAAGACTGGGAGAGCTCAGATGTTCTACTGTATTGTTTATGTAAAAGTTAAACAATGAGAGGCCCAGTAAGCAGTCCTGTCTGACTCCTCTATAGGTGTTAATCAGATCTGATAAGTTTCCTTTTCTATTAAGCCTAACCTTGCAGCACACACAACAATGAAAGTAATTGTTTATCTACCGAAGTGGTTTCTAAATTTGCCCATAGTTTCTGGCTCGAAACAAAGTCAAAGGCAGCGGATTATATGCAGCATATAATGAAGTTGGACACTTTGCTGCATATTTCTCTATAAGGTGTTGAATAATAAGACAATGGTCCAGAGTAGATCTACACTCTCTAAAGACTGCTTGCTGTACAGCAACCCTATTTTCTTCATCCAGCCAGGTCTCAAATATCGTGAATATGTCTAGCACATAATTTGCTACATATGTTTAAGAGACTAATGGGGCAATAATTTGCAGGCTCATCTCTCTCTCTCTCTCTCTCTCTCTCTCTCTCTCTCTCTCTCTCTCTCTTTTGAATAAAGGTACCACTTTTGTTGTATTTCATTTTAAGGGAACAAGAGCCGTGGAGTCATTATAGATAAACAATATTGCAAGTTCGGGATTCCCTCCAGTCAATATTTTCTTTAAAAAGTTCAAGAGGCAAACCATCCAACTGTGGTGCTTTACCTACTTTTAATCGAGCAATGTGGGATTTAATTTCATCTTGGGAGACTGGAGGCCAAGCCAGGAGATCCTCAAACTCCCACAAAATACCATCCCCCCCTCTAGGAATGAAACAATTCATCCTAGAGGAACCAAAATTAGGGGAGTTTCCTCAAGCTCTTCCCTGTAAGCCCCCAAAATTGGAAATGTTTGGGGGCCAGGGGGCTGAGTTATTAAAATCCAAAGGGGGTACCCTTACGAAAAAAATCATCCTAATTAAAGGAAGCCATGCCACAATTTGCTCACCTGCAGGTGGTGGTGGTGGCTATTGTGGTTTCCTGATTTAATTAGAATGATATTTTCCTAGGAGACCATCTTTAGAATTTAATAACTCAGCCCCTTGACCCCCAAAACCTCTCCAGATTTGAGGGACTTAGAGGGAAGAGTCCAATGAAGCTATTTTCATGCTGATACATTGCTGTGAACCCTGTTTTTATGTACTCAAAAATAAGGTTTGCAGCCATGTATCAACACCAAAATAGCAGGGGAGCTTCATTGGACTCTTCCCTGTAAGTCCCCAAAATTTGGAGAGGTTTGGGGGTCAGGGGCTGAGTTATTAAACTCCAAAGGGGGTCCCCATAGCTAATTGCCAGAATGTAACCAATATAAGGGTTAATTTAAGCAGCTTAACCCCAATTAAACCCTGTATTGCTGATGTGTGATGTACACACTTTGGCAGTTAGCTATGGGGACCACTGCTGGAGATTAATAACTCAGCCCCCTGACCCCCCCAAATTTGGGGGGCTTACAGGGAATAGCTTGACGAAGCTCCGCTGCCATTTTGGTGTTATAAATGGCTGTGATCTTTATTTCTGAATACATAAACATAACAAAACATGATGTACTCAAAAATTGGAGGCATGTTTCAGTGTGGAAATGGCAGGGTTAGTTTCCTCAAGCTCTTCCCTGTAGGCTCCCCAAATGTGGAGAGTTTTGGGTTTCAGTGGGTTGAGTTATTAAACTCCAAAGGGAATCCCCCTAGGAAAAAACCATTCTAATTGAGTCAGAAGTTTGGAACTAAACTGATAATAGCCCCCCTGCGGGGAAGTGATTAGCTGCTTCTGACTAAAATCTTTTTCCTAGGGGCACCCCCTTTGGAGTTTAATAACTCAGCCCCCTGAACCCAAAACCTCTCCAGATTTCGGGGGCTTACAGGGAAGAGCTTGAGGAAGCTACCCTGCCATTTTGGTGCCTCTAGGACCCAGGGAGCATTTCATTTGATTTCATTTTGTTACAAAACCACTTTAGAAATTGTTTAGCAATGAAATGAAAAAAACCACTAAAGAAACAAACAAAAAACCCTGCTATATTTCCATTTCATGCCTGTGTGTAATAGGTATTCCTCAGAACACTATATTGTTGCAAGTTATTCCTGCTGTAATGTAAAGGTTTTTAAGGGTGGTTTGCTCTTGACTAGGCAGTTACAAGGCATTCACTGTCCAAACACATGCTGTTTATTTATTGATATGGATGATTCCATCTGATTGAATCTTTCAGCTTCTATACACAGCTGTTTCAGAATAACTTGACTGAATCAAGTGGTTAGGTGTGCAATCTTCACATCTCAATGGCATACAGACATCAAGCAACCCTATTAGGTTCAAAACAGCCCACTGTCAATTTGCCAATATAGTGAAGAAGGCTTAAGAAGAGGGCCATTTCAGGATATTGGCAATTTAAACAATTAATCAGATCCTCCAGGCATTTTGGTTTCCCTTTCTCTTAAAGATCAGGTCAAGAGTCAGGCAAGAAGTAACAGACCAGTGGTTTATTTGTTTGTTTATCTGTTTGTCTGTTTGTCTGTACCCTGCCAATCTGTCCAGGCATCAACTCTGGGTTTACAACAGTCAAAATGAGAACAGAAATAAAATAAACAGCAACATAAGGAATCATAAATTAACACAAATAAATTAAATCTTATAGGAGCCTGTCGGCAGAAACAAACCATGTAAAAATCGAAAATCTAAAACTGAGGAAGCTGTTTGGGTGAGCAGTGAAACATTTCTGTCTCTCAAGAAAAAGAAGTCTGGTAGCCATGACTCAACTTCCAGATAAGCTCACCTGGATGACTGAGAATCTTCCCAGACCATCTAAAATCTGTTATCATAACACCTAAAACATCAAGAACAACACTATAATATGCTAAAGCAAAGGTTCCGATAGCGGGATGGATTTAGATTAGTAGGTTGGCAGCTAATGTGATAGTGGCTCGGAAAAGCCTGCCTGGAGAGCCATGTTTTTAAAGATCTCTTGGTTTAGGCATCTGGCTACAGAGCCAGAGGTTGGGAGTTCAATTCCCCACTGCGCCTCCTTGACAGGGTCTGGATTCCATGATGCATAGGGTGGCTTCCAGCACTGTATAGTTCTAAAATGGTGGTGATGATTAAAAGCAAACAAAATTTTCCCCTCCTTGCCCACTCCTATCTCCTCCAACTTCCAAGATAATGTTTTCTGGTTGGCTTCTTTTTTTAAAGTGATGCAGTGCATATGCCCAGGCCAGGACATTTAATTCTCCCACACACAAACACTTCCTCGGCCCTTGCACAGAGCATCTGGCTATTGGGTTGCCAGGAGGAGCACTTGCACTTCTAAATGTAGTTTTACATCACTGCTCCTATTAGAAGGATCAGGGTTCCAAAATATGCCTGAACAACTGCAATCTGTATCATTCTATATGGGACTTGAACTTCCAGTTCCAAAAGCCCTTGCTTTGCATAGCCAATGATCATGGCAGCTGTAGACAAAGAACTTTTGGCATCCTATATTTAGCAGGCAACTTATCTTTGGGGATTATTTCATCTGTCCAAATGGTTGGTGCTTCCCTTCAACTTCTAGGTATAAAGGAGTTGAACATGCCCCTCATTTGGGTCATTCTCATCATAGTAGCTTCTGCTCCTACTTCAGTGATATTGATGAAAGAGCTCTGCCCTCTGATGACTTGCACCCTTCATAAGAAGAAAGCCATGTGCCCCCCCCCCCAACACACACACTTCATTTGCTCATCAGCTCTTAGGGAGAAAATGCCTTTGCCATCTTTTTTGCCCCCTTGTCTTTGTGCAAGACTAAGGCATCACTGGAACATATCTGAGGTTCACTTCTATCTGCCTTCCCTGGAACCAGAGACTCTGCCAGCTCCTTGGCAGAGACACATAACACCCTGCCCAGGCACTTGCTGTTCTTTCATAGGCTCAATGTTAAACAAGGCAATTGAATGACAGATTTTGTTTGGAGGAATCCTAAGAGAAGTTGTAGGCTGTTTCTTCTTCTTCTCCCTCTTCCACTCTTCTCAACAGAAGTTGCTGCGCAGCCTTCCCTAAGTGCCTACTTCTTCCACACCCACAGTTCATGCTGCCTACAGACTCAAAGAAGAACAGAATCTGAATCTGCTCCAGCAGAACACAGACCCTTCCAATGAAAATCACACATGCCACACAGAGACACAAGCTCTATTAACTTAAGATATTGTCGGTGTCTCTATATAACAAAATCCTCCTGCCTAATATGCTGCAAACGGGCTCATCCCTAATAGAATATTTCCCTTGCTGATTTATAACATATTAATCTACACTTCTAACCCTAAATTTTATTCCTAATTATATTATTATATAAACCTGCAGGCAATGGAATGTGGGGAATGAAAATGTGAGTTGAGGGTTTCGGACAGACACAGAGAAAACTGCTGCAGTGCAGGCTTGCGCTAGAGCAAATCCTAATAGCAAGTGCTCAGGAGATTTATAAATATCTAGTCACAAAGAGTCGGTCACGACTATAATGACACAACACACACATGCACACCTTTTCAACTGGAAAGAAACAAGGTAAAAAAATACATTCTGTGTCTGCTTCTAGATTTCATAGGTGCAGACAGACAAGTTTTGCTTTAACCCAACGAAGAACCCTGTTTGTTCTGCCAATGCAATGGACAAACTTGCAGAGGCTCTAGCCGGACTCTTTGTTTACAGAGCGAGAAGGGCAGGATCTAAGCGGATACATGCACACCTTTGTTTCAACAGAATCAGCAACCCCCTCTTCGCAGTGTTAGCAGTCTGCATTCAAGAACAATGGGGTATCACCTCTGGCTCAATCATCAGGAGTCTTCCCCTCCTTCCATACTCAGATTTCATACTCCTTTGCCTTATGACAAGTTCTGCAGAAGCTTGCTTTTAACTGCTGAGGGATGGAATAGAAGTATGACTCAAATCAATTATGTTCAAAGCAAAAGAAACACTGACTGTCCTCCCTGCTCTGAATCCTTCCCCAGCTGCCTGTTGCTGCCACTTTTCCTGGCTAGCCGTCTTATTCCCCACCCCGACCCTGCTCTTCCTCATCCCCCAAACATGTGTTTGCTAACCACTTACGAGCACACAAAAGTTCTTTGGCAGCTCAGCCTTGTACCTATTACTTGGCACGACCAGATGCAATCTAAATTCATTAGCAAGACACAATAAAATCCATGGCCCTCTAACACAGCCCATTCACAGGCTGATTTGTGTGGCTAGCACGCCTGCCTGTGCCTGAATGGAGCGGACTGCGTACATTCTGTACACATACATTAATTAGGGCTCTTTGGCTTTGGCTGACAGATGGGAGAAACTTGTCTTTCGAGACCATGAATAGCAGATAGAAGGGGGAGGGAGAAGAGATAAAGCTTGCTTTTTAACAAGCTTTATGACTTTTTGTAATTAGTTGGGAAATTGTCCTTATTATTAACGAAGGTGTACCCTTTCTCTATCCATCTGCCTTCCTGTTTTTTTTCTAATTTCCTGCATCGCTTAGTTGGCACGAATTGCTATCCTTACCTCCTTCCTGCAACTCTACCCCTTTCTGTGTTGCATAAGATGTTCATACATCTTTTCTTGAACACAAGTCTCTGTCAACATCATTGACAGTACTTTGTTAGGACGGGATTTTTTCCGCAAAATTTGAGACAAACATATGTAGGAAAATCTGTCTGATGTCTCTTTAGACTTTGCTTCCTCACCCATGGCTTGTCACCATTTTTAATTGTTTGGCAGAATAGGATGAGATTTATAGTGAAATTTACCTCTTGCGAGGGTATCATGTATTTCAGATTTTGGAAGAATAACAGAGGAAGTCTTGTGCAGAAGAACCCCCCCCTCTCCCTTTGAAGGATGTGTTCATCTTTCTATATTTTTATAGGGGGAAAGACAATCGAATAAGGTATTATGAAAATGAGACATGGAACAGAGGCTTTATTTTAAACTTTTATTTTCCTGTGTTAAGGAAAGTGCCATGTTGCAGATGAGCCCCAAAGGAAACAAAATAAATTTTTAAAAATCGTGAACCTTTTCAGATGGGCAAATGCAAGGACTAGGGTTTTGCAATGAATGAAATATGGTAGTTTCAAATTTTTGTTTGCATTCTGCCCAGCTGGCATCAAAATCACAGAAAGGACATGGAAGGACATTTATTTATTTATTTATTTATTTATTTATTTATTTATTTATTTATTTATTTATTTGATTTCTTTGTTGCTGTTGTTCAGTCATGTCCAATTCTTCATGACCCCATGGACAAGAGCACACCAGGCCCTTCTGTCTTCCACTGCCTCCCAGAGTCTGGTCAAATCCATGTTGGTGGCATTGATAACACCATCCAACCATCTTATTCTTTGCCATCCCCTTTTCCTTTTGCCTTCAATCTTTCCCAACATCAGGGAATTTTCCAAGGATTCCTCTCTCCTCATCAGGTGGCTGAAGTATTGGAGCAGGGCTCCTCAAAGTTTTCAAACAGCAGGCCGGTCCACCACCATCCAGACACCACTGGGGGCCAGACTGCATCCCTGCCCCTCCCAAAGAAAAAAAGGCCGACATAGGAAAAAAGGGGGTGGGAGGGGCAAGTGGGCAGAGCCCCCCACGATTGGCCCATGATTATTGTGTCTCCAGGGCCCCAGCAATGCCTCCTGCTCCTGATCACCACCCTGAGGTGCCACCGCTGGGATCCCTCTGCTGTGCCTCTTCCTCCTCTTCCTCCTCCAGTGGCAGCAGCTGGAGTGGCTCTCCTTCCTTCCTTCCTTCCTTCCTTCCTTCCTTCCTTCCTTCCTTCCTTCCATCCATCCATCGGGAAGGAGGCAGCAGCCCAGGCAAACTCAGGCCCCTCATCAACTTCTTGGCAGCCACTCAGAATGAGGAGGGTAGCAAGGCTGGCTCCACTCTGCACAGATCCAGCTGTGTGCCCTGGCCATCACACCTTCGCTGCCTCCTCTCTTGGTGTGGCCTGGCCCGACTTGGTGCGCTGCAAGTGAGGGAGGAAGGGAGCAAGGGTTGGGAAGGAGGGAGGGGAGGCAGGAAGGCCTGCCCAAAGTCACATGCAGCCCACTCACGGGCCGAGCCCAGCCCGACTGTGGTGCTCTCTTGGCTCGCCAGCCTGCCCATCACCAACTGGGGACAAATGCAGCACCACCAGCCTCCCAGGAACCAGGCTCAGGCCACTGTTGGCCTTCTCTTCCCTTCTCTTCTTTCTCCACCACCTCCTCCTCGCTGGTCTCTAACCCAGTGATGGTGGTGGCAGCTTCAGCCTCTGGCCATGGATGGGCTCCCTCCTCCCCTCCCTCGCTCCATGGAGCAAGGCAGCAGCTCAGAGGAGGCTGGGTGGGCAGGAAGTAGGTCTGTTTCCCCCTTGGTCACTCATCATCCATCCCTCTGTCGATCCACTGCCATGGCTGCTCCGGCTCAGAAGGCTGGCTGGCGCTGCCTCTGCCTGACCCCTTCCTTCCTCACAACCACAATAATACAGGCGGTGGCCACACATGGAAGGCAGGTGGGCAGGATGGAGGAGCAGGGGTGGGGCCTCAGGGCCACGGAGGGAGTGGGAGACCTTGCCCCGGCCCTTCCTTTTTAAATTGCCTCGCTTAGCTGCAGCCGGTGCCCTGACCATCTGAGCAATGGGGGGTGGAGCCCCACTAGCCAGCATGCCGATCATCTGGGCCATGGCTGGGTGTAGTGGGGGAAGCGACATAGTCCACCAAACTGCCTAAGCAATAGAAGCAGCTGCGGAGGTTGGCTTGCTTGGGAAGCAGGGGGTAGGTGGGGGGAGGGTTGCAATTGGTCCCGGGGGCCAGATTCAGGACCCTGGGGGGCTGCATCTGGCCCCCGGGCCTTAGTTTGAGGACCCCTGTATTGGATCATCAGCTTTCAAAATCTGTCCTTCCAGTGAACATCCAGGGTTGATTTCAGGATGGATAGGTTCGATCTCCTTGCAGTCCAGGGGACTCTCAAGACTCTCCTCCAGCACCACAGCTCAAAAGCGTCAATTCTGTGGCAATCAGCCTTCTTTATAGTCCAGCTCTCACTTCCATACATCACTACCGGAAAAACCATAGCTTTGACTATCTGGACCTTTCTCGGCAAAGTGATGTTTCTGCTCTTTAAGATGCTGCCTAGGTTTGCCATCGCTTTCCTCCCAAGAAGCAGGCGTCTTTTAATTTCACTGTTGCAGTCACCATCTGCAGTGATCAAGGAGCCCAAGAAAATGAACTCTGTCATTGCCTCCATTTCTTCCCCTTCTGTTTTCCAGGAGGTGATGGGACCGGTGGCCATGATCTTAGTTTTTTTTATGTTCAGTTTCAGCCCATTTTTTCACTCTCCACTTTCACCATCATACTGCCCCATCTGACAGTAAGGTCACTCTGGGCGGTCATTGTTGACAACACAAGCAGAAATAAAAAATAATAATTGCACATAATCATAATACAGCATAACAAAAGCAAAAATAATCATAATGTATGTTTGTATGTGTTAAAACAGTATAAAAAGGGCAGGGATAGGTCATGGGCATATGGAAGAAGCAGTTAACAAACAAGCACCCAATCCTCCCCCCTCAGGTCTCAGAGAATCCACCCACCCTGGTTTGGAGAGACAAAACTGGCAGCAAGCGCTAATAGGAACTCAGTCTAGTGGTGTGTCTATTATTCTATCCACACCCACCCTCCAAAACAAACACACACACGCACACACACACACACACACACACACACACACACACACACACAGAGAGAGAGAGAGAGAGAGAGAGAGAGAGAATGAATGAGAGAGAGAGAGAGAGAGAGAGAGAGAGAGAGAGAGAGAGGCCGTTACTTCACGAAGTGCCTCGCTTCGAACCGACCTTGCCTTCGCTGTGAATTCGGTGGCGGTCACGTGGTCTCCCTTCGATCCCACCCCTGTTTATCAGTGCTCACGCGCTGCATTTTTACTACCGAATCGATTACTACCTCACGTGCTCCCTTCGCATTAGGACGCCACTTTGCAACGTTCGCTTGTTCCCATCCTTAAAAAAAAATAAAACTCGGCGTATCGATGCATCAATACTTGGCTGTCATTTCCGACAGAGCTGGTTATGTGTCTAATCTGGTGGTGGAGAGAAGCGGGCTTGAACCCCCCCCCCTTACGTGGGGAGACTTGAAATCCAGCAGGGTAAGGGACTCCTGCCCAACCTCTCCCCTTTGGATGCGTCTTTCCTCCCTCCCCATTCCCTTCTCGCTCCCAGAGGGTGTGCGGTATGATTTTCAAGTCCTCCCTCTGATGCAGACCCGACCGGATCGCCCGGCAGCGGAACTCCCTGGGCGTCCCACGAGGGGACGGAGGTGATCGGGCTTGAGGGCGTGTTGCCGAGTCGGAGCGCGCGCGCAGTTACTGCTTCTCGCCGCGCCGAGCATCTTCAGTTTGGAAGCCGAAAGGGTCGTTTGCAGAGTTTGGATATTTAAAAAATAAAAATAAAAAAACCCCGAGTCCACACGTCACGTTGGGAGCGAAGCGAGATGCGAAGCGAAAAGATTCCCGGCAACTGGCAGGGGCACCACTCGCCCCGGTTGGAGCACGGTAAAGGGGGTGTGGTCGGGGTGGCATCGCAGCCAAAAAGGAGGGGAGTGCGGACTGAAACGATGGATTCGCACAGAAAGGAGGGGTTGCCGCGAAGTGAGCGGTTCGTGAAGTAACGGCCAGAGAGAGAGAGAGAGAGAGAGAGAGAGAGAGAGAGAGAGAGATTATCAGACCCTAGGCCTATCAGTCATGGTAGCCTTCATCTCTCCTCCCTCTCTTCCCCTCCCTGGTGTTTTCACACATGCAAGGGCTGATGAGAAGTGTTACCAATTTTCAGAGACAGCCCCATCTGCCTTGCTTGACTTTTCTTTGGAAAATTAATTGCTAATGAATCTCCTGGGGTGTTCAGATTTGGGTTTGGTCATTTGTTTTGGATAAGCATCACTTATTTATTTTAGTTTTGAATATTTTTACCCTACCTTTCTCCTTAGAAAAGGACCTAAGGCGGCTTACAGTAATGAGGGACAATATACAGTCCAGTACAATTCAGACATATTTGAATTTAAGAAAAGGGAATTGAGGGGTACCTTAAAGCATTTGAAGGCAACATTAAAGCAGAAAGAGAATGCGAGCAGTTAAGAAAAGAGTATCCATTCACTTCACTTTGGATATCTCCAGATCTGCCCAAATCATTTGCATTTAGTCTGGTTCAGTTTGGTGAATTTGTCCAAATGTGCACGTAGGCTACTGCACACCTGGGAATATCGAGACCCTGTGAAGCACATCTTCCTCATGGAGGGGGGAAGAAGCACTGCTGTTCCTTGCAGTGTACTCAATTGGATCCCATTCAGTTTCCTTGTGGGATCAGAAACTCACCTGATCCTGCAGAAATGCCGACGTGTGTGGTGAGAAGGAAAGAGACTGTGGAATTCAATGGGAGCGTCAAAGCATCTTGGCGAAGGGGGAAGTGAAAAAGAGACTGCCACACTTTACCTTTCAACAGGTGTGTCAGGGGAGTCATTCGGCATACCAAGGGAACGTCACTGCTAACGTTAGGGAAAAAGGGGGCAGGTAATAGGAGGGAATGTGCAAAGAAATGAAGATAAGAGGTGCGCCGAGTGTGGATGATGTGACTGTAGATAAGCAGAAGACAGTTTCTCTGCTTGGAATCTGAGACATTGTGTGTCTCCCCAGTTTCGTTTTTGTAATCCAAAAATTTTGCATTTCTACTGCGTGACATTCTAGAACAGGGATGGCAAACCTTTTTGACACCGAGTGCCGGCGGGGGTGGGGTCGGGGTCGGTGGCAGCGGGGGGCAGTGGTGGGGGCAAGGACAGCAAGGGTGATGGGGGTGGAGGGGTAAGGGACATTGGCAGTGGTGGGGGGCAGGGATGGTGGTGGTGATGGTGTCGGAGGCAGGGTCAGGGGTGGCGGTGTCAGGGGCGGCAAGGGCGATGGAGATGGGCGATCGGGATCAGCGGCAGCAGGGAGGCAGGGGTGGTGGTGAGGGTAGCAAAGGTGGTGGGGCGTTGGTGGGGGCAGTCATCGGCGATGGCAAGGGGCAGGGATGGTGGCGGTGATGGTGGCAGAGGGAGGGGTGGGGTCATCGGTGGCGGTGGCAGGGATGGCGGTATGCCAGGCAAAAGCTCTCTATGTGCCACATTTGGCACGCATGCCATAGGTTCGCCATCCCTGTTCTAGAAGGATAAGACAGCAGATGGCATCAAAAGCCACTCAGAAGTCCAGCAGGATCAGTAATTTTCCTTTGGTGAAATTTGAAGAGCTTCCTTGGCAACGACGATTCCCCCCCCCCACCTCAAAATAATGCAATTCAGGATTGAAAGACGATGGATGTATGGAAGATGGAGATACCACTGGATGTACAGGTGTTGTATTCTCGTGCAGCACTGATTCTGCAGCCACAGCCACAGCCATCCCCGCAATTAGAAAAAGAAGACAGGGAATGGGCTGGCAGAAGTAACAACCATTCAGCCCTGTTCTCTGTCCCTCTGCCCTTTGTGCTCCTTTTTCTCCTGCTTGGGAATGCGTGGGAAGCCTGTAAGCCTGACACACACAATGGGCACAAAGGGCAACTTGTGTTCGTGGCTGGTTGCCAAAGAGGCAGTGAAAGCGCCGGCACTTGCTGTGCCCTTGCTTTGCACCTGGAGTTGAATAGCCCATTTGGCGCAACAAGCCAGATAGTGCTGCCTCTGTTCAGCGTTTCAATGCTCAAGTAGGCAAATATTGACACACTGCAGAAGTGCCTCTGTATTGTACAGTGTACGACATGCGAGACATTGTAGACTTACTCAGCTCTGAATGAATGCTCAGCAGGAGAAGATGCCAACTGTGCTGCATGAATTAACCTACACTGCTGATGGGAGCAACCAACACCTACTAGCACATACTAGCTACAGGACTGTTTTTTGTACAGCTACTCTGCTAAGGTTACTGATACATTATGGATCACACAGAGACAACTGCACAAAAAGACTTGGGGCTTTGGCATGAGTGCAATGTGCCCCAGTCTTTTCCATCTCCATCCACCCTGGCCTGTATCTTCTGAAGATCTCCTCTGCTCTCAAATTACTCAACTCTTTCTCCTGAGCAGCTTCCCAGAATACCTTATGTCCTTCAAAACCTTTCTGAAAACCCATATTTTCCATACCATTGTGATCCTCTTGTTCTCCTGCCCTATAGGCATTGATCATGAAGAAAAAGGAAGATGGTGTTGATGAGATATTTTCAACATATGGTGGCCCTCCTAGAACGTTCTAGGTATAAAATACTCTGAAGTAGACATGGGCACGACTTGGCGAAATTGTCGTTTCCGTTTTCGGATATCGTTTCCGTTACGTAACAGAAACGGTAACGACAATTAAGCTGTCAGAACTTGAACTCGAACCGAAAAAAGAAAAATTGGGTCTGATTTGTCGTTGTCGTTCTTGGCATCGCGTGGCGATCACGCGATGCCAAGCGGCACAGAAAAAAAGTTTTAAAAATAAAAAAAACCCGATTCCCGGCCAAAAAAGCAGACAAAAATATGCCTGCCTGAAGGCACCTACCAGAGGGGTGGTTTCTGGGGGGGGGGTGTCCCCAGCCTCCCCCCTTCCTGTCCTGGGCTGCTGGTACCGGGCTGGGAGGGGGCATCCTCGGCGTCTCCATTTGCCATGCGGTGCAGGGGGATCCAAAATGGCGACCGCAATTTTTTTTTTTAATCTTGGTCCAAAAACCCACCAAAGCACCACAGAAACATTTAAAAATTAGCTATTTTAAATGCTTGAATTTTTACAGTAGCAGCAGTGGGTTTTTTATAGCAGTAAAAGGTCGCACTGATTTTATTTTATTTTATTTTTATTTTTATTTTTTTACACCTGCGCAATGATGGGCTGGCCATGGGATGGGACCATGCAAATTTTTGGACCCATTCTACCAATCGCATGGCCAGGTTTTGACTGACACTTCTGGATGTGCAAGAGGGCATAAAAAGCCGAGGCACTCCCAGAAGAGTCGCAGTCCGGGCTTGGATATGGGTGGGAGAGGGCTGTGTGTAGCTGGCTGCTGTGCTAGACTAGTTTCGATTTCGCGGAGCCTTTAGATTTCAGTTAGGCAGGCAGGGAGGGAATTGATTCAATTGAATTTTTAGGAAATGATAATAATTCCTTTCATTCTCTGTCTGCTGTGGGGAATAGCAACACAGTTTATTCTTTTTTATCTCCTGCAGTTTTTAGCATTTCTTTTCTGATAGTACTTCAAAGGGGGAGGTTTGAGTGGGAGGGAGGTGTGGATTTATTTTAAAAATTTCATTTGCTTGGTGGCAAGCCAAGGTCCTTTCACACCCTGCCTGCAGCTCTGCTGTGGGTGCACTGCCCACTTTGTTTGCAATAAAAATTGCAATTGCTTTATTCGATGCAGTCTTGTGCAGCAAGTCTTTAAAGCCCGCCTGCTCTGGGTCATTGCCCCCGCTGCCCGCCACCGCCCCCCCTCCCCCCTCCCCGCCCACCCATGCCCCCGCCACCCCGCCCGCCTAGGCGCAAAAACACCTAGCGCCGGTGGGACGCCACTGGCTGGGACGTCAAATCGCGCGAAATCGCGGCAGCGGTAATGACAAATGACACGACAAAACGACAAATTTTTAAAAAATTTCACGAAAACGGAAACGAGCCGAAACGGACACGTCCCGAAAAACGACAACTCAAAAAAAAAATTCTGGTCGTGCCCATCTCTACTCTGAAGTGGTTTATCACCAGTACCTCCTTGGGGTGATGCTCTGAGGCCATGCAGCCCCCAAGAGTGCACAGCTGGCAATGCACAATAACCAAGATCATGTGTGGTACTTGCCACACATGATCTGGATTATCTCAATTGGCTGTTCTCCTGGGCAGCACAGTACAGATGTGAACAATTGCTGGCTATGCAGACAGGCATTAGAACCCACTGAGCTATACTAAAGGAAACAAGATGAGGACATGATATGGTTTAAGGAGCATGCAGTTAGGCCTATCTATAGTGATGTTTATAGACAGGCTTAAAATGCATGCAACATATGCAATTTCCTATCTTTCCCCTATTTCCTTTGCCTTCCACACCATGCACTTTTTGTTGTCTACAAAGTCATACCGTTAGTCTGTTAAGCTGCTCGGGGCAGCAACTTGTTATCTTGCTGGTTGCAATGTCTGTTCCAGTGCTGCTGTGCAAAATATGGAAAACATGTGCGATGGAAACTTGTATTAAAGGAGACTTTGCATGGACATGAATTTTGTGCACTGCCACAAATATTTTTGTCTTGCACTCACCCCAGTTTTTGTAAGATGCACAAAACAGATCTAGCTATCTATGTTGACAGATGGAATGGTGCACATCAGTGCAGTGTAATAGGACTAGGAACATACCAACTTCCCCAGTGGAAGCTTCATTGAAATCAGTGGGACGTCTGAGTAAATAGCAAGATGGCGGGCGGCAGCAGCTGCCTTTCGTGGCGGCGCTGCATGTTTTCTCTTATTTTCTTTTATGTTTTCTTTTATTTTCGCTTGTTTTATTTTCATTTGTTTTAGCTGATTCTGGCCCCCACCAGTGCTTATGTGGGGAATTGAGTTCGCCTGGAGTCCCCCCGCATTGTTTTGCCCCAGAGGACTGTGAGCTGAACTCAGGTGGAGCTCTGAGGTATGGAGTTCCCTCCACCCGAAGCCCACCCTTGCTCTTCGGACCTTTCATTCTGGCTCGCTTCCCGCTGCCTCTTGCTGTGACCCGCCACCCCCACTTGCCTACTGCTGTGGTTGGGCTCCCTCCTGGTCCCCGGTGCTTGCGGGGGGTTGGTGTGCTGGCCGCGCTGTCACCGGACCCTTGGTCGCCTTTCTGGAGGTGGTTCTTCCTCTTTGCCCCAGATTCCTTCTGGTGCTCGGCTGGAGCTTGAGGCTATGGTGCTCCTTCCACCTGGAGCAGGCCGTAGCTCGTCGGTGCCAGTGCTCCAGCTCACTCCCTGCCGCCCACCAGGACTCGCCACGTTGCCTGCCAGGACTCGCCATTCAGCTTGCTCCCCGCCGCCCACTGGGACCCGCCACTTCGCCCGCCGGGACTCGCCCTTCGGCTTGCTCCCCGCTGCCTGCCGGGACCCGCCACCTCGCCCGCCGGGACTCCCCGCAACCCAGCACAATCCTTTCAAGAGATCACAGAGTTCGTCTCGGCTGCCCTGTTGAGGTCTCCCCACCTATTGGTGGTTGGGGACTTCAACGTGCATGCCGAGGAGGAACTCTCTGGTGCGGCTCTGGAATTCATGGAATCAATGATTTCCATAAATCTATCTCAGCATGTTGTGTGCCCCACCCATAGAGCAGGCCATACCCTGGACCTGGTTTTTACCTCCATGTCGTCAGATTCTTGTCTGAGGGTTAGGGGTATTTCACCCCTGCCCATGTCATGGTCGGACCATCATCTGCTAAAATTTTCCCTGGCGATGGCCACCCCACCCTTCGGGGACCGTCGGCCCTATATTTGGGCCTGCTCCCGTAGGCTCCTGGACTCTGTCAGGTTCATGGAAGCCTTCAGGGAGCTTTCTGGTCGTCTGGCAGACGATCCGGTAGATGTCCTGGTGGATAGGTGGTATGAGGGTGCCACCGGGGCTGTTGACCGGATCGCCCCCGAGTGCCCCCTGCGCTGTGGAGATCGCTCCTCGCCGTAGTATACAGCTGAGTTGCAGTCAATGAAACAAAAACGCAAGAGGCCTGAGGTCATTTGGAGGATGAAACGGATGGTAGAGCGTAGGGCTGCACTTAAGCAGCTGACCGGCCACTATCTTTGTGTGATCAGGGACGCTAGAACAGCCTATGTCTCCCTGAGAATTGGCGAGGCCGCGAACCACCAGGCGGAGTTGTTCTGGGTGGTTCAGGACCTCTCCAATCCAAGTCAGCTGAGGCCTCCTCCAAGTGAGTTCACTAGCGAGCAATTTGTAGCCCATTTTAGATCCAAAATAGAGGCCATCCATTCCGATTTGCCCTCCGGATGCTCTAGTCTATCCTGTGATGTCCCTGGGGCCTCACCCCCTCGGTCTCCCCTCCTGGTTGAGTTTGGGCTGGTGTTCCCAGCGGAGACCTCCAGAGCTATGGCCTGTTGCCGGCCAGTGGCTACCTACCCCTTTTGACCCTTGCCCAGCTTGGCTTATCAAATCTGCCGAAGGAAACATGCCTGAGTGGGTGTCGGCCATTGTCACGACCTTTTACCCTTCCCGTTGAAGGAGACCGTGGTGAAGCCCACTCTGAAAAAGCTTGGCAGGGCGTCGGACAATTTATCCAGCTATCGTCTGATTGCCATTGTTCCCTTTCTGGGCAAGGTAGTCGAGAGGGTGGCTGCCGTCCGGCTCCAGTCATACCTGGAGGAAAATTGAATCCTGGACCCCTTCCAGTCTGGATTCAGACCCCTTCGTGGAACCGAGACTGCCCTGGTCGCTCTGCAGGATGACCTCCTCAGGGAGGCCGAGAGGGGGTGCTCCTCCCTGTTGGTTCTCCTTGATCTCTCAGCTGCCTTTGATACCGCCGACCACGGTAACCTGCTGGTCCGGATGGCAGAGGCAGGAATTGGGGGTCCAGCTTTGTCCTGCTCCATTCCTTCCTTGGCGGGCGGTCTCAGCGGGTTCAGCTGGGTGATTACTTGTCAGCTCCTTGGTCTCTCCCTTGTGGGGTGCCCCAGGGGTCGGCAATCTCACCCATGCTGTTCAATGTTTACATGAGGCCGCTGGCGGAGGTCATCAGGAGATTTGGAGTTTGCTGTCATCAGTACGCTGATGACACACAGCTCTATCTCTCCTTTTTGTCTTCTGCAGTGGAGGCAGTACACTCCCTCAACCTGTGCCTGGAGGCAGTTCTGGAATGGACCAGGGTTAACTAGCTCAAGCTGAATCCGGAGAATACCGAGGTTCTGTTCTTCAGGGCATCCTCGTCTGGGTACAATGGCCCCCTCCCTAGACTGGGGGGGTTCCCTCCAGCCTACAGACAGGGCCAGGAATCTGGGCATGGTCCTGGACTCAGCCCTCTCCCTGGAAGCCCAGGTGATGGCTGCTTCCAGGGCCGCTTTTATCCATCTCCACAGGATCGCCCAGATCCGTCCGTACCTCGACGACTCCTCCCTGAGGACAGTCGTGCAGGCACTTGTGATTTCGAGGATTTACTATTGCAATGCCCTCTACATGGAGTTGCCCTTGACCCTTCTCCGGAGGTTACAGCAGGTGCAGAATGCGGCAGCCAGGCTGGTGATGGGTGCTCGTAGGTTCAAGCACATCACCCCAGTTCTGGCTCGCCTGCATTGGCTTCCCGTTGTCCTCCAGATAAGGTTCAAGGTTCTGGTTTTAGTTTTCAAAGCCCTCCACGGCTTGGGACCAGAGTACCTGGCAGAGTGTATCTCTCAGAGATCAACTGGGACCAGGCCCACGAGTTGGCGCAGGCGTGCTCACTGAGGGTGGTCACACCCAGAGAGGCGCAGAAATCATGCACGCGTGACCGCACCTTCTCTGTGGTGGGCCCCATGCTGTGGAACCACCTCCCCAGTGAGCTGCGCCTTGCAGAGTCCCTGCCCACCTTTAAAAAGGCTTTGAAAACTCACCTTTTTAAGGAGGTATTTGGCGACCTTTCTATTTAAGTTTTTTTTTAATTGCCGCCTGTGCTATCCTTTAGGATCTTGCCTTCCCTCCATCTTGTTGAAATTTTTGTGTCTTCACTTTTGCTTTGTTACTGTTAGCCGCCCAGAGTTCCTACCTGGAAGATGGGCGGGATATAAGTCTAATAAATAAATAAATAAATAAATAAATAAATAAATAAATAAATAAATAAATAAATAGTGTTGTTCTGAGTAAATAACATTGTACAGAGGCAGCTTGGAAGCAGCATAAATTGGGGAAGCACCAGTAGTTGTTAATTTAAATATTAATGACATATTGACATCAACAATGGGCACTATGGCCAGTATGCTCTTTAAGGAGTGGGGAATAGAATAGGCATGTGAGTTTCTGCTGATTCAGTAGGCTCCCTTTTTGTATGTCTACTCTCGCACAGGTTGCAAGACTGGTCACACAACTGGTTGTGTGATCACCCATGTGACATGAAGTTGGGGAGCTTATTTTATGCCCATTCAATTCCAGATTGGATACTGGCCAATGTAGAGGTAACACTTTAGTCAGTGGCATATTACTGATATATTCTTATTTTTTTACAAAATAAATATGTATTAAGTCTTGAATCCAGTTGGTAATTCCAAATAATCCACTGAACCAACAGGCTTTACATAAATTGTTGAGTCCATCCAAAAAGAGATTCAGTGGTCTGGCATCCTACTTCTAGCAGTTACTGGACTGTTGCCAGGTGAGCAGCATCTCATCGCTTGAAATTTTAGGACCAAAACCAGAGACCAGGAAACAAGCATTTCTGACATCACTGAAGTAGAAAAGACAATGTTTGGAGGAGGAAGTTTTTGCAAACTTTCTGCTGCTACTGCTGAGGTTTGCTCAACAAGAACATGCATGAGTTCTGATGCTGGTACTCTATTCCCTGCCTTGCACAAAATGACACAATTGGCTCAGCATCGACATGGATTAGAGAGAGACCAAGTGGATGTATGCACTGGAGCAAACACACATATACAAAAACACACAACATACACACACTCTTTCATATTCCACCAGTGATCCCTGGCATCATTTGGCAACAAGTAGGGACTGATGCTTCAGATTTAAAGCCACTTCACATACAGAAATTAAAGTTGTCTCATCTGTCATAGCTGCTGAATTTCGAATCCCTGCCTAGAGACCCAAAGAAGCATAGGAATTCCTTGAAAGCTCCTCTGACGCCTTGGGACCTGGCAACTCGGCTAAATGTCAGATGGAGTAAAGGAAAAGCAAAGCAAAGCATGCTGCTTATATACCACCCCACAGCCCTTAAAGCACTCCCTGGGCAGTTTACAAGTAATTATACAGGCCATGCTGAATTGTAGCCAAAATTCTGTAAACCCGCAGGGTACGCCCAGACATCTTATCACTCATAGCACAGCAGTAAATGGCATCTTCCTGTTACTTTGACACGTGAGGCAGAAAAATCCCACCAGGACCTGGCAGTGAAAATAAATTGAAATCGGCAAAGTAAATAGCTGAAAGTATGACATCCAAACCCTTGAGGCAGCCTCATAGCAGGGATGGCTTTGTAAACCCTGGAGTGAGCCATCGTAAATTAAAGATGGTGTTTACTTGTTGCTAGCAAGTAAGTATAAATACAAAAGTAGGTAGCAGCATAACACAAAGAATGGGTAGATGTCAGTGAGTTCACTGGACACCCTCCATGTCACAAGGGTGCATTTTTCCAATTGGGAGCCATCTTCCCAAGAAGGAAAAGAAAGACATTTTGTTGGCCACTAAGTGTTCTGAGTACTGTAGTACAATTTGCTGCCCTATTAAATGTGTGTGTGTGGGGGGAGGTGTTTAAAAAAATACCACCTCATGACAGAAGGGCCAGGGCTTCCTAAGTTAAATCAGCTTCCTAAGTTGGACTTCTAAATCAGGAGAAACAATAATGTACAGTCAAGCTGACTTTGCCATTTCAATACAATACACAGGAAAAAAATGGACAACTGGGGTGAACCAAAGAAACTTGAATAACTTTTTCTCTTCAAATGACCTGTTCAGTACTGCCTTGCATGAATGTGCACTGGCTGTTCTCTGAACAGCTATTGCTTAAGATGGCTTGAGGGTTGTCAGGGACAACCACTTCTTCTTTTGTGCATACATATAACTACTGATGGTATCTACTGTATTTGTAACAGCACTGGAATAGGAATCAAGACAACAGTAAAAAGATGATATAAGCTTATAGACCAAATCTTGCACCCACTAATTTCTATAAGCACTTCTCATTCAAAGAAAGTGGCTGCAGTTTTCTGTGGCATCCTTGTTGATCTCTTCTGGAAAAAGTTCAAACATGTACAATGTTATTCTTCTCATTTTGTTGTCCGAGCAGTTCTGTGAGGTAGATGGGGAAATGGGGTGGGGGTGGGGTGGGGACAGAGAATGGCCCAATGACCTTCGTAGCTCAGTGGGGTCTGAATCTCAGTTTCCTCCCCCAGTTGAACCTCCATAGCACACTGGAACTCAATACAGTAATACCTCGGATAACGAATGCCCCTGATAATGAATTGTTTGGATAACGAATCACAATTTCCAGGTATAGGGCTGCCTTGGATAACGATTTTTCCCTATGGGTTGTCTCAGATAACGAATCACAATTTCTAGGTATAGGTCTGCCTCGGATAACAAACTTTCCTCTATGGGCTGCCTCGGATAACGAATTTTCCTATGGGCTGCCTCGGATAACGAATTTCCAGGATGCATCAGTAAAAAACAGTTATCCTGGGCTGTATCATATCTGTACCTTTAAAGTGCCCTTTATAAAGAGCTTTGAGCAAAAAACAGGTGTCTGTGTCATTTTCCTAGGCTCTGGAACGAATTAATTGGTTTCCCACCCATTCCTATGGAAAACTGCATTTTGGATAACGAGTTTTTTCAGATAACGAATTGCCTCAGAGAATGAATTAAATTCATTATCCGAGGTACCACTGTATTATATTAACCATGTGTGGGATTTCTCCTCTGTAACTGGGGACTAATTTTAATATTGCATTATATTTTAGTTGGGTCTGTTTTTAATTTATGTTGTGATATTTTACACATGTCAACATCCAGACTGTCCCTTGTTATGTAAAGCTTGACATACTTTTCCCTGCTGGCTACGCAGGCTCAGCATTGTGCAGCAATACTAGGCTATTTTCTGCCTTTTTGAATCATGGGTCCCACATGCATAAACTGGAGGTAGGTTTTCTGAATAATTGAATTTAAAACATATCATATACATGGTAATATGGTTAATCAAAGAACCATTTTCTTTAGAGAGGTTATAAAATAGTCAATAAGAGCTTAAGCTCAGAAACTATGAAGCATTTGTGCATCATAATCATGTGGAAAGATATTTTAGGGTTCTAAAAGTCACTCCATGCTGCCACTGTCAGGTTGTGGATGATCTAGAGCAGTGGTTCTCAACCTGTGGCTCCCCAGATGCTCCTGGACTGCAATTCCCAGAAATCCTGGCCAGCTCAGCTAGTGATGAAGACTTCTGGGAGTTGCAGTCCAGAAACATCAGAGAAGCAAATAAACAAGCAAACCATATTTAATATAAATCATTGTTCTGTGGCTCAGTGGGGCATCGAGTCATGATGTATTTACATGTATTTTATATGATAGGTAGTAATTAATAAAATTAAATACACTATTAGTCTCTTTTATCTTGAGTATTTGATTGGAGTTTCCCTTTCCTTTTCTTTTTGAAGCAATTTCCATTACTCTTTTGATCAAGGAGGGTGGGAAATAAGAAATAAGAAATAGATACAGATATAGATATAGATATTCTGTGTTATATAAATCATATGTAAAAATAAGTTTTCTTATTTCTTATTTCCCACCCTCCTTGGTGGACATCCAATGTCTTTGACCATTATTCTATGGGATTAAATTCATTTTTTTGTGGTCATGACACCCAAACTATAGATGGGGATGGGGCTGAATTGTGGCCAACCTAGGTTCTTGGAACATGCAGCTTTCCAGTTTATGGCACTCCCATGACAGCATACTAGTCCTCTGAAGGCTACCATCTTAGTTCAGACAAGACAGAAATTGAAATATGCAAGGGTCTGCAGGCTCCTTGACCTTGCCATGCCTTGTACCTCCTCTTCAATTTCACCTCCATGGTTTTTAGGAAAGCAGAGAAAGCACCTTGTTCACTGAAATAAATCAAAATGGGACTTCAAAGGATTGACTTGGTTTGACACAGGCCATCATCTCAGACTGAGTACTCCTGGCAGTGAATCAAGAGGAGGGAGATTGATTCATTGATAGACATATGCTAACAGGTGAAGAATTATTTTGTGTCTTATACTTTTGATTATTCTGCTGAGAGCTCTATAATGATTCTTGGATGAGTAGCTCTCCTCACAGGCTTAGAAAGTCATTAAAATCTTAGTTAGTTGATGTTTGAGAAGAGGTTGGCTTTTGTTCTTTCCTGGAATCTGCTGTTACCAAATTAACATAATAATTATTGAAGTATTATACTATATCAAAAAATCTGCTGTCCAATGGTTTTAAAACAATGAACTGTCCATAATATATCCTTCCATGAGAATGGCTGCTCCCTATGGCCAATAGTGCTGCACAAATTGTGTGGGGCAAGGGGAAACCCCTATTAGAGCTAAAAGTTATTTAAGACTGTGCCACATGGTGCTAGGCCTCTTTCATCTCCTGCCCATCTTCGCAGCATGAGCCAAACGGTTAAGTACTGAGTGTACATTTTGTGCTGTGCCATTCCTCTTTGCAACATTGGAAGTTTGATCGGATCGAACTGAGCTTATTGCCGATCGTATTAGCCCCAGGGGACAAGCTTTTGGAACAATTCCATCCTGGTCTTTAATTATGGATCACAGGCCTGTGCTTCAGCCATGCTTGCCAGGTAGATTATGAGCCTGAGTTAGGTGGATATATTACAATTTTTCCTTATAGAAATATTTGGTATTGAGGGGTTAAATAAAAAAAAATCATTTAGTATTAGACAGTGGAGAGTGGGCAGGAAGGGGAGGAGGTGAGCCTCTTGCAAGGACGCTGGGGATAGGTTAGTTTATTCATTTAAGTTTCCTGCTTTTTCTTATAAAAGGGAGGGGAATTATTTCTTTACAGTTATTGTGTTTATTGGTCTTTACGTAGTCATATATTAAATATCTGGGGAACTTACTGCTTTGTTCAGAATTGTATAAGCTGACTTGGTGGTTTTAGATCACAAGATAGATCTGACAGAGACACTAAATCACATAAAATGGAGGAACTTAATCACATGGGAGAGTTAATGCTTTCTCGTATTGCTTTATTAGAAAGTGGGCACATGGATACTGGCAGACCAACAGCAGAGATGGTGCCATCTGAGAAGACGAGCATCAGCCCAGCTGTGCCATCAGGAGAGCTGATAACAACCCAATGGATAACATCAAAAGCCCCGACTGCCTCAGTTAGGTTGCCTGATTCTGATGATCTTCAGGTTTTGGACCTTCCCTCAAGCCGGCATTATGCAGGGAGACGGTCACTTTCTTAAGTGAACAGAGCCCTGCCATGTGACAGCACACCTATAAAGGACATGACACAGCCAACAATGGCTTGGCTGAGAGCTACAGGATGCCTGGAGGTGCCTGTTCCCACCACCTGGTCATTGTCTTCTAATATACCTGTCATTGCTTCAACACCTGCAGTCACAGTTAGAATGCCAGCTGAACATGTGCCTACTAAGGAAATAGGGATTGATGCAGGGCAAGAACATGGGACACATTCAGGACAAGAGCAAGGGACACAAGCAGGGCAGGAACAAGTTAAGGATGCTACAGCTGACAAAGCAAATTCTGTCATCCTTGACACTTCAACAGTGTCCACTACTGACTTACCTATATGTGATTATTCATTTCCTCTAGGCGACCACCTGACTCAGTCAATGTCTGATAAAATTTTGAAGGGTGATTATGTTGATGTTTTGACCTACTCAACAGAGAGATTGAAAGAGCAGAAATTTAAGAAATTGGAGGGAAGGGGAAAGGAAAAGTTTTGGAGACACAAATTAAACAGATGCTGGTCAAACTGGTTTTGTTGTTCAGTCGTTCAATCATGTCCGACTCTTCGTGACCCCATGGACCAGAGCTCGCCAGGCCTTCCTATCCTCCTCTGCCTCCTGGAGTTTTGTCAAATTTATATTGGTTGCATCGATGACACCATCCAACCATCTCATTCTCTGCCGTCCTCTGTTCCTTTTGCCTTCAATCTTTCCCAACATCAGGGACTTTTCCAAGGATCCTCTCTTCTCATGAGGTGTCCAAAGAACTGGAGCGTCAGCTTCAAAATCTGTCCTTCCAGTGAACATTTGGGGTTGATTTCTTTCAGAATGAAAAGGTTTGATCTCCTTGCAGTCCAGGGGACTCTCAAGACTCTCCTCCAGCACCACAGCTCAAAAGCATCAATTTATTTATTTATTATTTATTATTTATTATTTACGCTTGTATACCGCCCCATTCCCACAATGGGGACTCTGGGTGGTTCACAATTCTGCGGCGATCAGCCTTCTTTATAGCCCAGCTTTCACTTCCATACATCACTACTGGAAAAACCATAGCTTTGACTATCCTGACCTTAGTTGGCAAAGTTATGTCTCTGCTCTTTAGGATGCTATCTAGCTTTGCCATTGCTTTCCTCCCAAGAAGAGGGATCTTTTAATTTCAGTGCTGCTGTTGCATTCTGCAGTGATCAAGGAGCCCAAGAAAATAAACTCTGTCATTGCCTCCATTTCTTCCCCTTCTATTTGCCAGGAGGTGATGGGACCGGTGGCCATGATCTTAGTTTTTTTATGTTCAGCTTCAGCCCATTTTTTTCACTCTCTTCTTTCACCCTCATTAAGAGGTTCTTGGTTGTGATTCATCCAGACCTGCCTTTCTCATGATGTACTCTGCATATAAGTTAAATAGGCAAGGTGACAGTATACAGCCTTGTCGTACTCCTTTCCCAATTCTAAACCAGTCAGTTGTTCCATATCCAGTTCTGACGGTTACTGCTTCTCCCACATATAGATTTCTTAGGAGACAGATAAGGTGGTCAGGCACTCCCATTCCTTTAAGGACTTGCCATAGTTTGTTGTGGTCTACACAGTCTTGGCATAGTCAATGAAGCAGAAGTAGATGTTTTTCTGGAACTCCCTGGCTTTCTCCATAATCCAGCGCATGTTGGCGATTTGATCTCTAGTTCCTCTGCCCCTTCGAAATCCAGCTTGTACTTCTGGAAATTCTCTTTCCACATACTGCTGAAGCCTGTCTTGTAGAATTTTGAGCATAACCTTGCTAACATGTGAAATGAGTGCAATTGTGCGATAGTTGGAGCATTCTTTGGCGTTTCCTTTCTTTGGGATTGGGATGTAGACAGATCTTTTCCAGTCCTCTGGCCGCTGCTGGGTTTTCCTAATTTGCTGGCATATCATATGCAGCACCTTTACAGCATCCTCTTTTAATATTTTAAAGAGTTCAATTGGAATGCCGTCACCTCCACTGGCCTTGTTGTTTGCAATGCTTTCTAAGGCACACTTGACTTCACTTTCCAAGATGTCTGGCTCCAGGTCAGCAACTATGCTATCTTGGTTATCAGGGACATCCAGATCTTTCTGATATAATTCTTCTGTATATTCTTGCCATCTCTTCTTGATATCTTCTGCTTCAGTTAGGTCCCTACCATTTTTGTCCTTTATCATATCCATCTTTGCACGAAATGCCCCTTTAATATCTCCAATTTTTTTGAATAGATCTCTGGTTTTTCCTTTTCTGTTGTTTTCCTCTATTTCTTTGCACTGTTCATTCAAGAAAGCCGCCCTGTCTCTCCTTGCTATTCTTTGGAAGTCTGCATTCAATTTTCTGTATCTTTCCCTTTCTCCCTTGCATTTTGCTTCCCTTCTCTCCTCCGCTATATGTAGGGCCTCGTTGGACAACCACTTTGCTTTCTTGCATTTTCTTTTCTTTGGAATAGTTTTCATTGCAGCCTCCTGTACAATGTTACAAGCCTCCATCCATAGTTCTTCAGGTGTTCTGTCCACCAAATCTAGTTCCTTGAATCTATTCTTCACTCCCACTGTGTATTCATACGGGATTTGACTTAGATTATACCTGACTGGCCCAGTGGTCTTCCCTACTTTCTTCAGTTTAAGTTTGAATTTTGAAATAAGAAGCTGATGATCTGAGCCACAGTCAACACCAGGTTTTGTTTTTGCTGGCTGTATAGAGCTCCTCCATCTTTGGCTGCAGAGAACATAATCAATCTGATTCCGGTATTGTCCATCTGGTGATGTCCATGTGTAGAGTCACCTTTTGTGTTGTTGGAAAAGAGTGTTTGCAATGACCAGCTTGTTCTCTTGACAAAACTCAATTAGTCTTTTCCCTGCTTCGTTTGGAACTCCAAGGCCAAACTTGCCAGTTATTCCTTTTATCACTTGACTCCCTACTTTAGCATTCCAATCCCCTATGATGAGAAGAACATCTTTCTTTGGTGTCAGGTCCAGAAGTTCTTGTAAGTCTTCATAAACTTGGTTAATCCCAGACTCTTCAGCACCGGTAGTTAATTGGTGCATAAATTTGGATTACTGGGATGTTGAAAGGACTGCCTTGGAATCATACCAAAATCATTCTATCATTTTTAGGTTGTATCCCAGCACTGCTTTTCTCACTCTATTGTTGACTATGAGGGCTACTCCATTTGTTCTATGGGATTCTTGCCCACAGTAGTAGATGTGATAGTCATCTGAACTGAATTCACCCATTCCTGTCCATTTAAGTTCAGTGATGCCCAAGATGTCAATGTTTATTCTTTCCATCTCACGTTTGACCACATCCAGCTTACCCTGGTTCATAGATCTCACATTCCAGGTTCCTATGCAGTATATTTCTTTGCAACATTGGACTTTCCTTTCTCTTCCAGGCACGTCTGCAGCTGAGCGTCCTTTCGGCTTTGGCCCAGCCACTTCATTAACTCTGGAGCTACTTGTACTTGTCCTCCACTCTTCCTCAGTAGCATGTTGGCCGCTTTCCGACCTGAGGGGCTCATCTTCCAGCATCATATCTTTTAGTCTTTTGTTTCTGTCCATGGGATGTTCTTGGCAGGGATACTGGGGTGGCTTGCCAGTTCCTACCCCACAAACTGGTTAGCAAGAGTTTTTTTTATTTATGCTGGCATTATCTCTAAAGCCAAACAAGAGAGGGCTTTTTCTTTGATCCAGTACATGGTTCTGATTTTTAGAGCTTATACAGATTTTCCAGGTACTGCTTGGCTGCAGGACGATGAAGGGTTCAGGATGCATGTGACCAAGTGCTCCAGTGTACACTATGATGTACCATATTATTTGTTATTGTTGCGTCTCATAGTGTTCTGCTTATATACTGCCCCATACCACTACAAGTAGTCTCTGGGCGGTTTACAATTTTAATTACAGTGTGCAGGCTACACATTGCCCCCCCAGCAAGCTGGGTACTCATTTTACCGACCTCAGAAGGATGGAAGGCTGAGTGAACCTTGAGCCTGCTACCAGGGATTGAACCCAGGTCGTGAACACAGTTTTACCTGCAGTACAGGCATTTAACCACTGTGCCATGAGGCTCCTGACTCAATCCCACCCCATGTTGGATGAATGTTTTTATAGTTGGCATCTAACCCATCAGGTTGGTCAAGCCAATATTGCCCATGGTTCGGTGGACCAGACAGTTCAATGCCATATGGCCTGCTGGGAATTTAATGCAAAGAGTTTCTGTTCAAAGAAAGCCTGCTGATTTAGGTATATTTTTCTCAGATTGCAGTGGATCACACAGCACAGCATCATGCACAAAGGGAAAAACCTTAGCTCAGGGAACAAGGATGTTGGGGGTAGAAAGAACCCCCTGGCCCAAATACATTTGGTAAAGGGCCCCAGTCCAATTAATGTTTCTGCTTTAGCAGTTTGGCTGCAGAGATATACTGATAAGGTTGATATTTGTTAGAGGGTTTTAGGTTTGTTTTACAGTAGGATTCCTGCCTTTGGTTTGAGAATTGCCAGAATGGTGAAGAAATTGAAGTCTGTTAGGAGTCATGAGGACATCATGGGGGATAAAATTAAGAAGGAAGTTAAGGAAGGCAGAGTTTTGGGTCTTTTTGATGACCCTCTGATACTATGTTTTAGAGTTTCTCCTTTGGGTGTGGTAACTAAGAAAGTGCCTGGTGAATTCAGGCTTATTCATCACTTGTCATATCATGAGGGTCAGTCTGTAAATGACATGATTCCTCAGGAATTATGCAAGGTCAGGTACACTTCATTTGATGCAGCCATGTGCATTATCAGGAATTGTGGCCTAGGTGCCTTTTTGGGTAAATGCAACATAAAGTCAGCATTTAGAATCCTTCCTGTTCACCCAAAGGGTTTTTAGTTGTTAGGTTTTGCTTTCAAATGCAAGTTTTATATGGATAGGTCATCACCTATGTGTTGAGCAATATCTTGCACAGCGTTTGAGAATTTCAGTACATTTTTAGAGTGGTGCATTAAGCAGAAATCAGGTTTGCATCTACCTGAATTTTTGTTTTGTTTTGTTTTCAGGGAAATCTGGCACTTCTCAATGTGACGAGCTGATGTTGATGTTTAAGGTCTTAGCTGAAGAGAAAACCGAGGGTCCTACAACCATTTTGACATTCTTAGGACTAGAATTAGATACGTCATCAGGCCAGCCAATTGCCAGTAGAGAAATTAATGAATTTGAGGCAGTGTTTGAAGGTCTTGTTATCCCGCTGATAAAGCCAGCTCCTGCCAACCTAGCAGTTTGAAAGCATGTTATCTTATCATATTACACTATCATATTCTATGGTAGTTATGTTCCTAGCTCCTGTCTCACCAACCTATGGGTTACCATAGAAACAACCATAAACAATGCTGCATCTTCTCCATTCCATTATCTACTCCTTTCTAGATTCTGGGAGTGGTGAAGGTCCTTTCTCCAGAGACTGAGAAAAATACTTTCACTGTCAACATATCTGCCATGGCAGGTAGGACATGTGCCATTTGGATGCCCAAATAGTTCTTTTCTTTTTGTTTTCTAACAGGATCACAGATAAGCCAGCTGTGAAGCTATGGATGCATAGCTGAGAAATACATAAGATTATAGATTGGGAAATAGGAGGGGAGAAACTGAGCAGAAGGGAGAAGGTGTTTACAGTTCAACAGCCACAAGGCACAACCCACCAATTTTCATTAAAACACGGGTTCCCTGTAATGATAATTAGGCTAGATCCCCATGTCTAAGGCCAGTTTTGTGACCCTCCATGGGATGTGGGTTCGGCTGAGGAGCCAAAAGGCCTGGAACCAAGATTTTCCTAAAGAGAGCAACAACTCTGAAAGGGGAAAGAGAAGTAGAGCCTGGGCTTTTAGGGCAGGGCTGTCTATATGGATGCTTTGTATAGGTCTCAATGTTTCCTTCTGGGAAAAGGAAGGGGACTCAGAGGCCTCAGAAGTTTCTAAAGGGAGACTTCGCTGAAATTTGTCTGATTCATGGTTTGTGGTGCCTCCAGACCAGTACTTTTTTGAACACCAAAACTTCAGATTAATCTCAATTTTGGAGGAATCTTCACCTGGCAGACAATACACATAGTTTATTTTTGTTTGCTTGTTTTGGTTGGACCAACTCTTTGGCTCTTAATGAACTATTTGGCATCCCAGCTCAAGCCAACTGCCTCCCACTGTATCCCTCCAATGTCTGAATCCAAACATTCTCAGAATTCTGAGGTTCCTGTAGCAACAGCAGCAAGCTCCTGGGGCCAAAGGTTCCCCTTTCCCTGGAACCTAATTTAAACCAATCTCTCAGAACCAGTTCCTCCAAAAAAAGCAAAGAACACACAAAAAAGCAAAAAGAACACAATAGTTTGGTTGATCTTTATCTCGGAGATTGTGCAGCTTCAAGTGAATTGATGGCTAACTAAGTCTATTAGTGGTTGATGGTATGTGATTGCTTTCAGAAACCTCCTCTTCAATTTCCTCATGGATGGCTGTGGCTCACTGGTAGCTCGATTGGCTGGTGAATGTTGTTAGGAAAACAGAGTCAGGGGCTTGTAGCCAATGACTGACAGCCAGCAGAGATGGCACTGGACCAAAAAAAGGACAGGAGGCTTCAACCCCAGGGAAGGCAGCTTTGCCCAACCAGTGCCCAACAAGACATTTTCCCTTTATTACAAGGAGGTGAGGACTGCTAATTAATAAACTTCAGCAAGCTTAAGCACCTACATCCTGAGGAGAATATAGCAATGGAACAGCTAAAATAAAATATTCCCATAATTTAAAGGTTGCTGGGACAGGAGCTGGAAACAAAGGACTCTCTTAGTATCTTTAAGATGTTGAGAATAAGATGGAAAACAAGAAGGTAGCAACAATGGACAGAAGATGTACTGGGGAGCGGGGAGACCACAGCCATGCTTCCTAATTTTAAGACACTGCAAAGTTTCACAGGTCAGAATACAGCCAAGCTAGTCCATGGTAGAGCGGCTGGTGACTAGTAAAGCCCAAGACACAGCCAAGAGAAGGCTCAGCCCTTCCACGTCACAGAATCCCACCAGTGACAGCCACTGTGATGCTGGAAGGAACCCTTCAGAGTGTCACAAGGAGGAGGACCTATGCTTCCAGACAACAGCCTTTCCACTCAGCCAGGAGACCCTAGAGGGCCCAGTAACAATAGACCGATGTGGGGGCTGCACTAATCATGTCCAGGTGCTGCTGTCCAGCTCTGCAGTTCCTTCTTCCCTTCATGAAGAGGGAATTGGCCATTAGCCTCAGGCTCCTGTTCCCATACCAATGGCCTTTCCCTATGAAAAGCATCCATGTACTGCCATGAGACAAGTGTATGGGTGCTCCATTTCACAACCTGGGTCCAGCTTATATCTGGTACCTTTCTATCATTCTGGTCAAGGCCAGCCATCAACCTACCTTCCAGGATTGGACTGGCCTCTAATTTTACAATAATGAATGGGCTGTTATCCAGTTGGCAGAAATAGGTCCCACAATACAGGCTGTCCATGTGAGACTGGGCTCAGGCAACCACATTGTGTTAGACCTCAGAGTGGTTGAACCTCAAACCATCAGGGCATCTGTTCCCACCAGCAGGTCTTCATCAACTTAAACAAAAGCCTGGGATTTCAAAACACCAGAAGGCTGGGTTGAAGAGCATTTTGAGAACAAGAAATAGTACCTATTCTCCACTCTGCGTGTGTTTTTATCATAACATTTGAAACCGCTATGCACAAACTTTGTCAGTCACATTTTTAACATTTTTAAAACCAAACTGACAGAAGATTATGGGCCTAGATTATGATGGCTCAGATAAATAGAAAGTCCACAGAGTGATAAAAAGCCCACAAGAGATACGAAGCCTATAGAAAGCTAATAACACAGAACAGATGCTGAAGCATAGGTAAGACCTGGAAGTTGAGTCATGGCTACTGGACTTCTTTTTTTGAGAGATAGAAATGTTTCGCTGTTCATCCAAACAGCTTCATCGATGAAGCTGTTTGGATGAGCAGCGAAACGTTTCTATCTCTCTCAAAAAAAGAAGTCCAGTAGCCATGACTCAACTTCCAGATAAACTCACCTGGATGACTGAGAATCTTCACAGACATAAGTAAGACCATTTTGACTTTCACCACTGGTTTTGTCAATGTTCAGGCTGCCCCTAGTTATAGGTATATAAAGTTTGGCATCTTTTTCCCTGCTGGCAAGGCAGGCTCAATATTGTGCAGCAGTTTGGGGCCACGTCTAGGTTTTTGAATCATGGGTCCAGAAGCACCATCTCCCACATACATAAACTGGAGGTAGGATTTCTGAAGAATTACATTTAAAGCATACTGTATACATGGCGATATGGTTCATCAAAGGGTAATTTTCTTTTTCAGAGAGGTTATAAAATGGTCAAAAGGAGTTTATGCTCAGAAGCTATGATGCATGCATGCATCATAATCATGTGAAAAGATCTCTTAGGGTTCTAAAGGTCACTCCATGCTGACACAGTCAGGTTGAGGATGATCTGGAGAGCCTACGAGACACATGAAGCGGCAGTACTAAGGATAGCTCCTAGTGATCACTTTCCTCCAACAATGGCTGGAGCTCAAGGACCCCCCCTTAACAGGGCAGCTCCCTCTTTCAATGCCTGATATGTTCTTTCCTGGACATGTCACTGCTGTTGGTATACAGATTCCTAGTAGCTCTTGGAAGTGGGTTGCAGGTCCCATTTTCAGACCATACTGTGGAGGTATCATGTATTTTGAAGACACAAAGGCTTCTGAGTTGGAGCTGTTGATGGAGACTAGCTATGGGTTCTTAGGCCTTGGATCAGAGTTGCTCCCCACTGGCTTCCCTAGCCTTGTCCAGGCTGTTACTAGAAGCTGGCTGAGACATGACACCATCCTACTCAGTTACAAACCAGGACTGCAATTTTTTTCCCCTTCAAAATCAAGAAGCAAGTGTACTTTGTGGATGAAACTAGGTATTTAAGAGAATTTCTGTTTCATCAGATCAACCTTCTCTCACCAGATTTTCTGAGAGATGCATGTCTCAGCTGTCAGATTTATGTACCAAACCTGTATTTGACCCAATGACCCAACTCCAAACATAAGATGCTAAATGCAAGATGTATGAGGAAGAAAATCAGGTACCACTTGAGGGGTTGACTCTGCAACAGCAACATTAATGGTAAAATAGCATTCTAGTGCAGTGGTTTCCAACCTGGTGGTCGGGACCCCTTTGGGGGTTGAATGACCATTTCACATGGGTTGCCAGGAGCCAGTGGGGGAAAGAAAGATACAAATGGCTTGGGTCTGGAGTGGGAGGAGAAAGGAGAAAGTGAGTTACAGCTTGATAGGTTGGAGGGGATGTCAGTCAATAGCACTGGAGGTTGCGATTGGCTGAGGGTGCCTGTAGAGGGAAGTTCTCTATGGCACCTGCCGCAGTGACCTGCCAAAGGCAGCTTGTGGCCTCTTCCAAGCAGGGCAAGGGGTCACCACAACATGTGGAAATGTATTAATGTGTTGCGGCATTAGGAAGGCATGGAACCACTGTTCTAGTGGGACACAGACCAACAGAGATGAAACCCAGAGCCCTAACATAGTAATTTCTTTGTTATTATTACATTTTAGACAGTACATGGGGACATTCTTCCTCATTTTTCAATATAACCTGGTTGGGTTTGTACATTGTGCACTTTTACTTGTGTGACACTTTTTGCACCTCTGTTTCGAGAAACAAAGAGCAGTTCTTCATTCTCAGAAAGAGTCAAGCAGCTCCACCAGGTGTAACTGTACTAATGCAGCCTGTTCTCTCTTCATCTTGCATTCATCTGAGCTAGAGCTCACTTTGCACACAACAGCATGGCTTTCCACTTGTGCAAAAGGTTCATGGCAGAGGAAAGAGAGCCATGCATAGAATGAACCATTCCATCTTCAGCTCAGAACAAACAAGGCACCAGCCAAAATACCTTGAGCAAGCTGGGCAGTGTGTGAGGCAAAGCAATGTGCTTATTGACAGATATGGTGATTTTGACAGCCGCCCCTTCCATAGTACCTTGGATCCTTGGATCCCCATGGCACCTGCTGTCATTGTTATAACTAGCTAGCTTATCAAATTGGCCAGGTACTGGGGAGAAGAGCAGAACAGCAGGTGCCTTCCTTGGGGCAGTGGCTGCTTCCTCTGTCTGAGAACTTCCATTGGTTATGGGTGGTGGGGAGTATTACTTCCCTTTTCTGCTCTCCTTCTCCTGCAACCACAGCTGCTTCCACCTGTACTGTCTCCACCTTCTCTGCCAGCCTGAGGTTCCCTACTCACCTGTTGGGCAGCTTGAGTGTACCCACCACTGATGGGAGGGTGTTGATTTATTCTCTACCTTAGGCAGTGAGAGAACTTGTCCTGCTCTTGCCTTGAGCCGGCCGGGCTGAACAACATCATTACGGATCAAGGGCATCCGTGTTAAAATAAGCTTTCATTTCTCATTGTCAGCTTTGCAGTATTTAAGCCAACCTGAAATCATCTCAGTTCAGTTCTTAAACCAGCAGGTTTTTAATCACTGGATAATTCTTGCTAGATTTCTGCCACTTTGTGAATATTAACTCCTATTGGTGTTATTTAAAATGGTCAAGCCATGTCTTTCCCACTTATGTGATTCCCTAATACTAGTGCATTTACTGGCTCAGAAAAACACACACCGTTATCCTTCATCTCTAAAGAGACATGCTAAGTGGTCTGCCTTTCAAAAGATAAAGTATCTGATCTCAGCAACATTGTAGGATAAGAAAAAGAGCGGTCACTTTTTCCCCTATCTGCTCAATGCACAAGTAGGATTTATTGAGGCACATGTAATTGATTGTGTTACAGACATGTGAATGTTTCTATGGGTCTGACTCTGTTTTTAATGTCTTTTCTATATCTATTGTAGTGGCTTATGGCTCAACAATAAAAATGGAATGAGATATAATTTATTTCAAGGAAATTGCTTCCTCCAAGCTAAAAACGGTTTGTAGCTGAACATGGAGTGGGGAAAGCAGCACCTGTGAAAATGTCTCCCTGCTTTGGCAGATACGTTTTCATGTGTTGTTACCATACTTATTTCACTAATGGATCAATCTTTAAAACAGACCTTTTCGGAATGGTTTCTGATGGGCTCCTCAAAGCATAGAAGAACTGGAACAGCTGGGAGATGCTCTTACTTTCCTGGATGTGGTGAACTCTTGGCCTTTGGCTTCCACCATGTTGCCACCCCAATAGACAGCATTAGAATGGTGGATGTCGGCTCATTCCGAAGGAAACACAAGCGTCTTTAATGTGGCCTCAAGCTGAACTTTCCTTCAGTGCCGGTTAACCATGAAAGGTTGTGTTAGCCATCTTGACCTCAGGGCTGTGTGTATGTTTAAGGCTGGCAAAGCAAGGCGGCAACTTGAAATATCAAGGCCTTTGCAAGGGGGAATGGCTTCAAAAGGAATTCGAGAGCATATTATGAGTTGAGCAGTGCACAAATCAGCCACAAGACCCACAAGGCACAATTTGTTCACATGACTGTTCATCCTGGAATTGTTCTTGGATTACTTAATTCAGAAACATTGGCAGGAATAAGCAAATCCGCCTATGGCTTGTTTACACGTGAGGAGGATGTTTGCCTCATTTCCTGAGATAATACTTCCCTTAAGTAGGGATCCCTGAAACATTAACTAATCATATCCAAGATTACTAGACAAACCATTATTGTGGCTGTCCAAGCAATGGCACACTTTCTTGAAGTATGATTTATTACAGTGGTGGACAATGCCTAGCCCATGCCTGCATGAGATGTCCACACAATTTTTGTGTTAACCCAAAGAATGGGACACCTCAGACTTGGCAACTCTAGGGAACGTAGCTGTTTTAAAAAAGAGATTGTTCATTGTGTTGTTATGAGTACTCTTGCTGCAAGTCACAAAACATTTGTACCTGAACTCATCCAAGAGCTGTATGCCCTTGGTCAGCCTGACATTCTTGTCTTGTGCGGAGGCATTATCCCACCTCAGGGTGTTTCTAATATATTTGGCCCACAAATCCAAATCCCAAAAGCAGCTGTTGAAGTTCTTGATGAAGTTGAAAAAAACCTAGATAAGAGGCAGCAATCGCTGTAAATCACTTTCATCTAACATGCCATGTCTTTAAAAAAAAAATTGATTCTTTGCTGATGTTGCAGTGTGTTTTATTTGGTTCTTTCAACCCATATTGTTAACCGCCCGGAGTTCCCTGGGAAGATGGGTGGTATATAAATAAATAAAATAAAATAAAATAAAATAAAATAAAATTGGTCTGCTGATCTGGCATATCAGAGTTGACTCCTGAAGTGGATATTTGACATGTCTGTGAGCTGAATGTATTAGGTTTAAAGAAGCAGACCTTGGAATGGCAGCTGAATGACGCAAAGGCCAGTGGAAGACATGGTGCTGCCTAATGAGAAAAGACAGATAGAAGCCTCCTCTACTCTTTTTGCAGGAGCCCCTGGAGCAGCAGCCAATTCTTACTATGACATTGGCTAGAGGATCGTGTCCTCTAATATACTAGAGAGCAGTTGTTGTTTTTTGGCTCCCAGAGCTCTCACCTTTCAAAAAGGAATTGCTGCGGACTCTGGGAGAATGGCTGGGGAGCTGTTGTACACAGTGCCTTCAAATTTAGCTAGGATGGTTGTGGCAAAGGCTCAGTGGGAGGACACACAATTCATTGGTGCATCTGCAACTCTGCTTCATTGAGCATCCATGAATCTGAGCAGGATGAGATATCACCAGCCCAAAGAGATGCTCTGGAGGTGTCTAAAATATTGGAGTCATGAAAAGGTGAGTTCACAGATTGGGCAACTGGATGCTGAATGTATCATGTTCTGTGGACATTAACCTGCCACAAGGAGCAACAAGGTTAAGCTGCCCACTTCTTATCAGGACTTCCATGTTTTAAGACAAAGAAGACCATTTTGTTTCAGAATATTTAAAAAAAAAACAAGCAAACAACTTTGTTTTAAAAATCAGATCTAAGTACGGAGCTGGCCCTGCCCTTAGGCAGAGTGAAGCAGCTGTTTCAAATCACAGATCTGAGGTGTCATGAAAGGGCAGCAAATTATTACATTAACTTGTTGCCGAATTATTTTTTTCCTGGGAAGGACTTCAGACAATGCCTGCTCTGCCTTGTGTGCAGAAACATCGCACTTCGCTTTGGATGCTGTGCATTTCGACCTGCATCTGTAAAGGGTTGCATTTGACAGGTTGCCTGAGATACTGATTTCTCTCGGGCCAGCTTCATGCTCGTGTGACTTATAAACAGGATCCAGGGGGAAAGTTGATTTGGTGTCCCTTTCCCTTTTTTCAGCACAGGCAAAGACTTGGTTTCAGTTCCAACAGAGGAAAAGTTTAAAAAATGCATTTGAAGGCACTGGTGTTGGAAAGGGGGAGCAAGTTTCTCTGGATTCTTGCTTACAAATCTCCAAACCCCACACAGACACTCTTGAAGTGTACTCCACCCTCTGCACAAGCCCTTATCCCATGTCCACTTTGATGCTCTAGATCAGGCATGTCCAAGTCAGGCCCGGGGGCCAAATGTGGTCTGTTTACAAATTTCAAGTGGCCCGTGGCTTCTTCTCCCCACTGGCTCAGTCTGTCATACATCCCCGCCAGCTGTCCCTTCCCCACACCGGATGGAGGCATCAGCTTGCAGTTTTAAGTTTTGCCTGCCCTCCCTGCCTCTGTCCACCACCATCCAGCCACCTTCCCAGCCTACCCGCCCCCGGCTCCATTGCTACAGCATCCTCCCTTCCTCCTTGCACGTGATAGAGACTTGTCCAAAGACCAGCCCGGGGGCCAAATGCAGCTGAATGGTTGGCCCCCACACATTTTCACCTCGCCAAATCTGGCCCTTCTTGTAAAAAGTTTGGACACCCCTGCTCTTGATAGTTCTCTGTGTTGTGGATCTTAAAATTGTCCCCTCCCCATCTGTTGCACTTGAAGAAAAATCAGTCAGTCAGACACCTTTATTGGCATAAATAAATAAATAAATAAGTAAAATAGACAATGGACAATAGAGAATAAAATACACAATTGGGGAAGTGTACATGCCCGAACCAGTATCAATTAAAAACAGGGAAGAATGGAGGGAATATGGGAGTATTATAATAGAACGAGAGCAAGGGGGTGTTCCCATATATCCTTATATTTGTCCAGCCAAAATTGACTGCAGACCATCCAGAATGAGCGGACTATATTTGGGGGTGTTGAACAAAAGGCCCGTTAAGTAACTGTGGCCTGCGTCGCTGGATTAACAGATAGATAAATGTGGCAATCTGCCTAGTGTGGGTTTTGTCTAAGCCTGAGAGAAGATTATGCAAAATGATCTCGTCCTGGTGACCAGGGAATCTAGCAAGATGTGGCTCTAGGTGGGAAGCGCGGATGTCCTTATATAGAGGACAGTATAGGATCATATGCGCCAGAGACTCGATGGTCCCTGAATTACAGGGGCATAACCGAATCTCTAGTGGTAGAGAGCCAAATCTCCCGTATAGGACATTAGAGGGGAGCACATTACATCTAGCTAGAGTGAAAGCACGTCGTTCCTGTGGATTCTCTAAAAGATGAAGGTAGCTGGCCGGCTTGCCAACAGGTAGTGGGAGTTGTAGACTGAGAGGAGAACATGCTTTAGAGGCTGCTGCAAAAAGGTCTTGCCTTTCAATGTCTAGCAGTCTAAGCTTTAACAGCCTATAAGCCTGCATGAAAGGTAGTGCCCCCAGTTGATCAGGTGAAATGCCCAGCGCCGTAATTCTTTGGAGAAACCGTTTAAGGCTGGGAGAGTAAAAATGGTCGGAGAGAATGCCCTCTATCAGAGGGTCTTTATGTGAGGTAAAACAAATTCTCAGCCAGTATTTAAATTGTCTTAGCTGTGTCTGGGTGTTCAGTCTGCTGAGTCCAGCCTCCAGACAGAGGGCTGCATAAGGTACACAATGTGGAACTGCCAATATTTTATAAAGAAAAGTGGATTGAAGCCTTTCAACCAGTGGATCAATGGCATCCAGCCAAACTGGTACCCCATATAGCAGTTGGGAAATTACCTTGGCTTTGAAAACCTGCAGAGCACTGGGGATATGTTGATTACCCCATATATAAAAAAAACGGTAGATAGCTTGGATGGTCAGTCTGGCTGAGTTGATAGTGATATGCCTATGTCTGGCCCAGGTGTTACGGTAAAAAAAATTTAGACCTAAGTACTTAAATTCTTTGACTTGTTGTATTGCTTTCCCGTGAAAAATCCAAGAATGGAGTTTCCATGTCTTACTGAAAACAACTATTTTGGACTTACTGTAATTGAGGGACAGTTTGTTGCAAGAAAGATATTTGATACATTCTAAGATTAATCGTCTTAAACCTATCTTGGTGCGGGAAAGTAGTACCATGTTGTCTGCGTACATAAGAATGGGCACTGCCAAATGGCCCAATCTTGGGCAGTGGCTGTTTACTCCTAGCAATAGAGGAGCGAGGTCATTGATGTACAGATTGAATAGAGTGGGGGCAAGAACACAGCCCTATTTAACTCCTCTGTTGATGGGAACGCTGCTGGAAAGAGCACCATTGCTGGAAACTCGAATGCAGCAAGTGTTCTCTGTGTGTAACCTTTGGATTAAAAAAAGCAGTCTTCTGTCTAAGCCGGCAGCCCGTAACTTGGCCCATAAAGTTCCCGGTCTACAGAGTCAAATGCAGCTTTAAGATCTAAAAAGGCAGCATATAGTTGACTCTTCATATGGGCAGTTTGCTTGGCTATAAGATGAGATAATATTAAACAATGGTCCAC
The DNA here is from genome assembly GCA_029282475.1 of Phrynocephalus forsythii. NCBI lineage: Eukaryota > Metazoa > Chordata > Lepidosauria > Squamata > Agamidae > Phrynocephalus > Phrynocephalus forsythii. The sequence goes on along the minus strand of JAPFRF010000004.1, from coordinate 5,996,555 downwards.
TGTGGATTTATTCTCACGAAATCCTGCTTGCTCTGGCCCAAGTATGTTGTTATCTTTTATCCAGGAGTTGAGTCGAATCAGGAGGTGGTTAGCATATACCTTGCCCACGACTGACAGCAGGCTGATTGGTCGATAATTGCCCGGCATTTTTCTATCCCCCTTTTTAAAAATGGGTAAAATTATAGATTGAACCCATGACTTGGGCATTATCCCAGATCTATCCACAAAAGTAAAAAGATCTGCCAGAATAGATGCCCACCAGTCAGCATAAGTTTTGAGTAAATCAGGAGGAAGTTGATCAGGACCAGGGGCCTTTCCTGATTTCAAGTTGTTTAGTAGCTGCTTAATTTCTGAGATGGCGACTGGGGGCCAATCAGGTAAATCATTAGGATTAACCATGTTTGAAGGAGGGTTGGACATGCAGTCATCGAAAAAGAGAGACCGAAAATGGTCTTCCCAGGTGAGGGAGGAAATTACAGAGATTGGGTAAGTTTTAGAACGGAAAAATCCTGAGATCACTTCCCAAAAGTGCTTTGGGTTCCTACTTTTAATGGCCTTGCTTAACCTGTCCCAACAGAAAAATATGTGTGGAAAAACGTGCAACTCAGCACGTTTTACAAGTACATGGCCTTGAGGTGGTGAAATCCTTGTTGCTGTTCCAGAGCCTGTGGGAAATTGTTAAGTCCTCAGCAAAAGTGTTTCCCTCCGTCTTTGGTGTCTTCTTTTCTATGGTGTATCGGAGGAGGAGGAGAAGAAGGAGGAGGAGGAAGAGGAGGGAACCCATGCTGAGGCAGAGGCACCAGAGCCAAGGCTTTTTGGGAAGGGATTGGGCAGGAAGCCACTGCTGCCACTGCTCCAGCAGCCTCTTCCTGCAGGACCCCTCCAGCCCTTTCCAATCCCCTTGGCTATCCATTGACAGGTGATCGCAAAAAAACAGCCAGCTTCAGACGCCCCACCCAAAAAAGCGCCTCTTCCTCCTCCTCCTCCTCCGATTGTTAGCCCTTGAATTCATTGGTTAAAACCTAGCCGGAGAGAGCGGGCGAGAACTGGCCTCCTTCTGTGCCCGTTTGCATGTGCTGCCTGCCAGCTTCACATCTCAGCGAGGTCTTCTGGCTCCCCTGCAGAGCCATGGGCACCACAAAGGACAAGAAGGAAGGAGCTCAAGGGAAATGAGGACACCTTTAAATTGCACTGTGGCTTTTTTATAAAAGGAGAAGGCGGGGGAGTGGCGATCGCCTGCATGGACGGGAGCTGAACGTTGATATATCGGTATGAAATGAAACTTTGATGTGGACCCCATACGTGGGGTCACATAAGGTACAGAACATTAAAATGTGTCTGTAGGGGTGCATTTACCGCGTTTTGTACCACGTGACCGCAACAAAATAAAATATACATTTTACTTTGATGCAGTACAAAGTTGATGTGGGGTAACAGCCATAGGCTCTGGAACTAGAGAAGAAGCTCTTTAACCCCTGGACAGACTAGTTTCCCTGTTTCCGAGTCTGGGAGCCAAACTACATTGCAGACCTGCTGACACAAAACAATTGTGAATAGGCTTATATGGCTAAATTCTGAGGGTTAAGAGGATGATTCCGAGCTGACCTTGCCTCTGGGATATTTCAAGCTTTTGGTGAAGTCAGATCAAAGGGAAGTTGGCGATGCTTTTTAAGGAGTCTTCAAGGCAGCTTCCAGAGGTGCCAAAAACAGCAATGTAAGTAACCATTACAGTATCTCAATGCTGGCTGTGTGTGACTCTCACTGAAGGAGCTTTCCTTGCCTCCCCTAATTTGCAAACCAGCTTGCTTTGTTTTGTTATTGGTCTTCAGGCCATACACACGTTATTCCTTCTTAAGTCTGATTTCTCTGACACCTAAGGTTTCCTCTGATGTCATCTGGAATGCTGAGGTGGCTTCAGCTTGAATGGTAGGTTATCTGGGTGAGTTCAGCCCTTGGTCTGTTGGGAAATGAGAGTATGGGAAGGATTTCAAGCTACTAGTAAATAAGTAAAGGAAGAGCTGGTCAAGAAATAGTCATTTCCCCCCTCCTCCTCTTCTTTCTGTTGTTTTCCAGAAGTGGCCTCTGCCACAATTCCATTACTTGAGCACACCTAACAAAGGAACAAAACCAGGCATTATACGAAATCTTCAAAGATTAAATACCTTAAGTCCCCATGAGTTCAAGAAGAAGAAAAATCAGACACACATAAATTAATCAGATTTTGGGCTAAATGCTTTGCAAGTTCTAACCAGAGTAAACATTATAAAATAAATGGATCTTATTGTCCCTCCCATTGGTTTTACCACTAGTTGTAGCCCCATAGTCTTACCACAAACTATATATTTTGAATTTATAGCTAAACATTAATATCAGCTAAAAATTATGTTTGAGATCTTTTACAGTGCATCAATTTTCATTTCTCTGATTAACAGTTATGTATTCAGTTATTTTATTTTTCTGTCTTCCTGAACTGCTTTCTCTAAATGTTTATAAACAGTTTGTCATTAAAATTACTGAAGATGAAAATCATATGTTCAAGAAGACAAAATGCACAAATAAAAACATGCAACCCAAAAGAAAGGGAAATGCAAACAAAACTAAGGAAAAATGATCACATGGTAGTATAAACAGCTAAGGCACAGAGTCTCCCCAAATTTGTTTTATCTTCAGATTTTGTTAACCTTTGTGTTATAAATGTGGCCAAAGACAATGTGAGACAGGAAAATATCGATTCCCTATTTATGATAATCTGTAAATGGATTCTGCATGACCACTGTCAATGTCTGTGAAATCTGTCTTGTGCCATGAGGCTGTTTCCTTATCTGTTTTTCATTTTTATTCAGAGCTTGAATGCACTCAGTATTTTAAACATCAGTTTGGTTTAACCAATTCAATCCTTAAATAAATCAGTTCCCCAGCTTATGAATGTGGGATATTGTGTTTTTTGTATCCATTAGTCCAAAGACCGAGAAATAGACCAATATTGCGGCACAATATTGTACCAATGTTGTCAGCAGGAAAAAGGATGCCAAGATTTACACAGGAAAGGGCAGCCTGAATGTTGATAACGCCAATGGCAGCAATCAAGATGGTCTGCAAGAGGTCCACTTGGCCTCCTTGGCAAGGGCTGGACTCAATAATCCATAGGATCCCTTCCACCTCTGCTGTTCAAAGGTTGCTGTTGTGATGATGATTATGATGATGATGAAAGCAGGAAGCAGATGGTGGGAGGATGATGATGATGATGATGAAAGCAGGAAGCAGATGGTGGGAGGGAAAGGCCTTCCAAGCCCAAGCCCAGGCAAGGAGAGGGAAGTACGCCCTCCCATTAAACAACAGTTGAGATTTCCTAGAGAGATCATCACAGCCTTAATTCTTTGCTGTTGTTAATCAAGTGGCTTCTGACTTCATCCACCTGATGATCTACTTATTCCTGTTAAGCGGCAGACTTTTCCCTCTATGCCCCTGGGTAACTAAATGTCCCTTTGGCTGTAATCTATTGCGTTTATTATCAATGAGATTAATTCTTTAATTGGCTTTCCTTCTACTTTAAACTACTGGTTTTGCACATTTAATCATATTTTAATATTATTATCCCAACATATACATATTGTAAATATGTATATGTTTTAGCTGTTGCACACTGCCTTGAGTCCCTTCACTGGGAGAAAGGCAGGGTATAAGTAAGTAAGTAAGTAAGTAAGTAAGTAAGTAAGTAAGTAAGTAAGTAAGTAAGTAAGTAAGTAAATAAATAAATAAATAAATAAATAAGGAAGAGTTGAGACTTTCAGGGGGCAATCTGAATTTTTTAATTTTTCAAAAACTGCACAACATCATCAGCTATAGTGAGCATAACTTCCACTACTGGATTTCAACCTATGTGTATTTAACACATCTATCTATAAATACTCTAGAGTATAAGTCAGAACTGTGTCACAGTAAAAATGATAAAAGGTCCTGCTATAAACATAAACATTGTGGCATCAGCTTTTATGGATGGGGCTTAATTCCTTACATAGTATCCAAGGATGGTAGGTCACTATACTCAGAGGTATAGAGGAAAACGTAGTGTGCAGAATCTGATATTCCAAAACCATGAATTATAAGGGACTGCATTCAGTAGTCACAATTTGGGCATTCAGTATAAACAATGAAATCAGAAAGATGCACCCCTCAACTGTGAATGCTGGTTTATAAAGGGAATTCCTGGGGGCCCATCACAGAGATGCAAAACATTTCCCTGCCTTTAGCTCCATCATGAGCTACTGTTAATTAAAATAATAATAATAATCCTGCAGAAAACCCAGCAGGATCCTGACCTTTCAAAATAGTTCTGTGCATGTCAATGGATATTATTCTCCCTTGTTCAACTCCATCTTTGCAGGCTGCTTGTCAAGAGGGTTTATAAATCTAACGTAGCCTTTGGTGGCTTAATCCGAAGAACAAAGCATTTGATAATGAAACGCATGCCATGAAGTAATGAGTGGTGCTGAGTGAGGAGTCCTGTGAGCTCGGCTGCTTAGTGGACTGGGGAATCAACATGAACGTTCAAAATGACCGAGTGACATTTTTCAAGAGGGGCTTTGAACAACTGCTTCAGACAGGTGACAAGATAGCATCTTGATCAGATGGTAACCTTTCATTTTCCACCGACAAGTGAGGTCCATGGGAGAAAAAGGGCCTGGGAGAAAATCCATCATTCGGCACATGAATGCACAGTGGCACATGAACATGCGCTGACAGACCAAAGCTCAGCCCTGTCTGTCAAAATGACAAGCCCCACTCGCCGCTCAGAAAGCCCAACATATGTTTCATAAACTGCATGGCACACACAAGCCTCACTGGTTCTCGTCTAGCTTGTTCCTTTTCCTGGCCCAGGCCCTGGTGCAAGTGAGGGAACATTTTCAGATGCCAGCACCCCAAGAATGCCCGCCTGGATGCTGTAAAGAGCATGAAGAATAAGAGAAAGAAAGAGAGAGAGAGAGAGAGCTCATTCTTATACCTCATGAGGAAGTGCATGGGGTTACCTCAGCTGCCTCTCAAGCAGGTCACGTATGAAGGAATATATACCGTACAATATTTTAGCCGGGAGACATAGTGGCAGTGTTTCCCTGTGCCTCAGGCAGCCAAAAATATTGGGGCAGCCCTAGATATTAATCAAGCAGGAGCTTTTGAGCGAGCAGCAACCCTTGACAGTGCAAAAGCACCACCAACCAACCTGAGGCACACCAACTGGGCATTTGGTGACCATCTGAAAAGTCAAACCACATGATGCAGCCAGGACGTTCTCTCTTAATGTGTCATTCTGCACGTTCATCAATATGAAGAGAAAGATTTGATGGGGGCAATAATTTGGGGAGTAGAGATGGGCACGACTTAGCGGTATTCCCGTTTCCGTTTCCGTTACTCGGTTCCGTTACTCTACGGAAACGGTAACGGGAATTACTCTGCCAGACTTCGAGCTCGAACCAACGAACGAACAATTTTGGTCTGATTTGTCGTGCTCGTTCCTTGCATCGCGCGATCGCGCGATGCCACGCGGCACAGAAAAAAAAGTTTTTAAAGTTAAAAAGCCCGGTTCCCAGCCAAAAAGCAGGCGGAAAAATGCCTGCCGTGCCTCAGGGCACCTACCAGAGGAGTTGTTTCTGGAGGTCCCCGGCCTCCCCCATCCCCGTCCTGGGCTGCTCTGGTGGGACTGACCGCAGGCTCGCAGCCAGCAAAAGCCCAGTCTCGCTGCCGGCCGCCGCAATTAAAGCGCAAGCAAGACGGACGGCACAGGAAAAACTTTTAAACTCTCCCCCACCCATTCCCGGGCCAAAAGCAGGCGGAAAAATGCCTGCTTGACTAAGGGCGCAGGGCACCTACCGGAGGGGTGGTTTCTGGAGGGGGGGTCCCGCCTCCCCCCCGTCCTGGGCAGCCGGACTCGCCATGCCATGCGGTGCGGGCGGGGGATCCAAAATGTGGCGGCGAACGCAATATTGTTTTTGAAATCGTGGTCCAAAAACACACAAGCACAACAGAAACACGCGGAAATTTATAAACTGCCAGATTTTTCACAGTAGCAGTGGGTTTTTTCTTGCAACAAAATGTCTCTCCTCTCCTCCTCTGTCCTCCATTGATTTTATTTTATTTTATTTTATTTACACCTGCGCAATGATGGGCTGGCCGAGTGGCCAGCCATGTGGGAGTGGACGACCATGCAAATTTTTGGAGCCATCCCACCAATCGCATGGCCACTTGGCCACGGAGACTTCTGGGATGTGCCAAAAAGCCCCCTAAAACCTGCCCTAGCCCCCTAACCCTAACCCTAACCCTTAACTCCTTACCCATACGTCACAGACTGTCTTCTTAGTGGGTCAGAGAGGCACCCAGAGGTGCAACCCAGTAGCCCACCGTAACCTTACCCATCACTAGCCTAACCCTAGCCCTTGCACTAACCCACCTTAACCCTAAGCCAGATCTACTTGCATTGCACTACACGCAAGTACGATTCCCTTCTTTGTGAGACATGGTGGTGCGAGAGCCTTAGGCATCACCCTATGCCTCTGGCGGGTTCACTGGTCTCACTGTCTGCAACTGGTATGCATATCCATATGGCTATTGCATACCATTTTGCAGCAGCAGCAGGTGAGGAGGGGAGACCCCCATGTAGAGGGGTCTCTTGGAGCCTGCTTCCCCTTCCTAGTGGGTGAGGATAGGAGGCACCCACGGGTGCCTCCAGGAGCCCGCTTTCCCTTCATAGCGGGCCAGAGGAGGCACCCACCCCACAGAGGTGCCTCCAGGAGCCCGCTACCCCCCCAAAACCAGTACTAATGAAAACGAAAAAATGAAAAAACGAACCAACTAATTTTTGCGAATTTTCGCAAAAAACAGAAACGACCCGAAACGGAAGCGGCCCGACTAACGACAACTCAAAAAAAAAATTTTTCAAGTCGTGCCCATCTCTATTGGGGAGGGAAAACCACCCCCCACTCCTTCTGTAAATGTACTTGGCTTATTGTGTTAAGAGTAGAGATGGGCACGAATTGAAAAAAATGATGTTTTGTTTTGTTTTGTTTTGTTTCATTGAGGGGCTCATTTCGCTTCGTTTTCATTTTTCATGAATTTTCACCAAAAAAATCATTTCGTTAATTCGTTATTCATTTTTACCTGCTTTGCACGATTTTTAAAGCATTTCCGCGCATGGGCGTCCCCCAATGCCCCAGACCAGAGGGAAAACACTAAAAAAATTGATGCTGGCAGAGACACAGTATAGACTAGGTATGCAGGGAGGCTGTGAGGCAGTGGCGGGCATTGCCCAGGGCACAAGGCAGCCGCAGAGTGACTGCGGGGCATGGGAGAGTACTCACTGAGAGGTACGCAGTATGCATGCAGGAAGGCTGCAAGACTGAAGCTAGAGAGAAATCTCTTCTTTTTCTCCCCTAAGAGCCAGGCTGCAGCCAGCAGGAACACAGAGAAACACACCTGCCTGGCTGGCCTAAAGTGAAAATAACGAGTCACAGAGACAGCAATCCCACCCCAACCTAACTCCCACCGCAGACTGCAAGGAGGACAGGGGCTGCCAGAGCTTTTTATGCCCTCTGTGGCTGTCAGACCTGCCCAGTCTGCAACCTGGGCATGCTATTGGTTAAAGTTGTCCAAGAATTTCCATGATCCCATCACATGGCTTGCATCCATTTTGTGGCTGACATCCATTTTGTGTCATCCTTAAAGGGAAAAGAAAAATACATCGCAATGGGAGAAAGAAAAAAACAAATGTTTTAAGGACCCCAAAACCCCCTGGTACGTATTATTAGGCAGAGTAAATAATTATTGCTGCATTTTTTACAGATGTCCAGGGTGTTTTAATACCCAAGAAATCAATATCAGGCATCTGGCAGCCATTTTGGGTTGATGTCCCCTAACTTAAAGGAAAAAAATACAGTGATCTGAGAAAAGACATAAATGCACATTTCAAGGCCCCCCCTCCCCCCCAGTAGGTATTATCAGGCGGAATAAATAATTATTGCTGGGTTTTTACAGATATTAAGGACGTTTTTTAACATTTAAAACAGCTCTTTTCATCGCGCGTTGCCATTAACGGAAACGAAGCGTAACAAAGCTAATTTCCTTGGTTCGGTTCGGCACAGGGAAACATTCATATCTGAGAGTTCTGGTGAAATCAATGAGTGCCATTTTCCCTGATGTAGGTTCTGTAGATAATTAATTGGTACTTTGTATAAGGTTGCCAGCAGGAGCACAGGGTCAAGGAGGACTGACCTGGCTTGTTCTTGTGCATAAAAACATCCATTCAGGCTTCATAAATCCACAGGTAAACATGTTTACTGCATAGAAATAAAACATGGGAGCCTGAATGAAGACCATGTTGCTGTTTAAAGGCACAGGAGCAAGGTTTGATTTAAAAAAAACAACAACACTGGATATTTAGGCCTTTTAAAAATAGGTCCATGAAGCAAAGGACAAAGGAGTAATTCATGCAAATCTGTACAGTAATAGGAACTCAGGAAGCTGCTTTAAAATGAATCATACAATTGGTCTATCTAATCCCATATTTCTGGCACTGGATCCCCAGGGTTTAAGGCAAAATTGCCTCTTCATCCTATCTTTTAATCACTGGTAATGTATTTTAGTCTCTCATCCAGGTACTAACCTGTTGGTACCCTTCTTAACCTCCTACTCATATCCCATGCAAGGAAAACAGAGGCATTCACACACCATGACACACATACTCACATCTAGAGATAGGCACAAACTGAAAAAATGGTGATTCGTTTTGGTTTGTTTCGTTTAAAGGATCAGTTTGTTTCATTTTGTTTTTAACAGATTTTTTTGAAATATTTGTTTTGTTGGTTTGTTTTGATTCATTATTAGTTTTTTTTCCTGCTTTGCACGATTAAAGCCATTTGACGGCGAACGGGCGTCCCACTGCCCCAGACTAGATGGAAAACATTAAAAATAAAAATGAAAAAACCACAGACGTTGACAACTGCACAAACTGGACTGGCAGCATCTTCATCATCCACATCATCATCACATAATCCTTGTGTTGTTTTGTGTTGTGTTGTTGTTTCATCAATCACTTGCATCACACATCAATGAATCTCATTCATCCATCCCCAATCAATGCTAATAAAATAATAAAAAGGGAAGGGAACATATTTGCCTCTGCCTGCCACTTTAAGCCTCCAAAAAATCTTAGAAAAAAGTGATCTGAGAAAACACATAATTAGATGTTTTAAGCACTGATCAACCCCCCTGCTAGGTATTATCAGCCAGAAATATTAATTTTTGCTGGGTTTTTAACTCTTTTAAGAACATTTTAATAACTTAAAAATGCCATTCTGCACAGATTCGCCGCCATTAACAAAAGTATGTGGCAGCCATTTTTTCCTTAAAAAAAGATTTCTTGAAAAACATATTTTTAGATGTTTTATCAACTTAACAGGTATCATCAGGCATAAAAATAATTTTTGCATATTTTTGAAGTGTTTCACATTGTTTTTAAATGTTTAAAAACAGCTATTTCTGTTGATTGCCACCATTAACAAAATGAACCGAAACGAACCATTTTTTCTCAGTTTCTTTCGTTTCGTTCTGGATCCACTCTGAGGTTCGTTATTTGTTTTGTTCCATAATGAAATGAATAACGAATAACAAAACAAACCAAAAAGTTCATTTTGTGCCCATCTCTACTCACTTGTATTCATGTGAAGTTTGGAGTGTTTGCTGAGTGCTCAGATGTGGGATCTATTCCAAGCAGTCACACAACGCACAGGGGAAATGTACTCCAGCTTGACACCACTCTGTGCCCAAGCTCAGCCTTGCTGGCCCAACGGTAAGGTTTCTGCTTTTGGGGACCAGACTGGAGCTATTCCCCAGCAGCCAGAAGGATCGTTTTAAGGGAGATGGTACAAAGTAATGCTGTTAAAGTAAGCATTTCTAGTGTGAGCAGCTGCCTTTGCAGCCACCTGTTCACATCCTAAACTGGAATAGAAAGGGAGGGAAGGAGTGAAAACCAGAATGCAAACTCCAATCAGCAATGACAATGCAGGATTTTCACTTCCCCTTACAACTCGGTGAAACCAAGTGCAGGGGGAAAAAACACCTATGTTCTCCTTCAGAAACATTTTCTTCTTCTTTTGAAAGAAATCAAGCTTGGGACAGAGCCATGTTTGTACACGCTTCTAGATCAATTTCCAGACATTGATCCTTCAACCAATTTCTCAGGCAGAGCTCTTTCCCAGGCTTACTATATGAGGCCCTTTTAAACAAAGACACACAAGATGAAAACAGGAAGCAGAATCCTCTCAAAACCTGGAAAAGGGTGGAGGGGTTGTATTTTGCTTTCTCTGGTTCCATTCCTATCTTACTCATTTCTTTAGGTAAGTAACAATCGCTTACAAAACAGGAAAATCCTTATATCTTCCATCTCCTACAGACCTAAGAATTGGATTTTTGGATTTTCTAGTCTACAGATGTCATAACTCCATTCAAGGAGTTCTACCTTGTTTTACAGGCATCTTACACAACGTCATGTACCTGGGAGAAAGGCCTCAATGGGAAGGCTGAGTCTAAGCTTGTTCAGGGTTCCTGCTCATAAAGACAGCTCCCAGACAGGCCCAAGGTAGGAACAGAAAGGTTGGATCAACTGCTGCCTCTTTTACACACACAAACTCTCTCTCTCTCTCTCTCTCTCTCTCTCCTACAGTCAGGCAACATGGAAGCAAACACCCATTCTGTTCCCCTCCCAATGTTTTTAACAGGTTCACTTGGTAGACCTCCAGCTCACCACTTAATCAAAACCCAGCCATTCCCCAACCATACTAATAATCACTAACCAAATGCAGATATCTGCAGGATGTGCCACTGCCACACTTGCCCTTATGGCTTCCCACCTTCAGCATGTACCACATGCATATTGCTAAATAGACAACTATAAAACATTGTCAAGTCTCCCATGGACTACGTTCTTCATGAGAAACCTTGTCAGTGGTAGTCCCATAGCTTTGGGAAGTTTTAGAGAGGATCATCTCTTTCTTATGTTGGACTCATTTTTGCTGCCAGGCAATGACCCGGTAGGGATCACTGATGAACTTGGGTGTGTGTGTAAATTAAGCAGTTCTCCCCTCCTTGAAGTTCTTCTTTGCAACTATCCGGCTCATCCACGTACAAGCATTCACACCAACTCCTGGAGGAAAACATGGCATTGGGAAACAATTGTTTCTGTAATAACATAATATTATGCATCACTTTGACCGTCTGGTCCAGTCTAATGGACATTGCACTTGTGACAGCTTTGCCAACGTTTCCCAAATATTTCCTTTTTTAAAAATAAAGCAGCCATGTATATCTTGTACGTGTATCAAAAGCCCTATAGCTTACCTCACCCCTAGCCCCTTCCTCATTTTATCTCCTGCAGATTTTCCACACAACCCCAGGAAGAGATATATTTAAAATGTACCTCAAGGTCTGTATCACAAAATCAAATCAAACAGCCTCAAGGCCCCTGTACTGAGGGTTTCATCTTCATTGAAGCTAAAATAAAAATGTACAGAGCCAGGAGAAATGAGGCAGCGGGCTTAAAAGGAGATTGGTCTGAGGATGTATGGCATGAAGGGTAACTGGCCACTGCTAAGAAAAATGGTAGCCTCATGTGAAAAAATTATTAATAGTGACAGTCAACCCCAGTTGCCACATCTGTATCTTTTCAAGAACATCTTCACCTCTGAAATGCAGAAAGAAAAGCAGGGGGACAAGCCCTCATGCCTGCGACATTACCACTTCTAGGGCAGTTGTTGAGAGAAGGTAGAATAAGGGTGATCGCATAACACAGCAGGCATAGCTGGTGCTTCTCCATAATTCCTGTATGTGTGGACGACTGGGAGACCTTTGGGAGATCAAAGATCGCCGAAATACCAGGCAGGATGCAAGAAAGACAGACAGAAAAAAGAACATGGGTGGCTATACAAGGGGCTTGCTGCACAGGTTAAAAAAAAAGACAGCAGGAAACAGAGCAAAATAGGACACATATTCAGCTAGATAAAAGATTTTTTTTTACCCAGTGTGTTGTTAGTGTGTGGAACTCCCTGCCACAGGGTGTGGTGATGCCTTCAAAAGGGGATTGGACAAATTCCTGGAGGAAAAGTCCATCACAGGTCACAAACCATGATGGAGGTATGTAATCTCCAGGCTTAAAACAGGGTATTTCAAGGGCCAGATGCAGGGGAGTGGTATCAGGAGACAGATATCTAGTCTCATGCACTCCCAGACACATTTGACAGAGCCACTGTAAGATACAAGAAGCTGGACTAGATGGGTCTTTGGCCTGATCAGGGCCGGTGCTAGGTTTTTTTGCACCCTAGGTAAGGGGTGGCGGGCGGGGTGGGGTGGGGGGGCAGGGCAGGGCGGCAGGCAGCAGGTGGGGTGGTGGGCAGGCAGGGCAGGGGGCGGGGCGGGTGGTGGGGCGGGAGGGTGGTGGGTGGCAGGGCGGTGGCGGGGTGGCGGATGATGGGGACGGTGACGGGCATGGGGGTGGGCGGCGATGGGCACGGGGGTGGCGGGTGGGCAGCGGTGGGCAGCAATGGGCAGACGGCGAAGGGTGGCTGGCGGGCGGTGGGGGGACGGATGGTGGTGGCCAGCAGTGGGGGCGCGGGGGTCAGGCTGTCCAGCACCCTCGCTCCATTTTGACACCCTAGGCAACTGCCTAGTTTGCCTTAATAGAAGTGCCGGCCCTTGGCCTGATCAGCATGGCTCTTCTTATGTTCTTATGTTCTTAGGTGGATTTGAAGCAAAAGATTCCTAATGATGTAGCATGAACTTCTCCAGGAGGAAAAAGACACATACAAGGTGACTTATGACATTTGAGTCTGTGCAGGTATTTCAGTCCCCAATACACCAATACCAAGTTCTTTTACTCAGCTTTCACAATATCTTTTGGCTCAGTAATTTAGAGCAAGAGCTTGCTCTAAAAACTTGGTCCCAGTTTTGGAAGGATGAGATGCTACAAATCCATTATATTCCAGAAACAAGCAAGCCGATTTAGAAATCCAAATGTGAACTGGAACGGGAAACCGAAGTTTCTACATCCCCACCATCCGGTCTCAGTGTTTTGCCATAGGAACACTTTCCCAATGCTGTACCAACAGAGAAAGGGGGACTTCTGACCAGGAAATACCATTGTGTGGAGATGAATATCTGTGTGCAGAGAAGAAGCAACAGGGAAAAACAAAAACAAAGGGGAAGTGGAAAAGGATTGAGAGAACAAGAAGCTAGAAGCCATTTGTGGGCAACCCTGCCATAATCTGCTTATTTTCCTGTTCAGTGTGTGGGACCCTGCAAAATTACACCTATTCCTAGGTTTAGAACTACAGTGAGTTAATAATACGAATCCATGTTCTTATTATTACATCCATCTTGAATTGTTCTCCTTTCCTTATTGTGATTTAACATGTGTGCATTGGTTTGCAAACCCTTGAAAACAACTGGAGCATGGGCCAAAGCTGCCTTAGAGATGCTTGCTTATTTATCTACATTCCTATTTTGCTTTTCTTTCAGGAAGCCCTGAGCATCTCAGGTGCCTTCCCATGGCTGCAGCAACCAAGGCTTTCTCCAGGGCCAGGCCAAGACATACTTATGTTGAAACCTGTAATCTAGCAATGTGCCCTCAAATATCACTTCCCCAGCCATAAAAATCTGGCAGCCATTCAGTACATTCTCCGATCATCCTTGCTAGACTGAAGGACCTTTTTGGACAGGAAAAATCACCATAGCCATTCCTTCTAAATCATTTTTTTAAAATCTACCCTGCTGAAATATATTTTGACTTTCAAAAGGACTGTAAGCAAGATGGAGGATCTGTGAATGTTTAAGGTCCCTGTTAAGTACAAGTATAAAATTGCAGGCTCAAACAGGCCAAGCCCCATGCCCAGTGCTGGCGTTGAAGGCATTCCTAAGCACCTGGTCAAGCAAATAGGGCCCTCTGCTAATCGACCGAGATGGCCAACTCCTAGTAAGGTACTAATTTGCCGATGTGCTAAAGAAAGCACTGGCCAAGGCAGGGTACCAACCCAAGGAGTGTGGCACACACACAAATTCCACATTGACTTGCATCCCAGGCGGTGGTACTCGGGGTTCCTCCTCATAGCATACAACAGATGGGCAGGTGGAAGTCCAAGTGTATGAAGGGTACATCTGCAAAGTAAAAAAAAAAAAAACCTTTTCTGTTCTAGTATCTGTTACAGGTCCAACAAAACAGGTGTGGATCATCGGCCACAGTATAGTGCATTGGGCCAGCCACTGAGCCAGAAGATTGCCAATGGGAGAACACCTGAGGCTCAGTAATACTGTAACTAGATCCTGGTTGGGGACAAGAGGGATGCTATGGGAACATCTCCTACCAGCAATCTGGGGGCGAACAAGGGAGCAAGGCCCCTCAGGTGCCCTTGTGCTGCAAATGGGCAAGAACGATCTGCCCAGAATAAAAGAAACAGACCTCACCTTATCCATGACATCCACACTGGAATTTCTTCATGACTCCTTCCAAGAGATGACAATCATATGGTCTGATGTCCTTTAAAGGAGGTCATGGAGGAATGGAAGGTCACCCAGGAGGGTCAAGGGGATCAGGAAGAAGGTGTCCAAAACCATCAAGGAGCTAGTGACACAACGGGGTGGGAAAGTGGTTACACACCATTTAAGAATGAAGACCTTTTCCAGGTGGATGGCATCTACCCCTCCGACACAGGAACTGAGTTATGGCTGAGAGACATCAAGGTGGCCATTATTAATTGGTGGGAGCTGCAGTATTCTGGTAAGAGGAGAGGTTAGCTCCTTTCTGGTGGCAGTTGGGTGGCATTAGGACTGAATCCAGGCTGAGTGGGCAGCTAAACAGAGCCTGCACAAACCCTGTGGAAACAGGTGGCACCTACGGACCCAAGGAGGGAGCAGAATCTGTCCCAGCTTGGGCAGGACAGTGGATGGCTCCTCTGCACAGATTGGAGGGAAAGCCCGAAGGATCCTACGCCCACGGTTTTTCCAGAAGTTGGAATAAGGGTGATGCCACCAGGGGGAGAGTACCTGCACATCAGGGGGGGCAGGGGGGTCTCCCGATGCAGCTGAACTATCCGAATGCCTGGCCAGAGTACTGCAGTGGTTTAGCAACATTTATTTATTTATTTATTTATTTATTTATTTAATTTTTATACGACACCATCTATCCCAAAGGCTGCTCTGGGTGGTTTACAACATGACAAAATACAAATTATACAAATAACAATAATAAATGCAATATAAAGTTAATTCAAAATTAAATAAAACATGAAAGTTGTTGCAATCCGGATGAAGGTTTAGATGAAGCCTGGCCAGCAGGCGCCACCCAATGAAAGACACGGGAACGATCGTTGTAATACAAGACTGGGAGAGCTCTGAAGAAGCCAGATGATCTGACTCTTCTCGGCACCAACCAGCGCTTTATTTATTCATTACAGTAGATACATTCCATCACCTACATGAACTCCTACATAACTGTTGCTCTGCGCATGTGTCAGGCTAAGCTAATCATGTGTGTATACTTGTCAGTCTACGATTGGTCTCGTGTTGTACGCTTGCGTGTCGCTGTGTGGAATAATCATCCTCGCGCCTGCGCCATTCTTATCGGTATATATCTTCTGACGATGCATTGTATCTTCAGGTGCAAGCAGGTGGATGCGTGGGTATTAAGGCCAGCGTAGTGTATGGTTACATATTAACTGGTTGTAGGCAATTACAGTACATAGCTGCATTTTAAGCAGGTGTAGGCTTTTCTATATTTGTCCTATAATGACAGGCTAGCTAAATATATCTTATCAGGGCCTTTAGAGGCACCCCCACATGTCCCCTTTTCTAATTATTCATTTTGATTTGATTTTGATTAGATACTGTGTTAGCATGAGGCATTACATAAGCAATAGGTTGATAGACAATATGAAGGTCAGAGTTTTTGGGATTCAAGTCTGGAGAAGCTTCATCGGGGTCTGTACTACTAACAGGAAGATATCGTGTTGACACGGAGACCGCAAGGGCGCTGCGGTTTGACTCTACTCTTGACACGCAGGATCTCAGTGTGGCAATGAGGAGAGGATGCATTGAACAAAACAACACAAGCTAACACAAAACAGATCCTATTACCATAAAGGAAGAAATAATCATTTCCCGAAAGGGGATAGCTTCGGGGCTAGTTGTGTTAATTCCCTCAAAAAGGGTAGATTGGTGTATGTTTTGTAGCTGAGCTACTACCAAATCAGGAACACTACGAGGCTTGGGCAAAAATGACATGGAGGCTACTGATATGGGAGGCTCATGGGTGAGAGAAATTTGCTTCCCATGAAATTCAAACATATATTGTGCATGTTTAAGCCATGTGTTAGGCAGTGAAAATTCCTGCATAGTCTCTATTGTGCCTGCATTTGTGATATTATGATCTGCCAATGCTATCACTGTGCCCAAGAAAAAGGAGGAAACCCAGCATGCTGAATTTGAATCGTCAGCAGGTGCAGGTTCAGGTGGCGTTGGTGTGTTACGCCAAGGTCTGACACAACGGGTCGAAATCCAACTGCTCTTGAGATCTGAAATGAAACTCAACAAGAGTGTGTGAGGAATCTTTGAGAAAACTCAAATGATTAATAGTAAATAAAACCTTAGAAATAACAACAGGTATATCTGTTGGAGGGACCCCTTCCCTTCCGTTTGTTTAGCAAGCAGCTGTCAACAAAATAAGGTACCGTTCGGGTCTGAAGAGCTTCCTGCAACTGAAGGAAAAGAGACATTAGATCTTGTACATCAGAAACTGAAACAAAAGGCGATACACATACTGTGTATCAACAATGAATTAAAGGTAGTGTCAGAAAAAATGTTGAAAGGCCAAAATCACTGCAGCAAGTTCCACACGTCAAGCAGAGCATTGGTCGGTCGTAAAAACCGGATGCCAATCCCCATTCTGGTCCTGATACGTGAGAACTCTTTTTGTTTTAGTGCCATCTGTAAAAATAGTGGGAGCATCTGAAGGAGGGTGAAGACGTCTTGTTAAAACAATAGTCGCAGCAAGAAGAGTCAAGCGTGGATCCTTTGGAGGTTTGAAAATGTATTTGCCAGAGAAGCCATCCAATGTCACTTGAAAGTCCAATGAGGTGGCACGTACTTGCTCTAGTTGGTCCCGTGTAAGAGAAGTGTAGAGAGCCTGTGTTGGAAATGATCAGGAGAGTCACAGCGGAAGCATCGAGAGGGGTTTGCCCCTGTTCGAGCCTATGCACCTTTTGGTAGTCCGGCAGAGCCGTGGGAACGGATTGTGTTGATTACATTAGGCTCTAACTCCGCCGCTGCTGACATCACCTGAAGCTTATGCTCAAGGGTGCCTACATTTTGACAGATACGAAGCATCTCAGAAAGGGGTGTCATAGCCCTCTTGCAATCTGCATCAGCATTTTCAAAAGCCAATTGCCCTATTACAAGAGAGCGTGCTTCCAGGTTCTTAATTTGCCGTTCAGCTGCAGTAAGAAGACGGCTAACAAAGGTTGCACATTCTTCCTTAGCCCCCTGCCTGATGGCTGAGAATGCTCCATCCTGATCTTGCCGGCTTTGAATCAAAGCCTTGAAAGCCAGATTTCCAACTTCTCTTAAAACTGCATCACTCAGGGTCAGCTGTTTGTCAAGGGTCTGATAGTCGCCCGTGCCAGCATACTGCTCTGTAGAGATAGGATCTAGAGGTCTCTCTGCACCTTCAGCAAGGGCGATGAGAGCAGTCGCATGAGCTTGCTTATTTCGAGCGCTCAACTGTGCAGCCAAATCTCGGAAACTCTGAGCCCAAATTTGATAATCCGCTGGAGTAAGCACTGCCTGGCATATCAACCGCCAATCATAAGGGAGTAAACCTGCTTCCACAATAGTATGTAAAAGAGTTCTTGTATAGGGAGCATGCAACCCATTCATCTTTACACTTTCCATTAACTGCTTGACTATTTTCATATCAACTGGCTGATATTTTGGCCGAGCTCCCTCCAGACGTAACACAGGAAATGCCATAACAGGTGGAGTAGCACACAAATCAGGGTTTGATGCTATTACTTCTGAAACAGGGGAGCAATACTGGTGTGTTGCACTCTCAACAGAAGCCAAACCCGTGGGGGGTGAGTCAGCAACTACAGAGGTAGCTGCTGTGCGACCCGACGGCACTGAAGATGGATCTTTAGGTGCCTCAGCTTTCCTCTGCTTTGTTTAAAAGCATCCCTTTTTCCAGATCATATGCCGGCGGTGCCGTGGCGGGCAGCGGTGGATAAATCACCGGGGCAGGCGGAGGCAAAATTTGTGGCAAGGGGAACTGAGGAGTTTGCTGAGCAAATAAAATATTAGCCGGTGTGAGTCCCGTTAGTGCAGCGCGAACTTTGCACCATGCATACAAAGTAGGCAAAGAGACTTTCGGGTGACCTTGAAAGCAAGTCCCAATCTTCAGCCAGTCTTGCAAGGAAAAGGTGCCTTGTTCTGGGACCCAGGGGCAAACGTCGTGAATTGCCAATACCAATTCAGTGACATCATCTTTTGAAATGGAATGCCCCTCTTTTGTTACCAGTTCATAGAGTTCATCAGCATAGCGCTGCTGAGGTGCCAGCTTAGAGCCCATAGTTAATTGTTAACTGCTCAACCGGGCTCGAAGATAGGAGAACACTCACCTGAAATGCTGCAGCGAAGGGGACCAAATGGTCGGGTGAGGTTCTGCTGTGCTCCACAAGAATCACGTCGGGGTCACCACATGTTGCAATCCGGATGAAGGTTTAGATGAAGCCTGGCCAGCAGGCGCCACCCAATGAAAGACACGGGAACGATCGTTGTAATACAAGACTGGGAGAGCTCTGAAGAAGCCAGATGATCTGACTCTTCTCGGCACCAACCAGCGCTTTATTTATTCATTACAGTAGATACATTCCATCACCTACATGAACTCCTACATAACTGTTGCTCTGCGCATGTGTCAGGCTAAGCTAATCATGTGTGTATACTTGTCAGTCTACGATTGGTCTCGTGTTGTACGCTTGCGTGTCGCTGTGTGGAATAATCATCCTCGCGCCTGCGCCATTCTTATCGGTATATATCTTCTGACGATGCATTGTATCTTCAGGTGCAAGCAGGTGGATGCGTGGGTATTAAGGCCAGCGTAGTGTATGGTTACATATTAACTGGTTGTAGGCAATTACAGTACATAGCTGCATTTTAAGCAGGTGTAGGCTTTTCTATATTTGTCCTATAATGACAGGCTAGCTAAATATATCTTATCAGGGCCTTTAGAGGCACCCCCACAGAAAGTAGGTAATGATAATCAAATATAATTATTAACAGAAATAAGATTATAACACCAAAAATAAACCAGAATGGACCAGCCAAGCATCAACAAGAGGCGGAGAGAAAGACGTTGCCAATAAAAGCTGTGGCCTACACATTTACCCAAAAGACATGTCCATGTGGTTCTTGTTGGAGGTTGGAAGGCTCAGCGTTAGACCACAAAACTTCAGACCTGACTTACCAGATCCAGCATTGTGGTCATCAGCAGCCACTGACCAGCAGGAAAGGATCTGGGGGCTAAATGGCATGAGCCTCAGGGCTCATGGGGGTACCCAAACCATGGGGGTACTGGCTGGCCCAACCACGGCATGCCTGGGAATCAGGCAGTGGGAGTGGTTGCCCAAGAAAAGCCCAACCCGTGCAGACAGGGGACCATCAGGTCTTCGCCCCCCCCTCACTGGGACTCCAGCGCCAATATCCTGTTATTATTATTATTATTTGTTTGCTTCAGTTTGCATCTAATTCATTTCTTTGCTGTTTGTCACAGCTATGCAGTTGGGTGGCATTGGCACTGGATCCAGGCTGAAGTGGCGGCTAAATGGAGTCTGCACAAACCCAGTGGAAACAGATGGCACCTATGGACAGTTTTTCCAGTAGTCATTTATGGAAGTGAGAGCTGGACTATAAAGGATGGTCACTGCAGAATTAACGCTTTTTAGCTGTGGTGCTGGAGGAGAGTTTTGAGATTCCCCTGGACTGCAAGGAGATCAAACCTATCCATCCTGAAAGAAACCAACCCTGGATGTTCACTGGAAGGACAGATTTTGAAGCTGAGGCTCCAATACTTTGGCCACCTCATGAGGAGAGAGGAGTCCTTGGAAAGGTCCCTGATGGTGGGAAAGACTGAAGGCAAAAGGAAAAGGGGACGGCAGAAAATGAGATGGTTGGACGGTGTTATCGATGCAACCAACATGGATTTGACCAAACTCTGGGCGGCAGTGGAAGACAGATGAGCCTGGCATGTTCCAGTTCATGGGGTCATGAAGAGTCAGACATGACTGAACAACTGAACAGCAACAACTGTATTCTCAAAGGCTTTCACGGCCGGGATCCAATAGTTGTTGTGAGTTTTTCGGGCTGTTTGGCCATGTTCTAGAAGTTTTTCTTCCTGACGTTTTGCCAGACTCTGTGGCTGGCATCTTCAGAGGGCAAGGAGCTCAGGGAACTAGGAGCTCTCTCTGTGCTCTGGGTTATAAAGTGAGTGAGATTGGGGTCATACCTACATAAAAATTCCAACCACCACCCACGATAAAAAAGAGGCATAATCAAAATTCCTGTAGATAGTGCAAACTAAAACTGTGAAGCTGAATTCCTTAACACTGAACTCAGCCACCTGAATTGGGCCCTAAAGGCAAATGGCTATTTCAAGAACAAAATGTAAAGATCCATCAAACTGAAAAAACAACACCAAACTGAAGAAGAAAAACAGCCTCCAACAAAGTATTTCTGCCATACGTAAAAGGAGTCATGGACCGACAGGACAAAGTGTTGAAAAAAATACAACCTACACACAGTGTTTAGACCCACCACAAAAATACAACAGATGCTACGGTCAGCAAAGGACAAAAGGAAAGCACTTACCACTGCAGGAGTATGTCAGATACCTTGTAGTTGTGGCCAGGTATATATTTGGGACCACAAAATGTAGCATCCAGACCAGAATCAAAGAGCATGAAAGACACTGCAGATTAAAACAACCTGAAAAATCAGCAGCAGCTGAACAAACCCTGAAACAAATTGGACATGAAATCCTTTTCCAGGACACAGAAGTACTGGACAACACCAATCACTATGTCAGACTACATAGGGAAGCCATTGAAATCCACAAACATAAGCACAGTTTCAACAAAAAAGAAGAAAGTCTAAAAATTAACAAAGCCTGGCTTCCAGTACTAAAAGCTGTAAAGTTCAAAAGGTCAAAGCTCAATGATTCCCCACACAGTCACAAAGGTGATCAGTTCACACAACAGAACAGCTAACGACACCCATCTAGGATGGATCGTTGCTACCCCTGATTACATTGAAACTTCTCAATCCCTTCATCACAATACAATGACTAACACCTGTTTTCCTGCATAGGGCAAGTTTCCTCAACTTTAAAAACCGCTTCTCCATTGACACTCACCGCCCCATTCTTCCCTTCTTCCTTCCTCCCTTTTGCTTCCTGTCTTTGCCCCCACCCCCTTTTGAGAACCCGTGATGCAGCTCCAGCCCCAAGAAACCTTGCCTTGTCCCTGGAGAGAGAGAGAGAGAGAGAGAGAGAGAGAGAGAGAGAGAGGGAGAGCCTCATGCATGCATGCCTCACTCCCCTCCCAGTCCTGCTCTGCTGTCGTGAGAACTTCAAAAACGCTATTTAGGTCACATGATTGTGTCAGGCAGAAACATGCTTTTTTATTTAAAAAAACTGCATATTTGGACTGGTGGGTTAGACCTCTAAGCTTCTCTCCTAAAGAGAGAGCACACAGGGAACTCACCTCAAGTCAGGAAGATAAAGTGGAAGGGGGCATAGCTGTAGCCGCTTTTGCTGCTATGAAGGTCATTTTTAAACCCACACACACACAACACACACTAATATAAATGAGAGGAAGGGAAATTGGAACCCTGCACTGGAATCTAAGCTTCCTGAATTTAAAGAAAATCCAAACTATATTACTGTCCCAAGCATAGCATTCAAGTAATTCCCATGCTGCTGTTTCCCTTTTTGAAGCCGAAATAATTGCTCATGTTTTACTTATTTTATTATGAAACTGCGGGGCTAAGGCGACAGCAAACAAAATTGGTTGTTTATCTAGCTCTAGAGTCCCAAAATTGAATCGTCACCCAGGGAACCAAAGCAGGAGCAGAAACTCACCAATTAAGGGCAGAAGCCAAGAAAACCTCAAGGCTATACAAGTGAACGCTAATTATCCATTGCAAGTGGGCAATCTGCTTTCAAGGAGGACACTGCCGACTCTGTCTAGGGCAAACTCTGCTAGAAACAGAGATTGCCTTTCTTAAAGCATGTAGATATGGAGAAGGCCCATTTGGATTATTAGAGACATTTACATGTTCCTCCTACCAAACACAGGGAAACAAGAAGATCTGGGTATGGGTATTGTACGGATCCAGACTGGATATCTTTTGTTTACCTTTTAGAGATGGGCACGAACCAGAAAACCCATGGTTCGGGTTTGTCTGGTTCGGGCCCACCCTCAGTTCGGTTCAGGTTCGGGGTCGTAAGAATTAAAAAAATTTGTATGAATCTGAACCAGTTCGGGTGGCGGTAGACCATCCTGCCGCCGCCTATAAAGCCCTGGCTGCAGTCATGGTAGGAGTATCTACTGCCGCCCGGCCCGGCTGCAGCCAGGGCTCCGTAGGCAGTGGTAGACAGTCTCACCACCGCCTCCAGAGCTCTGGCCGTGGCTGGGCCAGGTGGTGGTAGACAGCCCCATCACCGCCTATGGAGCCCTGGCCACAGCCAGAGCTCCGGTGGTGGTGGTGGGACTGTCTACTGCCACCTATGGAGCCTTGGCCGCAGCTGGGCCAGGCTGGGACTGTCTACAGCCACCTACGGAACCCTGGCCACAGCCAGGCTAGGTGGTGGTAGTAGGTCCCACCACCGCCTCCTTTTTTTTTTTTTCTGGGTTCCTGGCCCCCGCTACAGCTGTAGCGGGGGGCTTTTTTTTTTCAAGTGCCAACTGTGCGGCCACTGGGGCCCGGTTGGTGCTAGTTTTTTAAATATTTTTTCTTTATTTTAGGGTCCTACTTCTGGGATCCTGGCCTTATACTACAGCTGTGGGTTTTTTAAATATATTTTTTCTTTATTTTAGGGTTCCACCCCGCCCCCTGGGACCGGCTCGGCGCTCCTTTTTTTTTTTTTTAAATGTTTTTGTTTTTACTGCCGACCATGTGGCCTGCACTATAGCTGTATAGGCTTTTTTTGTTCCCAGTTGCCCTCCCTGAAGCCAGGAAGACCGGACCAGGAAGACCAGCACCAGGTAGGAGACATCTCCCTTAACGAACTGAACCGAACCAATTTTTTTCGGTTCAGATCGGTTCATTCTAAATTTACTCTGGGGTTTGTTATTTGTTTCGTTAGGTAACAAAATGAATAATGAATAACAAAATGAACTAAAAGTTCATTTCGTGCCCATCTCTATTACCTATATTTTAAAGAAAACCCTACAAATGTTTCTACTCTACTGTAGCATCCACATAATTACCATGTTGCTATTCCCCCATCTTTTATTCTATTTTATTTTGTGGTTACCCTGCTGAAACTACAGTAAACTAAATCAGGAGTTCATTTAGCTCTTCAAAAGCCCCCCAATTGAACCCTCACTCAGGGAACAGAAACTGACTGATTAAGGGTAGAATGAAAAAACCCTCCAGCTACATGCGTGAACACTAATTATTAATTACAAGCAGGCAATCTGCTTTAAAGGAAAAGGAGGAAGCTACCAAGGAAAGGACAAACTTTTGATTCAGCAGGATTACTTCCCACTATAAATATGCATGGGGCATCACGGGCCACTTCTGTGAACGCAGAGAGAAGATGAAAAAATGAGTCTACGGTGGCTGCCTTAGCAACCTCCAGAGCTAACATCCTCTACTACTGATACTACTCCCAGCCCCATGGTCTTAGCCACAGGGATGCCTGATCCTGAATGACTGCTTGACGCCTTGCTGAAGGCTTTGAGGTAGGAGTGTGCCAATTGATGTTTTAGGGTTGCAACTTGCAACCCCCATGATTCCCCAGGCAGCTTTCCCTTGAGTTTTCATTGGCCAGCTCCTCCCTCAAACTGGGTTATCAACTGCAATCTCTTGTCGCATTGCCTTCCCTTGTGCCACCATTTCCTCCCACTTAATGAACTGCAGAACAAAGTCAGCTGGCCATCCCTGGCAGCTTTGTGAATGAATCCTTGCAAGCGTATACACAGCGAGCGTATGAATGGTGCGAACAAGAAGGAGAACATCCCAAACACTGACAGGCCTTGTTATTTGTGAAGGAATATCCTCAACCTCAATCCATAATTCCCTTTACCAGGGGTTTGCTCAGCCCCATAGGAACCATTTTATAACCTCCAGGAATGAAATGTTAATTAACTGATGCTTTCTAAAAAGGCCAACATCCCTGAATTTAAAAAAATAATAATGGGGGGGAGGATATTATTGCAGTATTAAAGGTGCCCTTTGGTTCCCTCCATATCCTCTTTTATATTTATAATTGCACCTTTGTTTAATTAGGTCTTCCTTGGCACATGCATTATTAATTAGGCCCGTTAATGCTTTTGTAAGTTTGAGTCACAAGGGGATGATGTCTCACGGTTCTTAAACCTTAGTAATTGTTACAATCAATTAATATTTCATTAATGTGCCATTCATTTGCAACTTCGCACTGATGGTTCAGGGTCCTTTGTTAAAACATATTTGCTAAAAAGGAGGAGGAGGAGGAGGAAGGAAGGAAGGAAGAAAAAAAACTAGTATAGAAGGGTGATTGAACTTTAGATTTGATAGCTTTCTGATACCTTGTCTTTTCAGGAGCACATTCTTTTAAAAGACTTGCATGTTTCAAAGATATCTGCCCAGAGATATTGCAGGCCCCACCAGTGGGAGTGCACACCAGGTGTTATGGTACAGATATAAGCACGGCCAATTTATTCAGCATTCTGGTCAACACGGCATTGCTTGCCCTTTGTTTGGGAAGCAGCTGTTGCCAATTGACCTTCTGTGTTGCATGCTCAGCTTTTATCTCAGCCAAGCAACAACAAACAGAACTCTCTCGATATATAACATCAAACCTGATGCTTCCACTCAGTGTTCTTTTAAATCTTTTGCAGAACCCAATGTAAAGCGAAATACCCCAATGAAACGATGAATGCTGGCGAGTGAGCTGAATGACTCGGTGGTAGCAACTGTGTGATATTTATAAGTGGGGATAGGAAAACCAAAATAAAACAACAATAAAGATGCAGAATGATGGAATTTCAATGCCTTACTGAGATAAATGCAGAGATGTGGTCAATTACTTCCCTTCCCTTCCCTTTCATTTTCTCTTCTTTTTCCTTTATTTCTTTTGGGGGGGGGTTGGACTACAACTTGCCAGAATATCAAAAAAGGCAGCTTTTTCCATTTCTGCATAATTGGAAGACACACAGTGACCAAGGGAAATGGGGAAGTTTCAAAGATTAGACTTGAAATCCGTCCAAGTTTGTATTAAAGGAAACCCAAGGTCCAAGAGCAGACCTGTCAAGAGTCCCGTTTCAGCCGGGACACTCACGGATTAAGCACTCCATCCCGCTGTCACCCCTTATTGGATATCATCCCGGAAATGTACTGGATTCTGCCGAGGGGAGTGCCTGAGACCCTGGCATAAATGGAGGCTTTGCTTTGTCATGGGAGCAGCCCTTGTCATAGGCAGGGCTCGAGGCTGAACAAATGGATCAAGTCACAGGCAACACATTGGCCGTTCCTTCACGAAGTACTTCGCTTCGCAGCGGGATTGCCTTCGCTTTGAATGCGAAGGCGGTCACGTGGTCTCCCTTCGCTCCCACCCCTCTTTCTCTGTCCTCACGTGGCGAAGTTTTAGGATCGAATCCATTACTACCTCACGTGTTCCCTTCGCATTGGGAAGCTTATTTGCAACGTCCGGTTTCAGCTTTCTTTATTTTTTTAAAAAAAATTACCTCGACGTATCGATGCATCAATACCCGGCTGTCATTTGCGGCTGAGCAAAATTACTGTATGATCCTTCGTTTTCTACTCCTGAATTGTATTATTTTGTCCATTGGCGACGTGAAAAAATTGCTGTTCTCCGTCAGGGTCACTAGGTGGACCAGCACACAACATTTGTTGTTTATGATACATCGGTCCTCCAAGGGCATTCGAGTAATCCCTTCCTAAATCCCTAGAGCAGTGACCAAGCAACTTCCGCCTCAAACTACCATTACAAAGCTATCATGCCTCCCTCGCGTTCATCGGTATTTCGGAGAAAAAGTAACTGAAAAAAGAAAAAAAAAAGAAAAATTAGGGCCATGACTTTGGATGCGAGTGCACAGGCAGGGGAATCTCTTGCCCCGCTTGGAGCACGGTTTAGGGGCGTGGTCTCGCCCAGCCAAAAAGGAGGAGCGTTGCTCCTGACAAGTGTCTCTGCCCCAAAGTTGCTCCTCAAGTGCTCTCGCCCGCTCGCTCACCCCCTCCCTTCCTCTCCTAGTCATCACGTGGGTGGAGGCGGAAGGTGCCACGAGGACATTGACTGGGCTAAGAAAGGGACTGGAAGGCGGGAAAGCAAGCAAGCAGCAGGAGCACCTGGCGATCCGTGATGCTGCCGCCTCTTCTTCTTCTCCCCTTTGGGTGCACAGATTGTGCTGCTCCCAAGGGCTGAGGATGAAGTTTTGGGGAAGGGGATGTGGGTGGAAGAGTGGGAGGGGGAAGAAAGAGAGAAAGAAAGAGAAAGAGAAAGAGAAAGAGAAAGAGAGATGAATGAGATACTCCTTTCTTTCTCCCCTCAAATAATTCCAAGAAAATGGCCCTTTCCCTGCTCAAACCCTTTCCTCTTTCCTTCTTTAAACTTTCCTTCTTCTGAGTAATGCAGCTAATTCCGTTGTTGTTGTTGTTGTTGTTGTTGCTGCTGCTGCTGCTGAAGAACTTCCCATGAATCACTAAGATTTTTTTAAAAATGTTAAAAGGTACAAGCTCAGTGGCCATGGTGCCCCCAAATCTAACCCATTCACAAAGTAAACAAATCGACAGTAATGTTCACACATGCCATAACATTAGGGATTGAAGCAACACAAGGATGAATCATTTTTAAAAGTCTGTGCTGACAAGAAAAGGGTGTGTGTGTGAATCAATGTTACTTGTTTGTCATATGAATTGAACTTTTAAAGATAATTTAAACAACAGCAAAATCAATATAACGGTGGTTCTTTGGGCATCTGTGATAGAGTTCCAAGATGGATCCCCATCTAGTTTCTCCTCGCTCCTGTTCAAAGGAGCATTAAATATTCCCCCTGGTTTAGCGAAAGGAAATCCCCTTGTGGAAGCATCACTTGAACACACAAACACCATTCTCCTTGAGATGTCTCTCCAGACGTTCGGAGGGCTGCTATCAACACTCCACCCCCAACCAACATCTTTTAACTGTCTTCTTTTTCAATACCAAAATCCAGTCTATACAGGAGGGCTTAAGGAAGCCTTCCAGAAACACTAATCATGTGATTTCCAGGAGGGACTAAGAAACAGTGAGGGAGCTGAATAGGTCCAAGTTGCTGTTGCCCCTTCGGCTGCAAAGGCCCTTGCCAACTTGGTCCAGGGATTTGAAGATGAAGCATATGGAGCTGATTCTTCTGTGTTATGGATACTGATCCCAACTGAGGAAAATATATTATTTGGCTGAATTTGAAATTTAAAGGGACACTTGAACATTGCAATTCCACCAGCCAGTTCTGGATCCGTGCTGACCCTGAGGACTTACGTGCAGGAACTGAAGTGTTCTGTTTCTGTTATAATGCCTCATGTTTTTTTTATTATATACCTGTGAATAAGAAGAGACTATTTTGTGAAACTGTGTTTGCAAGACCCATCAAACAATATCAAAGTAAACAAATAGCCCCATAGAACGAAGTTAAGTGCTACATGAGCACTCAATAAACCTCTAGTACATTGGCGCTATTGTGCTCAAGCACTCCAGCATTATAGCGCTAGAGTAGAGATGGGGTACAAATCGGAAAAATGACAATTTATTTTGATTTGCAATTCTTCAAAGTTGTAAATAACGAATTTACAAATGTTCTCCTTACAAATTGATGAATCAATTCATGTTTGCATTTCAAGTCCTATAACACTCCCCCACAATAACTAGAGGCATCAAACATGCGGGAAAGTTTCCCAGACTCTCCTCTACAAGCTCTGCAGGTTTGGTGAAGTCTGAGTTTTGGATATCCAAGTTATGCACCCCAAAAGAGGTCCCCCTCAGGAAGGTGCATTTAAAATCCTATAACAGTGTTGGCGAACCTATGGCATGGGAGCCAAAGGTGGCACTCGGAGTCCTTTCTGTGGGCATCCGACATCGCCCCTTCACAGCCACCCATATTCAGGTTAAATGGCTGTGTTGGCACTTTGCGAAAAAATAGTGCGGTTTGAATTGCAGTTTGGGCACTCGGTCTCTAAAAGATTTGCCATCACTGTCCTATAACATGCTTCCCCTGTGTACCTAGAGGCAACAAACATGCAGAAAACCATCTCCCAAACTCTCTTCTACAAGCCCTCAAGATTTGGTGAAGATTAGGTTTCAGACTTCTGAGTTCTACACCCACAAAATGCCTCCCCGGGAAGTGCCCTTCAGCAACTGGCTTGGGGAAACCCAATCTTTACCAAACTTGGCAGGATTGTAGATGGTAAGAGGAAGCTTCTCACCAAGTCTGGTGTCCCTAGGTACCTTGGAGGAACTTTCCTTTCTGGGGGTGCTTTTTGTGGGTGCACTACTTGGACAGCAGAAATCAACAGCAGAAATCCAACCTTCACCAGGTTTGGAGGGATTGCAGAGGACAGTGAGAGAAAGCATATCTGCAATAATGGTGCCTTTTGGTTCCTTGTGGGGGCCATTTTATAGCTCAACAAATCAGCAAATAAAAAAACACTAACAATTCTTCAATTTGTATTTGTCAGGGGTTATTAAATGGTACAAATTCAAATCAATGAGTTAGCAACTATTGACCAAATTCATTTTTAAATTTGTGCCTATCTCTTCTCTAGAGTTCTCTATATTTCAGAAGGAAAGATTACACTCACTTTGAGAGGAAGGGAGATTTGGAGGTGCTAACTAGGAGCAAGACAATGCCTCCATTCTTGTTCAGGAAGAAAGGAACAATCACCCCCATGATCCATTGTTTGGGACTGGATGCCACATTTGGTTGTCTTTCCATGAAAAAAAAACAACTAATTGTGAGTTCCACATTGCAGTGAGATTAGAATTTGAATTTGGCCCCCTATTTCTGGGGGATGTGCGAATAGGGCCACCATTCCCTATTGTTTGTATAGTGGGTATTGTTGGACTGTAACTGCTGTTATCTTTAACCTTGCTGGTGGGCTGCAGAGTTTGAAGCCAACGACGACCGCAGGCCGACAGTTCCCCCATTTCTACATTATGCGATTGCTTCTGATAAACAGAGGCATTTTCAAAACCTGCCAAGCATTTTTGAGGAGAGGGATGAAAGAAATGCATGCATATGCCAAAAGGGACAATGTACCATCTTCTGACCGCTCTACAATTCTGTGCTGCCTCAGGCCCAATAGGAGGAAAGCACAAAGGTATAAACGAGACTCAGACAAGAAGACAACTAAGCAGCCTCAGATGTTTCAGGATCCCACCAAGTAAGTTCACCGCCATCAATATGCATTTTACAAGAGCTGTGTGACAACAGCCAAAGAGAGAGGGGGGGGACTGTGTGTGTGTGTGTGTGTGTGTGTGTGTGTGTGTGTGTGTGTGTGTGTGTGTGTGTGTGTGTGTGTGTGTGTGTGTGTGTGCCCCTGCCTTCTGTTTGGAAGCGATCATCACAGCAGTGTCATCTGCGTTCCAGCTGTCATCATTATCGTTAGAGGTCTTTTAAAAAAAAATAAGTGGGGAGCTGTATAATATGTTTGCAGTGACAGGCCATGCAACAGATGGGAGTATGTGATGGTTATTCCACTTAGTACTATTTGGCCAGTCCCCAGGTGGTAGCTCGATGGGGTTCTCAATGTAGCAGAAAATGAAAAACCTTCAGGACCACATCTTAGGGGCGTGCAGTGAATCCTACACAATGAACGACAGCATATGTCTCCAACATTAATCATCCGCAAGATTTTAAAGCATCCCATCCTCGTGCGGGATCCATGGTGGCTCAACCACAGCACAAGTGTCAAGAGGAACGGTCCATTTGTCTTTCACGGTGACTTTGGTTCTGTGGTTAGTTGTTCATGTTCTCTGCTCCTGACTCAAAGAACGCACCCTCTGACCCACCCTGGATGGACAAACAAGGGACTATTCTGCTTGGCTGTCCCCAGAGGCCGATCAAGGTTCTGCACCCCTGGGAGCACAGTATGAAGGTGCAAATGTGTTTGTGTTTCTCAAAACAGCTTTCTCCTCCTGTACATTCTCCGCATTGGAGTCCAATATCTTTTCCTTTCCTTTCTTTTCTTTTTTCAGTTCTCACACAAAGGGCTGGTGTCAGTTTTCAGTAAGCTGGTTGTGTCAGCCTCTTGATGGCCTACTGCTGAGTCTGCTTCCACCTGGAGAGGTAGAGAAACTCACAAACACACACACAACATCTGGAGGAAATAGGCAATAGCAATCATTATGGCCAGGCATTAGGTTGGATCCCTGCATCAATGAACCTGACTGTTCCTCAATGAAATCATCTCCTCAAGAGACTCCTAAGGAGGGACATCCAGATGCCACATGGACGTAAGCCACTTAGTGGTGCCATTGTCCTCCCGGGGTGGGGGGAAATGCCCACCTCCCAGGTGGACAAAGCACAATCCCACCCTCATAGCCACCAGTTTATTTCCATGCGGGCTTTGCAGACCCCCGCCTGCCACCTGTATACCAAAGGGTCCATCCCAAGGCCAGCAAAAAAAAACAAACAAACACCCATAACAAGTTGTGACCATACATAAACATCAAAACCATTACAGGGTGGTAGGGTCGGCCAAGCTGTCTTCAGCAAGAACAGCACTTCTGGCCCAGCTCGCCCCTCAAGTACCCAGCTGGTGGACTGGATTGAAAACTCCGTAACATCATGACTGCCAACCAAAGTCATCCTCCTCCACAGCTGCCTGCCCAATCTCTGACTGGCAGCTTATCCGGGGCTGCTTCTTCCTCTTCTGTCGAGACGCACATGGTGACCACCATTGCGGTCAGTGCTGCTGTTCAGTGCCACACCGACATCAACTTGGGACCCTGGTAAATCAGGGACTGTCCCTAACCCTAACCCTAACCCTAACCCTAACCCTAACCCCAAACCTAAACCTAACCTTAACCCAAACCCTAACCCTAACCCTAACCTTAACCCAAACCCTAACCCTAACACTAACCCTAACCCTAACCCTATTCTTTCCACATGAAAAGCAAAAGCCAAAACACAGGATGGTAGTGTCTTAAAGGCGTAATGATACTTTGCTTTTGGGATTTGTTACACAATACATTCAGTTTTAGTAAGCACTTTCCCTATAGTATGCAGCATTTCAACCACATCTCTTAATGGAGGCATTTGTATTTCGGTGCATTTTACAAGTGTACCTGTGCAGCTATGAGCATTTATTTGCTTGTAGTTCAGAAAGGAAAAAGAAAGTGGAAGAGGAGTTATCTGTTGTTCACAGTAACCACTTAGTGATGGGAACGCAAAAGATGTGCATCTGCTTTCACTGAACAGTGTTGTCGACCACCAGTCGGGTCTTTTCTTAAGAAACTTTGCTTAATGAGAACTTTCCCCCACCTCCTAGACCACATTATGCAACAGCAGAGCACAGATTTGGCCTGGGAAAGTGTAACTCTGGAAGAACAATGAAAGAGTTTGTTTGTTTGTTTGTTTACAATATTTCTATCCCACCCTTCTCTCCAAAAAGGGCTTACATAACTGAAAAAAAGTCTTTAAAAGCTAAAAACAGTAAGTATATAATAAAAAAACAATTAAACAAGGATTATACTAATATGGTAACTTAGGTCAATATTAAAACACATTTAACAGGACCATTTAAAACCCCTCTCAAACCACCAGTCATTAAGGAAAAGCCCATCTGAAGATAAAGGTCTGCGGAAGAACAGCAGAGATGGGGCCAGCCTAGCTTCCAGTGGGAGGGAGTTCCACGGTGTGTGTGTGTGTGGGGGGGTCAGCAATAGAGAAGGTCCTCTCCTGTGTCCCCAACAAGAGCACCTGTGAGCGTGGTGGGAATGAGAGAAAGACCTCTCCTGATGATCTTAATGCCCAGGCAGGCTCATAGAGGGAGATGCAGTCATTGAGATAGCATGGGCCCAAGTTGTTGTCCTGTTTCAATATAGAGGTTCGAAATTAATTTTCTCCCAGTCCTGACAGTTCTCCACAAAACTCTTCTCTCTGATCCTTGATGCTGAATACTTGCAGGATATTGTCCAAACGTTTTAAAAGGTGCTCTGTAAGTTATTCTGTATTTAATAAGCAGTGGTATTTGGTTTTAGTGTTTGATAGCTGGCAATATTTGATAAATCGCAAGTCGTAGCGCTGGTATTCAGCAGCACCAGTGGCTTCCTATGTGATTTAAATTTGGCAAGCATCGAACAAAAACAATTCAAGGGGAGCCAACAAATACCAGGTTTCAAGGCTGGAGCAAAAACTGAACTCTCAAAACGGGCATGAATTTGATATTTGCACTCCAAATGTGAATAGCAAAATCTGTGCAAGTGGTGAAGGTTGACTCAAAGCAAATATTAATTTCTTCTCTTTTCAGCCCTTTCCCCAATACAATGTTATCATGTCATTTGCCCTTTTTTGTTGGAGCAGCCTGACACACTCACATTTCCAGCAAACGTGAAGCTCTGACATTAACCTAGTTCACCTCCCAGTAGCCCTGACAGCTGGCTGGAACTACGTGCAGCCACCATGTGCAATGAATCCCCCATCTGCAGCAAAGAGCTTTTTAAGGACTACCCGGCCTGCTGACTCTAGATATTGAGTCTGGTCATGCTGGAGTTTTTGCAGACTTCCATGTATCCTTTAGGGGCGTGGTGGACTAAGACACCAAAAACTTTTGGCTGCAAAATCAGCAACTCGGCAGTTTGAATCCCAGGTGCCACGCAGTGGAGTGAGTTCCTGTTGATAACCCCAGCTCCTGCCAACATAGCAGTTCGAAAGCATGTAAACGCAAGTAGATAAATAGGTACTGCCATTAAAAGTGGGAAGGTAACACAGTGTTCCTTGCAGCCATGCTGACTATATGGCCACGGACTTGCACAACACTGGCTCTTCATCTTGAATACGGAGATGAGCACCACCCCTAGAGTTGGACACGACTAGCATGCATGTGCAGAGGGAACCTTTACATTTCTGTATCCTTTGGTAGTACTGGCTGGGAGGGACCCCTGTGGACTGGGGTGACTATCAATTAGAGGTAGGCACGAACCAGAAAACCCATGGTTCGGGTTCGTCTGGTTCGGGCCCAACCTGGGTTCGATTTGGGTTCGGGTTCATATGAATTTGTTTAAAAAATTCGTACGAACCCGAACCGATCCAAACCGGTTCGGGTTCTTACCGGCAGCGGCGGCTCGGCGCTGTCATCGCCATGGGGAAGATCCCTTTGCAGGGGTGCCCAAACTTTTTGTAAGGAGGGCCAGATTTGGTGGCTGAGAATGTGTCAAGGGCCGGTTGCTCCCTGACCCTGCCACCCCACTGCAAGCCCCACCCACTGACCCATAAGCCCCACCCACTGACCGTGCATGCGCCCAACCTCACAATGTTCCCGGCTATGCCGGTGGCAGCGGCCCGCCCGTGGGTTGCCCTGCCCGCCCGTGCGCCTAGCTTCACAAGGTTCCCAGTGATGCTGGTGGCGGCAGCCTGCCCGTGTGCACCTCCCATGCGCAAACTTAGTCCCACAAGCTTCCCGGCGGTGCTGCTGCTGGTGGCTTGCCCCCTTGCCTGCCCACCCCACAAGCTTCTGCTCACTGGCCAGCTGGCCCGCCGAGCCCCTCAAGCTTCCCGGCGGTGTCAGTGTTGGTGGAAGATTAAAAAAAAAAAACATGGGCCGAAGGAGGGGGAGGGAGGGGAGGGGCGGGCCAGCCAGCCACGGGCCACTCAGAATGGCCTGGCGGGCCGGATTTGGCCCCTGGGCCGGACTTTGGGCAGGCCTGCTTCAAAGAGACCCCTGTTCACACCTCCACATGTGGAGGCGAGAAGAGGGGTCTCTTTAGACAGTTCCCCCTGTGGCAGATGGCAGCACCCAGCACCCTGTCATCATCACGGGGAAGATCCCTTTAAAGAGTCCCCCGTTCTTGTCTCCAAATGCAGAGGTGGGAATGGGGGTCTCTTCAGACAGCACCCGGCATGCTGTCATCAGTTGCGGGGGAAGATCCCTTTAAAGACAGCCCCATTCCCGCCTCCACATGCGGAGGTGAGAACGGGTCTCTCTCTCTAGACAGTTTTCCCTACGGCCAATGACGGCGCACGGCTGCTGTCATCGGCCGTGTAACGAAACGAAACGAAACGAAACGAAACGAAACGAAACGAAACGAGCAATTTTTTTTTCTGTTTTGTTCATTTGTTCTAAAATCACTCTGGGGTTCGTTATTCATTTCATTACCTAACAAAATGAATAACGAATAATGAAACAAACTAAAAGTTCATTTTGTGCCCATCTCTACTATCAACCAATCCAGCAGTAACCACTTGTTCCTTCCTTGCCTCTGAATTCAAAGGCAGCCCCACTCTCTGGTCGGCATTTCCCCCCTCTCTAAAGTCTGATGGAGTTGGTTGCCAGAAGGAGTCTTGTTGGTCAGTTTGCTATTTGACCTGTTCACAACTGTAAGTAATGAAAATGGTTTTTATTCTTTCTAGTGCTAAAGTCTCAGAGTTATTGAGATGGTAAGTGACAAGCACATCCAATCTCGTTTGATTTCAGAAGCTAAGCAGGGTCGGCCCTGGTTAGTACTTGGATGAGAGACCACCAGGGAATACCAGGTGCTGTAGGTGCCTGGAGTAGGAACTGGCAAACCACTCCAGTATTCCTGCCAAGAAAACTCCATGGACATGGGGTCACAAAGAGTCGGTCACGACTGTAATGACACAACACACACACCCAAGTGACAATTAGTGAAAAATGAGGTGGACTTGAAACTATTCTGCTTTGTGAATCCCTGCAATTCTGCTGCACAACTCGGAGAATTTGACTAACAATTCAAAACTTCTCAACAGGTCAGTGAATCTTCTGAGACAGAATGGAGAATAAGAGGACTTCCTGCTCCAAACAAGTTTTGTCCCTGAAAGTATATCTTTGTGAGCTCTGGCATATTCCTCATTCTTCGATTATGTTTGTGTCATTTCTGCTCCAAGTCTACTTCATGGTTTGCAGTTTGATTGTGATTTACTCTGCAGCCTCAACTTTCGATTCACTCAACAGCTTCTTATTCTCACCTGTTGGCTCACCTCAGATTGCTGGGCATGGTCAAAACCATACAATGGGCCCCATGCAATAGGCAGGGAGAGACAAAAAGAGCAGGGAATGTGTTCCTGAAAAGGAACTGTGGAGCTACTGCCCTTATTGTGGGTCCACTGATGACAATTTTAGGATAATATTTTTAGTGTATGGTTTTTATTATTGTTTGATGATTTATTGATATTTTGCTTCTAACTATTTTAAATTGTTTTAATTCTTTGGATTGTAAGCTGCCCAGAGACCTTTGGGTAGTGGGCGGCATATAAGTCAAATAAATAAATAAATAAATAAATAAATAAATAAATAAATAAATAAATAAATAAATAAACCGTCCAGAGAAGGAGTGCTGTCTGCCCCTCCTCGAAGCATTGCGGAGGAATGGTGGGAGAAACATCGAGGAAGGGAGGAACGTGCCAGATTGCCAGAACAAGAGAGGAGAGATTGGGATAAAGGGTTAACTGAGAGATGGGAAAATATTAAGGTTGAATCAGAAGAAAGGATGGGAAAATCAAAGGAAAAACAATAGAAACTAATGAAGGGGAATATAAGGAGACAGGGAGAGGAAGGGTTTGAGTGGGGGTGGATGAAAAACCATCATGTGAAGCAACTGTTTGTGTTGATTTATTTGACCATGTTGGTCCTGTTGAAGCTACATTGCCAAAGTGGGATGATGATATTAATAAAAGTCTAGCAGAAGAACCATTGTTTCCTGATGCTTTGGGGTCATTCCGGGAGGAGTTGCCTAAAGAGAAGCAAGAATGAGTCACAGGATACAGCCTCACAATTTGCAGAGCCTAGGCTGGTTGGACATGGATCTTGCCACCCTCCCACACTGGCTGTGCAGATTATCCTTGTTAATCTCTATATCCCATTGTGAGGGTTCGCCTTCAACATCGTTTGATTTGATAGATGAATCATATGCGGACAAATGAGGTTCTTGCAAAATAAATGTATTTTTATTTAACATATCAACTCCAGACTGCGCTTTTTCTTTCTTATTACATTCTCTATCAACAGGGGTTAAAACGGGGATTTCAAAACTGGGTTCAGAACAATTCTCCAACAATATATTCCTATCCGATGGGTTCACATTTCTTGCTTGCGTGAAGTTTTTGCCTGCATGGCTAGGGGACCCCCGCAACTGTTCCCACAGCAATGGTGTTGAACGTTTTGGGGTTGGCTCCATCCCCAACCGGGTATCCATCCCACTGGATTAGGAAACGTGTTTCCCCTTCTTTCTTTTTGCTCTTGGTTAGGAATTCCCATAGGAAATCTAGGGATTCCTTCTGGGGTAGGAAGTGGGAGGCCCGTGTCCACCTTCCTTAACACCTCCGCCTTTTTTGGCACCCCCTCTCTAACGTCCCTAACCGTTCTTATTCCTCGCGTGACTCCTCGCTCTCCCCCTCCCTCTCTCCCCATCTCGAGCCACTCCGTTTGCACACTAGCTTCTCTAAACAATATTCTACTCACTCTATTCTCCGTTTGAGTGCCTACTTTCTTAACCACTTTTTCTAAATCTCTGTTGACCTGTACCCCAATATGCCAATATCTCCCTACTGACATATCTCCATACCTACCTCCAACTTGCTTCATTTTGTCCTTTCCCATGTATTTCCAATTCTCTGTTTGTATGCCCCTCTCTCTTACTACTTTTGGCTCTCCGTCCCACCTTTCTGTTTGGGTATGCATATCTTTCACATCCATCTTTAATCTTTCCATCTCCTCTTTCAATATTTCCCACATCACCTTTCTTTTCACCACTGCTAGGAAACCCTCAATAATCTTAGACGGTCTGATTCCCCCACCCCAATTCTCTTCTATTTCTTTTGTCCTCAGTTCCCATATCTTTTAAATATCTGGTCTCCTGCTCTTCCTCTTGATTTCCTTGGTCATTTGATTATTCCTTATCCTGTTTCTCTTGTGTCTCAGCGGACGAGCCCACTTCTGTCATTTCACACCCATGTCTGCCATGATACTTTTTGCTCTTGGACCCCACCTTTTATTTTATTTTATTTTATTTTATTTTATTTTATTAGGGTGAACCTCAAAGGCCTTTCTATAACAGTCCGCTTTCCGTTAAAGAGCAAAGGCTATGTCTCCATTGCTGTTTTATTTTTAATTGCCTAATTATTTTGGAGCTTAAGAGAGCTGGCCTGAAATAATATTCCATGGACCCTTGTATAACAAACAAATGGTTTGTATAACGTAAAATCCATACAACATAAACAATTCCAGAGATAGGAGAAATTTGCTTAACAGAATCACCTATGGGGCGAATCCATACAACATAAAAATAGTCGCTATTAGGGATTACTCTGTTTTCAATGCATTCCTATGGGAAATTTGTATAAAGGAACATTTGCTTAACAAAATTTCATTTGGGAACGGATTAATTCCTTTATACAAGGTATCACTGTATATCGTTCTCTTGTTCATACGCTTTTAAATGCTGCACTTGATGTTTACTTCCAAATGTTTCCATCAGGAGGTGTTTTTATTTATATTTATTGATATTTTATTTGTTACCTCGTTGCCACAAATGTTTTGAGAGGCAGCCTGGAAGTCTTTGAAATAAACCTCAATAACAACCAATCCCTCCTTTCCGCACTGTTTGGGTCAGCCTGCTGTCTAACTTGGGGATAACGTAGCCCTAGCTGTAATTGTCGTGCTCTTTGGGCTGTTACATTGGTAAACGGAGCTGGGTAAATATACGGCGACTTCACGCTGAGGCCCACCCTGATCTGTATGCAAGGCCTGAAGCCTGTGTCATGCGAAGGTGAAGGCTTCAGCACGGCCAGCGTGTACGCCTATACGGGTGTGCGTTTTTATGAGGCTTTCTCAGCAAGAATATTGAAAGTGATCTTTTAATGGAACAATCAATCTGAGATAAATTAGTACTACAAACTAATAAAAGCTTTTATTGCTGGACTTTCCTGAGATGTACTGAAAGCTTGCTGCCATTTAGATGCTCAGCTGGGAAAGACGGCTTGCAGGCTCCTACCACATTGTTTATATATCTAAGCTCGTGCTGTATATGGAGCTGCCTGGGATGTGCCAGATTCAGTGCACATGTCATGTACCTTTGATGGTCAATCCTTGGCAAACCCCAGTCCCATTTCTGCTAGGACAAAGGGGTCCAATTGGCCCACCTCAGGCAGCATCCAGCTAGCCCATTTTTCCCCCCAGAGAAAAGGTCCGGGATATGCTTGGTCTTCTCTAGTTGAGCTCCCAGCCTCATGCTCTAGCTCATGTCAGCCATTTCAGCACACAAGCCTCCAACCCAGTCAGTGCTTTACTCCTACAAAAGCTACTGCTTTGGGGAGGCTGTTGTCCTCAGGCAGGGTCCTTGTGTGAGCCAGAACACAAACACACAAATAGGGTTCTGGCTCACATGGAACGCTTATTAGATGCAACTACCTCCCTATTGAGCCACTCCCAGAGAGTAGAGAGTATACCAGACATTGAATGTGGTCTCCACACACTTTGGGGGCAATTGGATAGGGATCTCCTCTTGTGGGGTTAGGAAGTGGTGGCAGCAGCAGCAGCAACAGGTAGGTATACCTCTGATTTGTAAGCAGTCTCTCTCTCTCTCTCTCTCTCTCTCTGTCTCTCTCTCTGTGTCTGTCTGTCTGTCTGTCTGTCTCTCTCTCTCTCTCTCTCTGTGTGTGTGTGTTTTGCTTCCCCCCTGAATTGTAGAGCAAAGGTTGCCTGTCCACCAACCTCTTTCTGTGTACATCAGGCACATCCAAACTTCAGCCCTCCACATGTTTTGGACCACAACTCCCAC
Source organism: Phrynocephalus forsythii (assembly GCA_029282475.1). Classification (NCBI taxonomy): domain Eukaryota; kingdom Metazoa; phylum Chordata; class Lepidosauria; order Squamata; family Agamidae; genus Phrynocephalus; species Phrynocephalus forsythii. The sequence goes on along the minus strand of JAPFRF010000004.1, from coordinate 5,957,263 downwards.
AGTTCTTTGTCATTGGCAATACGGGCTTGGAATTCTGGGAGTTGTGGTCCAAAACATCAGGAGGGATGAAGTTTGGACATGCCTGGTGTACATGCTTGCTTGCTCACCTGCCTACATTTATTTATTTTATTTTTTTAGACTTGTATACTGCACCATCTAGCTACAAGGCTATTCTCGGCAGTTAACAGTATACATCACAATACAAACAATATTCACTAAAAACTAAAATGGAAAACAAAGTAAACATAACTAACTCAACAATGTCCATGTAGGCATGTTTATCCCTCTAGCTCTGCCTGTCACCCCTGGCCAGATCAGTCAATGGGCTGCTGTATGTTCTGCCCCACCAATTGTCATTGGCATCCACCACCACACCACCAGCAAGAGTTTGAGTTCCCAGGGGAGCAAACCCAGGCCTATTATTATGCAGAGGGAAAGGGCTGCCTCGGGCAGACAAAAAGACACTGGATTATTAGCAATTTATTTTATTGCAATTTTATTTTTTCCTGTCATGATTTTGTGCCACTTTGGGCAAAGTTGCTTGGCCAGGCCTTGGGCACTCTGCACCTCAACATGAGTGAACATGTGTCTCTCTGTTTCACCACCTCTGGTAGCAAAAAAGTCTTCAGCCATCTTTGTTGGCGAGGGAACAAGAAGCTGGGAAGCGTTTGTCTGAACTCAGCCTGGACACCATCAATATCATCCCTTTTGCTTCCAACTAGACTGCTGCATGAGTTCCTGTTAATACTGTAAAACCTTACTCTGACTTTAATCCTCCAGGGAAGATGATACTATTATGCTGAATGGCTGGAATTTGCATTAGAAAAAAACCAGTTGAAGACTGCCTGGTAACAATAGGCAAGGATGGACTATAGCCCCTAGCAATAAAGGCAAAGAGTAAATTACTTTCCAGAGTCAGGCATTTAAAAGGCTGAAGAATGCCTATTCTTTCATCCCTGAGGCCTGTTATTTTAGATGATGGCCTTTTTTCTTTTCTTTTTCTTTTTCTTTTTTTCTGTTTTGAAAATCAGGACAGGAAACATGTACCTTATGTATTCTGAGTATTGTTATGTTAGCTCTATCATTGTCTGCCTTCTGTCTGTTAAATGCATAACAATGAATTAAGCCCACATCCTGAGGGTGCTTTTTGTTTTATTTTATTTTATTTTATTTTATTTTATTTTACATGATGGCCAGAGTTTGGGAACATTATTTTTGGACTCCGTACAGCTCCTAGCTTGAGTGTTTTGTGAGCTGCAGTTCAGAAGGCTGGTTTTCAAAGCCCCCCCAGTCCCATAAGGTCCCCTACATTTTCTTCCTTTCTCCTGAAGAAGCCAGGGACTGAAGCTCCAAATGTCACAGAAAGCGTGTGACCTGTTGGGAGCTGCTGCTTTCTCCCTCCATGCTGCTGCTGCTTCTAATATGGAGGATCATCATTTTAATGTGGAGAAACATTCTGTCATGTGAGTCGCTCTCTACCATCCAACAGGTACACCCAAGGCATGGGTTAATGACCTCAGAGGTATGAGATTTGGGGGCTGTTTCCTACAGTGCCAGTCCTACCATTAGGCAGCATGAGGGGATTGCTTCAGGGAGCAGGTGCTGGGGATTAAAAAAACTGATGGCACGTGGTCTGGGCATGAAACAGGAAAAAATGCTTTTTGTTTTGTTTCGTCAGCCTCACCGCTTCTATTGGTTTTCTTAGTGTCAAGTTTTGTTTAAAAATGTACAAAACGAAATAGTAACAAACTGATTGATTTTTCTATTACGCCCCCCCGTCCCCTGGTGGTCCCAGAGACACCAACTTTGGTGCGTATCTTCCTTTGGCTCTCTCCTTTAAGCCCTCCAAATTTGGAGAGATTTGGGGTTTGGGGGCCTGAGTTATTAAACTTCAAAGGTTTAAGTGCCATTTTCTGTGCTTGGAAATACTGTTCCCAGACAGCTAGAAGCTTGAACATTGCTGTGGACCTCCCTCAGGTTCTCCCCTTTAAGTACCCCACATTTGGAGAGGTTTGGGGAACTGGGGGCCAAGTTATTCAATGCCAAATGGGGTGCCCCCATGAGAAAAACATTGGTAAATTTAAAGTCCTTGAAAATACTAATCCCAGGCACCTAGCAGCATGGAATTTGCTGTGGACCTCCCTCAAGCTCTCCCCTTTAAGCACCATTTGGCATCAAATAACTTGGCCTCCCATTCCCCAAACCTCTTCAAATTTGGGGTGCTTAAAGGGGAGAGCTTGAGGGAGGTCCACAGCAATTTTCATGCTGCGAGCTGCCCGGGAACAGTATTTGCAAGAACAGAAAATGGCGCTTTGAAAGGGGGCACCCCGTTTGAAGTTTAATAACACCCCCCAACACAAAAACACCCCAAATTTGTAAGGCTTAAAGGGGAGAGTCCAAATTTGGTGTCTCTGGGACCCCAGGAGGCCAAGTTATACAGAAACAAATCAGTTCGTTTCTAAGGAAAAACCACTGATTCATTTCGTAAGACGCCACATTGTCGTTTCGTTTCATTTTGTTAGCTAACAAAATAACAAAATTGCATGTAGTTTTTTGTTTTTTGCCCATCCTCGATAGCCCCTAAACTAGGCTGCTCTCTCTAGATACAGTGGGTATAGTGGGTACCTGTGACATCTGTGGATCTAAAGCTGCAGCAGATTCAGGAGAAAATTATATTCTGTGTATTAGACATGGGCACGACTTGGTGAAATTCTCGTTTCCGTTTCCGTTTCTCGTTTCCATTACGTAACGGAACGAAGAACGACAATTACTCTGCCAGAACTCGAACTCGAACCGACTAAAGAAAAATTGTATATGGATACCTACTTCAATATCTGGCCATCTGTCTTTTATGTTTATTATGGTTAGATTCTCTTTTGGACAGGGGGACGTCCCCTGGATGTACTTGATCTCAGTCCAGATCAGGCCGCTTGCATTTATGTGAAAATTTAAAAAATAAGAAAGGCCGAGAGTGGTAGTCCCTAAGGGATGGCTGGTGTCACTGAATCCTCAAAACCATATACATTTTTATATTCCCATAATGCCAAAAGCTTCCAGGTCTTCATGTAGTGCCCAACTTCCTCTTCCTAAGAGGAAAGGCTCTGTCACCTTCTTTGGAGGGGGTCATTTCCTCCTCCTCTTCCTCCCACATTTCTCACTGCCAGCTTGGTGCCTGCTGCTGCGGTCCTGCACTGGCCATCTCACCCCCCCCGGCAAGGGGAGGGTGGGTTGGCTAGTATCTCATTCCACTTTCCAACCCTTGTCACTTCCCTCTCTCCTTCCTTGCCCGAACCAAGCGCACATGTAATGTTACGCTGCCAGTTCTATCGTAAGCTTATTCTCCTTTTGCTGAGTAATGGTTTAACTTTCCTTTAACTCTTTTTTCCTCTGCTTTAACATTGTCACTGCCTTTTAAATTTAAACTGGGTTGTGTTTGTATATATGCGTTCATCTCTACTGTATAAAAGTAGCCTGCTGACTTCAGCTGCAGAGGCTAAGACAACGTCCCTTGGCAAGCACTGTAGCAAGATTTAACGACCAGTTTGACTGCATCCCATTGTACATGGAATCCTCTTTTGCCTTTGGCAGCAACATATCTTGCACTGTGTATGATTTGCTGTGATCGAACGAGGTGCATTCCTCTGCAAGCGCAACTAAAGTTTTTGCTAAGTCATTGCCACCAGCTAGCTGGTGCCTGTTTCTGTTGACAAGCCAGGTTCCTAGCACAACCGCACTTCAATCCTGCCTGGTGGGCCGATTCATTTTGTGGTCTTTTTAATAGTCATCTTCTTTTCCCTAAATATTTCATGCACAAGACCTCTGCAAATAATAGTGGAACAATGAAACCCTGCAGCTTGCACACATGAGTGTCTGAAGTTTCTGTACAACCAACTTCGTTGGTCTGGCAACCCCAGTAGTTGCTCAACAGCTGCTGTAGAAAGATATAATATACAACAAAGTCCACTCTTCCTCCATATGCTGCTTTCTCTCCCTAAACCAGTTGCCATCTGTGTCCAATTCTGTGCGCCTCAATTTAAAAAGGATGTTGAAACCTTGAGTGGGTGCAGAGGAAGGTGACCAGGATGGTTGAGGGTCTGGAGGAAATGTCTTATGAGCAATGGCTTAGGGAACTGGGAATGTTTAGCCTTACAAAAAGAAGACTGAGAGGCGATATGATAGCTATGTTTAAATATTTGAAAGGATATCATATTGAAGAAGGGAACAGGTTTGTTTTCCATGGCTGCAGAGATTAGGACTCGGGGCAATGGTTTCAAACTACAGGAAAAGAGATTCCATTTGAACATTAGGAAGAGCTTCATGACAGTCAGAGCTGTTTGGCAGTGGAACATGCTGCCACAAAGGGTGGTGGAGTCTCCTTCTGTGGAGGTTTTTAAGCAGAGGCTGGATGGCCATCTGTCGGAAATATTGTGATGGGGATTCCTGCATGGCAGGGGGTTGGACTAGATGGCCCTTGAGGTCTCTTCCAACTCTATGATTCTATGATTCTATGATTCTATGATTCTCTAACTCTGGTTCTGCGAATGGCAAGCTACCCTTAAAATATCTTGGGCTTCAGATCCCATCAACTCCAGCTAACTTGCCCAGTAGCCTAGAATCTAAGGAGCTGTGGTCCTGAAGATCTGAAGGACACCAGGCTGGGGGAAGTGGTTGTGGTCACTTCCACATCAGAAGTGAACGCATCTCCTCATTTGGTGCATCAGGGGGAAAAAGCAGACAGTCACAGCTGAAACAGAGATGGATCATAGCTTTCCAGTGCCTCTCCCCTTCTTTAATGTGAACCTCTTGCAAGATGAGTATTCCAGATGAAAAATGCATTTGTGTGAAAGCTGCCTGCTTTCTACATGATTTCGGAGAAGAATGCACCCTTTTGTGTTGCTCAGTGGTGGCCTTCGGCTTGACAGGGACAGACTGGCATGTACCATTCCAATTAATCACCCAGAGGGAGTGTCGGAAATCTCTGGAGCATGACTTTATCTGGGTGACCGCAGGTAGCAGGTGAAAAGAAAGGGAAAAGATTCATTTCATCCCTTGCTTTGTGTCAACTTATGCTCCCCCCCCCCCGCATGTACTATCAATGCCAACAGCACAGCAGCCCCAATGTATTCACTCAAGTAGAATGGACATTTTGGGATAAAAATAGCAACTTTCTGTAAGAAAAGAACTGGGCTGTAGCTCCTTGGAGATACAAGACAAATTGTACACATGCAGATAGCAGATGGCTTCTTTTAACTCACCTTCATGCCTTGCACGACAACATTCAGGTGGAACTTAGAAGCATTTCAATGCAACTAATGCTTTTGTTGTTCTTATGTGCTGCCGCGTCACTTCCAGCTTAATGGCAATATTCTGAATTAATTACCCCCACAAGGTCCTGTCATTAGGAGTTCTGTTCAGCTCTTACAAACTAAAGGCCGTGGCTTCCTTTGCGGAGTCCCCAAAAAAGGGCTTGATCACATTAACCCCCCCCCCCAAAAAATAACCCAGTTATACTGATTTTGCTTAATATAAGAAGACTGTGCAACATTTTGCAACATATTTGACAAAACGGAACATCTGTGGCATGTTTGACCTATTCCATTAACAAAACCATCCAGACCCCCACTGCTCTTTTTTGAGCCCATTGTGGGTGCTTCCCTGTTTAAGCAGCCATGAGATCTGCTCCTGCCGGCTTATCAGCCGCAGAATGGTCTGTGCTTGATTTCTGCATGATCTTGATATGGTAGAGCGTGTCCCCTCTCTAGCGTTGTTCCAGCTCAAAATACGACAACAGTCATTGCCAACTTTGGGTAACCCAGGTGTTTGTGGAAGTCTTCGCCCCTAGGTGTGCCAGCCAGAACACTTGGGCTACCCATGGTTGGTGGCACCCATTATACTTCCAGAAAGAAGCGAACTCTTGGAAAAACCCACGTGCTTTCTTCAAACGCTCTCTGGGATAGTTTCTGAACATTGGGCTGATTTCAATATAAAGCCAACAGGGCTTCTCACATCGCTACTTCTTCATTCAAGGAAAATACAACAGTTTAAACAAACAAGCAAATCAAAAATGGTGAAATAAGTGGTTTAATAATAGCATCTGTAGCTTTAGTATTGATGGCTAAATTCCAGATTAGACATGGGTGCTTTATATTCATCTACAAACAGGAAGCTTGGCTCCAGAGGTTCACAGATAATTCGGCCCCCACCCACCACCCAGAGAGCTGGCCAGTCCAGTCACTGTTCAGCCGTTACTTCACGAAGTGCCTCGCTTTGAACCGACCTTGCCTTTGCTGTGAATTCGGAGGCGGTCACGTGGGGGTCACGTGTTCTCGCTTCGCTCCCGCCCTTGTTTCTCAGTACTCACGAGCTGCAGTTTCAGGACCGTTTCGAGCACAACCTCACGTGCTCCCTTCGCATTCGCATGCCACTTTTCAACGTTCCTTATTTCCCATCCGTCCTTTAAAAAAATACCTACCGACGGCGTATCGATGCACTGATGCTGGACTGTGAGTTGCAATGACTCTACTGATTTCAACTGTTTCCTGGCATCATTGGCAGCCCCCCCCCGCCGCCGCCGCCGCTACTCGGGGGGAGCCCCGCATGGCACAGCCGCCCACCCTCTGCCGCTTGCACGCTGCCTGCCCCGGGTGCCCTGCTCTGGCCGGGCGAGGCGGCAGCGGCTCCTCCTGCTCCCGCCGCCGCCACTGCCACCGCCGCCGCTATTCGAGCGAGGAAGTAACAGCGCAAAGCGTTGAAACGATATAGCGATGCATCCATATCCCTGTTTGAATACTTTTTTTAAAAAACTTGAAATAAAAGCCAAAAACTGAGACCACACGTCACGTTGGGAGCGAAGCGAGATGCGAAGCGAAAAGATTCCCGGCCGCTGGCAGGGGAACCACTCACCCCGCTTGGAGCACGGTAAAGGGGGCGTGGTCGGGGTGGCATCGCAGCCAAAAAGGAGGAGCGTGCGGACTGAAACGATCGATTCGCACAGAAATGAGGGCTTGCCGCGAAGCGAGCGGTTCGTGAAGTAACGGCCTTCGCTGCTCCACTTATCAGCTGCAGAGGGAGGGAGGCACCAATGCCAGCCGGCCCCATCCTGCCTCCTCACCAGAATGGTCAGGTGCAGAGGGAGGGAAGTGCCAGCCAGCCTGCCAAGCACCATACGGCAAATGGTGAGTGGCCCACCAGTTCTGGGGGAGGGACTGCATCAGCCTGGGACCTGTGGAATTGAGCTTTGTATTTGTATACGAATACAAAACTCCCATGCCTGTTCCAGATCCCCTTGTGACAACAAGGACAGGATAAGGAGATACAAACAGCCGCCTCTGTCATTCACCCTCTACAGGCTAATGCAAGGGATTTTGTCTGTCATTTTAGAAAACCCAATAAAGAAAATGAAATCTCAGCCTGTGTCTAGCTCCCCGACTGCCTGCTGATTGCATTTCCAACATGATGTCATCAGGAGAAAACATACTCCAGTTTTGTAATCTCCACTGCAGTGCTCGAAGGGCCTTCTAAACCTTCAATCTTCTTGAAACGCCATTATTCCCAGCAGCCTCCTTTTCCTACAGCAGCAATATATCCTCAGCAATATAACAAAAGATATACGAGCACTTAGAGGAAGGGTTTACATAACAAGACAGATTTCGACTGCTCCCAGAACATCCAGCACCATCCATTACAGAGGGCGACTTTCTGCATCTTCTACATGTGTGGCTCCTTTACGTCTCAGCAATGAATCATACTTCCATTTTGAGAAGAATGAAATTGTATGGTTTGGGGCCTTCCACAACACAAATCCTTTTGCTTAGCGTTTGGCTTGCCACTCTAGGAAAACTTGCACAGCTTTGCATGTAGAGAGAGATTTTTTCCTGGAAAACCCAGTCCTAGGGAGGACAACTATAGCAGGAGAAGCCACCACGGGAAGCTGAAAGTAGCAGATCTCATCACAGAAGTGGAGGACCTGTTATTTCTATTCATCAACAGGCACTTTCATTCATCTGTGATAGTCCAACCTCATCTGCTTTCCATGAGCTCAAGGTGGAATACTTGAGATTCCTCTTCCCTGCTTGATGCATACAAAGACCTATGAGGTAGGTCATGCTGAGTGAGTGAGTGAGTGAGTGAGTGAGTGAGTGAGTGAGAGAGAGAGAGAGAGAGGGGGGAGGGAGATGTTAAACTGTTATAGGGTCACACAACAAGTTTCATGACTTGGTGAGGACTTGAACTGCCATCTCCCAAATCCTAAACTGATATTGTTGCCATGGCTCCACCGCTTGGCTCCTCCCATCCATAGCTTTCATATATAAGGAGGCATTTGGCATGGTGTCAGAACTAGGGATGATTCTGAGCCTATTTGAAAATCCCATTACCGGAAGGAAATTAGAAACACAGAGAGTGCATTGACAGGTTCTAAGCTAACAGCAGTTTTCACCAACAAAATTTTGGTATGAGAGCATTTTAACTTTCATTGTCAGGAGTTCGTCCAAAATGTTTGCAAAATTCAGGGAAGAAAACTAAGATCCAGCAAGGATATGACCCTTCCAAATAAAGGGTTTGTTTTCTGAAAAGTAGTTAGTTCTGCACTGATGATACCAGCTTACCAGGTTTTCCTGGTCCTCTAGACAACCTGAAGCCTATTTCCATTCCAAAGAGTAGTACAGATCCTGACTTTCCACAGAGTTTTGTCTGGCCTGCAACACATGGTTGTTTTTGTTCTGGCTTCTTACATGGGCAAAACTGAGCACTAAAGCAACTTCTCAGACACAGAGATTAAAAAATTTTCTTAATGTGTGAAAAACCCAAACCAGACAGAAATAGCTCTAGAGTAGAATCTTCAGCATGAAATGGGTCTTTTTTCACTTTTCTTTTTTTTAGGAGACAGAAATCAAGATATTATTTGGAGATCAGAAGTAGGTGGGTGTTTATTGCATGGCCAGAGTCCCTACAGTGGAACCTTGACTTATGTCATTAATCCGTTCCAGTGGTCTAGACTTAAGTCAAACATGACTTAAGTCAAACAAACGTTTCCCATAGAAAGTAATGGGAAAGGGGATTAATCCGTTCCAGATGATGAAAAAGACCCCCGAAAACAGCAATTTAACACAAATTTAACTGGGATAGGAGATTCCTTCTGGGGATGTAAATGAAATGTCTCTTCAAAGAGAGGAGGAGGCAGTAGAATTATAGTCCACAAGTTATATGCCTCCACTTTTTAATGATCATAGCAACAATGTCTAACATTTAATTTTTACTGATTTTTGACCTGACGTTGCAAGTTCTGAACAACTCTATGCTTACCATTAGAATCCCACAACTTTACAGCTCCCCAACTAAAATGCTTCCATTGTGGACCAGACTTCTGCAGCGAGATTTTTTACAAGACTGAGCCGACTGTCTAACCAGCGAGGCCAGCCCCGAGCTCCCGGCCCTTCTTCTTCTCCGGCAGCAGCGGTGGCTTCGGTGAGGCCGAGGACCAGCTCCAGGTGCTCTGAGCTGGCCTCGCCGAAGCCGCCGCTGCCGGAGGAGGGGAAGAAGGCAGGAGCAGTTTGGAGGCGGCAGCCGCAATGCTGGGTTGTGGCTGCCACCCAATTCCGGTGCCTTGCTCCGAGATGTAAGTCAAAGCCTGCGACTCAAGTCAAACAGGCCCCTTCTTGATGCAAGTCAAATATGATGCAAGTCAAGCAGTATGTAAGTCAAGGTTCCACTGTATTATGAAAGTTTATTTAGGTACAATTTTTTTAAGCTTAAGAAGAGAAGCCCAAGCATGGAGCTGTTTTTTTAAAAAAATATTTTTAAATTACTTTGAAAATGTTGTCACAAAGTTTGTTTTGGGCCAAAGAGGTCTTTAACCACTCTTAAGATCAGGGATGTTAGCAAGTCTCAGAGTCCAAGTCCAAGTCTTTGGTAGCAAGTCTTGAGTCCCAAGTCCCAAATCTAAATCCCTATTATAAGCAATTTTCCCCCCTAGAAAGAAAGGGGTGGGTGGGTGGGTGAGTCCCTAGCTGAGTCAGAGTCATCGAGGTGGGGGACACCCAACATTGTATCAATTCACTGGTGTGGCTTAAGTCTGACTTGGCAGCGAGTCCTGCAACTCAGAGCCCCATTCCTGCTCAACACTAACCCTGGTAAGAGCTGTACCTCTTCAGGACTGGTCAGATGAGGTGGAAAGAGCCCAAGTGTGCGAATGAGGGAAAATATGAAGACAAGACTATTCTTTATAATGAATCAGATTATTGGGCTATCTAATAAATGTTAACTGACTGAGGGTAGTAATTTTCCAAGAAACCAAAGAAAAAACTCTCCTGAGCTCATTTCTAACTGGAATTACCATCTACCACTGAGTTAAAAACCCCATCTCTGCCATGAAATTAAACACTTCAGCTTTTCCCCCCAGTTGTGCTTGTTTTGTGGAGAGGTGATGAAAAAAAATCTGGGGTGTCAGTTTCAGGAGATCAACATATGAAGCTGGGTGCAAAATTGATCAAATTGGGAAAATCCTTTGTGCATTGCTGTTGGTTACACTTGTATATCTGTTACGCTCTTTCTTTCCCTTTCTCTCCTTCCCTCCCGGTTTTTTCCTCTCCCCTCCCCATCTTTAGTAATAACAATTATTGGTTCACAGGTTTGTTTTAGAATCTTAGTACTGCAGAGCTGGTTTAGTGAGGAATCAAAGTCCCAGCCTTTAGCTCTGCGGTAAAATACCTAAGCCAGCAGATAACACCAATTATAATGACCACTCGTTTTCACAGATATTAGTGTAACATGTTATATTTATTATTTGTGGTCAAGCGCCAAGCCTCGGCATTGTATCCCCCCAATTGAATACACTGAAACACTTTTGTTTATGGACAGAATGTGGAGGCCACAGCTTTATTGGTATGGTGACAATCTGCAAACTCTGGCCAGGCATTGGGTCGGATTAATCGGGGACCCGCCTGTCCCCGATCCTCCCGGTGGCGCCCCAGGTGGTAGCACCCGTGGTTCTCAGGCTCTGGAAATCCCCGTGGGCGCAGGCTCCTTCGAGATTTCCTTCGCTGCAGCTGATCTGTTGTCCCTCCCGAGCCGGGACACTGGGATCCGCCATTGCCACCTGTTGCTTCCATGCCAGGCAGACACCATCTTGCAGCCACCCCAGCCTGGATCCGGTCCCAATGCCGAAACCGCCATAGCTGTGACAAGACATAAGAACAATTAAAGTTAACAAAACACCATAATGATCCGCATGCTTAATATCTATGGGTGGGTGGGAACCTTTCGGGAAGTATGGCGCGCTTCCCGGCCGCCAGCCCCTTTTAAAGGGCTGGCGCAGCTCTGCGCCTGCGCAGGGCCATGCAGTACCCGGATGCCCGCGCCTGCCGGGTGGTCCCCAGCTGCCCCGTGGCGCCGACATGCCCCACGTAATGCCAACTTGAAAGCCTCTGGTCCGGCTACGCGGACCAGATAAAAGGGTCCATATTTTGTGGTCAAGCGCCAAGCCTCATTGTATCCCCCAATTGAATACACTGAAACACTTTTGTTTATGGACAGAATGTGGAGGCCACAGCTTTATTGGTATGGTGACAATCTGCAGTACTCTGGCCAGGCATTGGGTCGGATCCGATCGGGGGACCCGCCTGTCCCCGATCCTCCCGGTGGCGCCCCAGGTGGTAGCACCCGTGGTTCTCAGCCTCTGGAAATCCCCGGGGCAGGCTCCTTCGAGATTTCCTTCGCTTAGCTGAGCGGAGGGGCCATCTGTTGTCCCTCCCGAGCCGGGACACTCGCGGCTCCCTCCTGGATCCGCCATTGCCACCTGTTGCTTCCATGCCAGGCAGACACCATCTTGCAGCCACCCCAGCCTGGATCCGGTCCCAATGCCGCCAAACCGCCACCAGAGGTGAGTTAAACTGCCTCCCGCCAGAATACTGCAGTTCGAGCCACCTAACCAATGCTGTCCTGATGCTTTCCAGCCACCGTTCCGTGCCCGTGTTAGACAGGTGCACGTCCTGCCAAAAAGGTCGCTTTTCCTAAAGGAGATATCGTAGAGATTATTTCCCCGCCCCATAGTGACACCTGGTACCCTATGGCTCTGTTAATTTTTCTGTCTCCACCCCTCTTGAGGATGTGGCACCCTCCAAACCCTCCTTTGTAACAACTCAGACCATATGATTGTCATGTCGGGGAAGGAGTCGCGCAGGAACTCGAGGGTGGCCTTCATCCCAAGGATGAGGTCGATTCCTTCCCGTTCAGTGAGGTCATTTTCGCCCAGTTGTATTATCAGCGCATCGGGGGCCATGTTCCCTGGCCCGCTTCCACAAGGTTGGCAGTAGGCGGTCCCATCGCATCCCCCTTATCCCTAACCATTCAATCCTCATGGCGGGTGCGAGGCCCAGGTGTTCGCCGCTTGAGGATCTTGCTGCCCATTCAGCCGCCCAGTACACTAAGCCCCACGATCCAAACACGCTTCTGTGTACCTGCGGTGGGAACTAAAACAGAAATGATGTCAGAACTTCCCAACATCGAATGTTTTCATTTCCACCTGCCGATTTGTTGTATGTTGTGTGGAGGGGTCCCCAGGGCAGCGGCAAGACGCCACTCCGATTGAATGCGTGCCAAAGTCTGAGGGTTGGAAGCCCGCCCCGCCCAATGCTTTCTTAAGTACCCCCGCGAATTGGTACCTTGACAGCGGGTGGCCATCTCTGTGTATCAGTAGTGGGCCCTTTTTGGTAGGCCTTACTTTCAGGTAGACCGTCAGGGCCCGGGGCATGGGAGCTGGGAGCTAGGTTGGGCGCGCAGCCTGATTGTGCCTGCGCCGCCTGGTCTGTTTTTGATGACCTCAATCGTGGGCCTGCGCCGGCTCCACTGAGACATCGGAGAAGCGGATAGCCCTGCCCTTTGTGTCACGTCGTGAATTGGCCACCAGCTCGCCCACCCTGAATGCCCCGTAGAATGCCAGGGTGAAGGCGGCTTGGAACAACTTGGCTTCCGTTGACCAACATATGGTCTTCAGTTGGCCAAGTATGGCTTTTAGGATATCGAGGGTCAAGGGTTTACGTTTGTCGGGGACCCTGGGTGTTTGCCTCCCCCAGCCCTTGAGGACTCTCCTCACCAGTGGGCTCTTGCCGGGGTCCCGGCTGCAGCTAAACTCATTAAAGAAGGATAGGGCCGCCAAGTGTACCCTTAGGGCCCTGACGGACTTTCCCTCCCCCCGCAGCGCGTGTAGGTACTTGAAGATTGTTGGCTCGTCTGGTGGGGTGCCGACGGGGATGCCCTGCTGGGATGTAAAGCCCTGAAATGACTCCCATGCTCTAGTGTATGCCTTTTGCGTGGCTGGTGCGATGGAGTTGAGGGCTCCCTGGATTACATCGAGTTCCCAAGGCTCCAGAGCTCTTCGGGGAATGGGTCCGGCTCGGGACTTGCCTGCGGTGCCAGCTGCCAAAACCTGTCGAACTGGAGGCGAGATAACGCATCCGCGATCCCGTTATCCAGCCCTGGCACAAACTTAGCGGTGAAATAAATATTGAACTTCAGGCATAGGAGCACCATTCTGCGCACAAGGTGCATAACTCGCTCTGATCTGGAATATTGGCGATTAATGACTGCCACCACTGCTTGGTTATCGCACCAAAACCTGACCCTTTTATTTTGTCAGCTTATGCCAGGTGGTGATAGCTACCACTATGGGGAATAGTTCCAAAAACGTCATGTCCCTGAGTATGTCATTCCCCTGCCAGGCCGCGGGCCACTTGGAGGCGCACCATCGACCACTGAAGTAAACCCCAAAGCCGGTGGCCCCCGCTGCGTCAGAGTGCACCTGCAGCAATTCCCCGAGGTGGCAGGGTTGGCGCCATATCACCGTGCCATTGAAATTCTTTAGGAAGATCTGCCAAACCCTGAGGTCCTGCTTCATCCCCTTTGATATCCTCAAGTGGTGATGGGGGCAGTGATACCTGCCGTGACCCTGGCCAGCCTGGCACAGAATGCCCTCCCGGGGCTACAACCCGACATGTGAAATTTAGGTGGCCTAGCAGTGACTGGACCTCCCTAAGGGTAGCCTTGGGTTTTTGTAGTGTAATGCTGATATGCTCCTTTAGCGCTTCCAGCTTATCTTGGGGGAGGCGGGACACGCCCGCCACTGAATCTCAATACCCAGATAGGTCATTACAGTTGCTCCGTTTTCTGTTAGCGAGGGGAACCCCTAGTTCTGCCGCTAGTTGTTGGAATGTCTGCAGGAGGGCCTCACTCCTGGGAGTCCCTCCTCCCGATCAGGAGGTAATCGTCTAGGTAGTGTGTAATGGCTCCGCCCTGTGACCTTTGACGGACAGCCCATTCAATGAAGGTGCTGAATGTTTCAAATGCTGCACACGCGATGGAGCAGCCAAATGGCATGGCTTTATCCAGACCATTTACCTTCAAACTTGCTGCCCAGCAAGGCTAAGTCCTCTGGGTGGACTGGCAGTAGGCGGAATGGGATTGTATATCACATTTAGCGAGCGTCATGGGCCCTGACCAGTTCCCTGGTCAAAGCTAGCGTATTTTACTGAGGCTAGTTCCGGGGAATGCATCGTTTACTGATGCCCCTTTGGGGTGGATAAATGCTGGATTAAACGGTATTCCCCAGGGGTCTTTTTGGGGACCAAGCCTAAAGGAGATACCCTGAAGTTAGGCAAGGGAGGCATGTTGAAGGGTCCTGCCATCCTACCTGCTGCTATTTCTTTATAAATTTTCTGTTTAACTATGAGGGGTTGTTCCTTTGCTGACTTCAGGTTGGGTGCGTCAAGGGCTGTGCGCTGGCCTTGAATGGGATTCTGAACCCTCTAGTAAACCCTTCCCATAGGTAAAGCGCCTCTTCTCTCTTGGGGTATGTTAATAGGAGTGGGGCGAGATGCTCTCACGGGAGTGTAGGCTAAGTCCCTGAGGCTGCCTGGTGGTGCCCCTTTATTTTCGGGCGGAGACGGAGACTTGGCTTTGTACTGGGGTTGCTGTTGTGGAATCTCCCGCAATATTAGGTTTGGATGGAGGCCTGGTTCCCCGAAAGGGCTGGTTCGTAGTTTTTTGCCTGTGACAGGAGATCCTAGGATGTGGGCCATAACATGGTCACACTCGTCAAATTTACATTTGCCCCTGTTACACTTGCCCACCTGGAATTCCCAGCATAACCTTTTTGAGGGTTCCCTCCTGTACCCCGTGCTGCCCTACTCCCCCTTGCCTGCCTTTGAGGTGGGGGCCCACTTCCCATAACCAGAGTTTGCTGTGCACCAGGTCCCATCTAGTTGTCGCGCTCTGGGATGCTCTCTTTCTAAAACCCTCATCATACGCTATGGCCGCTGCGTCCCCAGCCTGCCTCCTTGCGCATAAAACGTTTTTAAAGTGGTTGTTTAGGTGCCATGCCCTTTCCGGGTGAGCAGCCTGGACGATGCTCGCAAATTCAGCGAAACCCTCGAGCCAGTTCTCGAAAGTTCTCTCCACTGTTTGGTGTCTGGGTTTTTCCTCCGGTTGTCCCTGCTTTAACTTTACCCTCCTCGTCCTCAGGTTTAACTAGTGTGAAGACATCCACGTAAAAACCCTGGAGTATGGCCTTCCTTACCCTCCTGCTTACGTGTAGCCGGGAGGGTCTTCGTCATCCATAAAGGATGATCGTTTCAACCCCCTTGGTCACTCCCCCTCCCTTTCTTTTGACTTAAGAAGACCTCTTGCCCGCGTGGCCCACTTTGGCAAGCTCGGTCAATACTCCCCCAGTAATCCCGGACCCTTTCCTCTTCATCGGAGGACGCTCACTGGTAGAAACTCAGAGGACCCCCTCTAGCTCCTAAGGACCTGGACCGGCTGGAAGGCTGCCTTTTCCTCTTGCTGATCTGTGTCCCTATTGGCATCTCTTCAGAAGCAGAGTGTGCCGAGTCAGCCTGGGATGTCTGTTTACTTGTGCTGCGTTCATTTGAAGTGTAGGAGCTGCGGTGGTAACAGCCGTTGAGGGTACTCGACCTGTGGTATAGGTGCTGAAGCAGATACAGCTGTTGGGAGTACCGGGGTGACCTGTGGTGTGGGAGCTGGGTTGGTTCCTGGCGCTGGGGGTACCACATTAGTCTGCAGTGTGGGGACTGGGGTGGGTACCGCGTTGCTGGGCCCTGGGACCTGTGCCATGTTCACCAGGTGGCTGGTAAGCTAGCACCTGGCCCATGTTAAGCAGGCTGTTCTGCTGGAGAATTGGTGGGATTGTTGGTGGGCCACTCCCTGCTGACTGCTGGGTTAAAAGATGGCGGGGCCGGTGCTTGGTTGCCTGCCATTGGTGGGTCGATTTGGACTACGGGCAGTGGATCCTGGCCCTCGCTGTTGTTGCTATTAATCAACTGGGGCCCCTGGTCATCCTGGTGGTCCGTGCACCCTGTGCAGGCCTTCTTTTGCGCGCCCTGCCGTTACGTCTGGGTGGCATCCTCTTATCTTTATTTATCAATTAAATTTTACTTAACGACTAACTTCCCTTCCCCTAGATAAAGTCCGCTGTTGTAGGGGTGGGCCCTGGTGCCAGCGTTGGGGACCAGGTTGCCCAGTGCTAGGGTTCTCTTGAGAGGGGTTGCCCCCGCGCTCCCTTTGTCCCCCGATGAAGGGGATGCTCGACCGCGTTGGTTCTATCTGTTGCAAAGGACTGCTCCCGCCTGCTTCCGCCACCAAACCTGGCGGAGCGCTGATGCACTCCGCTACTATTTCCCGTCCGGCTGCTGCTGCTGGCGCCGCCACCAGTTGACCTGGCTGGACTTGCTGATCGCCAGCCGCTCCGCCACTAGCTAGCGCTGTCTTTTCGCCAGCTCACTGTCCAAAACCGTGTTCCCGATGAGGGCAGAGGGAGGCGGGAGCAGCTGCTCTCACCAGACCGCCGATCCTCCGCTGGGCCGAGCTGGCGCAGAGCCAGTGGGCCGGGCGCTGCGGTCTAAACCGCTCAGCCCGGAATCACCCACCAGCTGACTTGAAATAAATGGGGGCTGCCGGGAAGCTGGCCGTAGCTGGCCCAAAGCCAGCGATTGGGAGCGCCGCAGTTTGGGTCAGCCGGCAGTACCCCGGCGCCGCTCCTCAGCTGGTGTAAGGGAGGCAGACCGCCGCTCCTCAGCTGGCCTGAGCTGGGGACTGCCGCCTGCGAAGACGCAGAGTGCTGCCGTCGGAACCTTTTATGGCGCGCTTCCGCCTTGGGCTGGCGCCTTTCTCTGCGCCTGCGCAGGGCCATGCAGTCATGCCCGCGGCCGCTGGGGCATGCCGGGTGGTCCGTGGCCCAGCTGCCCCGCGTGGCGCCACCATGCCCCACGAGGGCGCGCCGGCCGGTGCCAACTTGGAAAGCCTCTGGTCCGGCTGGGGCGCGGACCACAACCCTGGACCCGGTAAGTCGGGTCCATATTTTTTGTTTATTTGTTTGTTTCCATCAGAATCTTAGGTACTACCAAAGAAGATTAATGAATATAGATTTAAGAATATGTTGGAAACAACCAGTGCTGCAGATATAAGGGTGGGAGGTGAGGACCCTCAAAGAGAATTAGATAAAACATTATAAGATAACTGGCATGACATTTGAAGGAAGTATAAGCTCCAGCTAAGGGGTTAATGCCTTCCATTTGGTAATGGAATTATTACACACAGATAAAAGAAAGTTCAGGCTTGTGAAATCATGCCACTGTTCCAATCAAAAAGAGATACCCAGTGCTTTCTGGGAATGGCAAATTACCTGGGGAAATTAATGCCTGCCTTATCCACGAAAGCAGCTTCTCTGAGGAAACGTTTTGAACATAAAAATGAATGATGCTAAGATGTGCAACAGGAGTAATCATGGCTTTACTGAATTAATGTCAAGCAACAACTTACTCAAAGGCCAGTATTAAAGGGTTATGCCTCAGGACTGTCAAAAAGTTAAACTGATTCCTCTCAGTTTCGGGTATTTCTGCAGAAACGGGATAGCAGCCGACAGCCAGCAATGTATCCATCTAACTTGGTTAGTGGTGCAGAAACAAAGGATACAAGATACATTTGTGACAAACTGGACAGAATCTTATGAATGTTTTCATCAGCACATCTGCAGTTAGAGGCTTCCAATTAGAAAAAGTTGAGGGTGGCCATGCTCCCTACTTCCCATACCACAATCCCCTATATCAGGCAGTCCTTTGCCATTGGCATTCTAAGCTTAGAATTCTGGGAGTTGTGGTCCAAAACATTAGGAGGGCTGAAGTTTGGACATGCCTGCCCTATATGTATCAGGGAAACCACATTCTATTGCAGACATGGGTTTTTGTCTCATATGCTGGATTTTCCCTAGGCCAATGTGGAGGACCAAAAAAACATCAGGGAGGCAGTGGTCATACTCCCACACCCATGTGTCATCTGGCCCTTCCCTAATGCCTGTTTTCAGTGTTTCCACGCAGGGGGCACCACAGCTCTGTGTCCATTTTGGCACATAATGAACCCTTCCATGTATCACTCACCATCCAAATGGTCAGCAAGGGAAGTCAATAAAGAGAATCCCCATTTCAATGTCACATTGTGGATTGAAGACTGCAATTATCTCTGTAATTATGATAACAATGAACAAAAATCATGTGCTGTCAAGTTGGCTCTGACATACTGTGATTCTTTGCAGGGTTTTTCTGGTATGGAGTATTCAGAATCGTTTTTACCCTTCCCTTCTTCTGGGAGCAGCTCCCTTGGACTGTGCAAGACCTCACAAGCTGCCTCTATTCGCAGGAAGCACAGCAGAGAACTGAACTCCTGATCTCTCGCCCTTCAGCCAGATACCTAAACCACTGAACTATTGAGCTGCTAGAAGGATGATGAAGAGCGTCATCTTGATGAGTTCCATTTCCGGTTTCACTGCAGTGAAATGTCTCGATAAGTGTCATGACCCACAGACCCACACACAGGTAAGTTCAGAGTTTTTACTGCAAGCTCAGAGTCACGACAACAATATAGCAAGGCAGGAGTTAAGCAGAGTCCAGAAATACACACAGCTAGAATCACATTGAGCCAGAAGACAAAACAGAGTCCAAGATAAATGGTCCAGAGGTCAAAAGCTGAAATGCAAACAGTAGCTTACACCAGGTTCAAGGAATGACAAAGTCCAGGGTCAAGAAACGTAGTCCAGGATTGTCAGTCAGGAACAAGGATCCAAAAGAGGTCAGGAATCAGGGCAGTAAGGCAGAAGCAGGTCGAGTTGACTTGTTGCTCCCACAAATTGCCCTAACTCTGGGTGCTTGTTTTATGTCTCCAGAGAGCAACTCCCACTTCCCTGAAGACCCATTCTGTCAATACTCAGGACTCTGAGAGCGTAAATGCCTTCTACTCAAATACAGCTTATCCCTATTCCTCTTGGTAATAAGTCTTTGCTGTCTGCAGCCAGCAGCTCTCTGAGAGGGTGTAGATTCCCCTGAAGATGCTGAATAACTTTCCTGCGCAGCTGCTGGAGGAACTGTCAGCCCTGATGGTTCATCTGGGAGTTCCTCAGCCATTAACTCCTCAGTGTCCGGAATAGGCTCTGGCAGGGACCTGACAATAAGCTCTTCGGCTTATCAGGCTGAATTCCTCCAGATAAACAGGACTTGAAAGGGTAAGTCCCCCTTGGAGGGGGGGGGGAGAGGCAGCATCTGGGGACTGTGAAGAATTGCGGCAGCAAAGCTTTATAGCTTCAGAAATCGCCTAATCTCCTGTTTGGGGGAAAGTCCATCTGCCATCTGTCATGGCGGTGGTTCAAACTGTGTGCACAAGACAAATGTAAATAATTGTAGATATTTGGAAACTTTACTGCTGTAACTAAGACTGTATGTTTTCCCCTATTTTTATGAGCTTGGGCCCTTTCTTGCTTCAGTAAGTACTCATTCCCTCCCTTCCTGAAAAGGCAGCTACAAGTGTGTGTTGGGAGCTGTGTGGTTAATAATAATAATAATAATAATAATAATAATAATAATAATAATAATAATAATAATAATAGTGACACTGCCATTTTGTGACACCCGCCATTTAACCACAGTACTGGAACCGTGGGGGGCCCCCGGGACAGCTGCTCTGGCTGCCCCCGCACCTCCGAGAAGCCTCGGGGCTGCGTGGGCTGCCCCCGCACCCCCGAGAAGCCTCGGGGCTGCGCGGGCGGGCGACGGTGGGCGATCCGGTCACTCCACGCAGCCCTCCCACGCACCCAAGAGAAGCCTCGGGGCCATGCGGGTGGGCAGCGTAGTATCCCCCTGCCGCTGCCGGCAGTCGCCCCCGACCCCTAGTGGTGAGACTTCAGGTCTGGTCTGATTTAGAACCTCATGTCTGTCCTTCAGTCCTTGCTATACATGATTTTGTGTCACAGCTGTCATCTGCCCATACCAAAGAACTGGTGGGAACATAAGCTGGAAAAAGTAATTGAAAATGAACCTGTTTTGGTTTGAAGGCTGAGCCCTCCCAGTGGTAGAGTTTCCCAAGAGAAACAGGTGGTCCCAGGTGGTAATCTGCACACTGGGTGCGGGTGGCTAAAGAGCCTATTTAGAACAAAATCACCATCAGTCAGCTGTGGAAAGCCATCTTAGGTAATTTGCCCAAATCACATAGCTAAACACAGGCTGGCTCTGTTGTGTGATAATTAAATTAGTGTAGTAGTAGTAGTAGTAGTAGTAGGTAGTAATCAGGTCTGGTCTGATTTAGAAACCTCATGGCTCTCTGTCCTATCAGTCAGACTGTGCATATGTCATGTCATTTTTGTTGTCATATATCATCATCATCATCATCATCATCATCATCATCATCATCATCACCAGCACCAGCACCACCACCACCACCACCACCACCACCACCACATTAGGACTGCAGAGTTGGAAGGGATCCTATGGATCATTGAGAGTCCAGGTCCTATCAAGGAGGCCCAGTGGGGAATCAAACTCCCAACCTCTGGCTCCTGACCAGAAATACAAACCACTGAACTATCCACAAGTATATGTGCTTTCTATACAAATATCTTTGTCAATCTTCTCTTATGGGGAGTTGTGATGCAAACTCTCTCTCTCTCTCTCTCTCTCTCTCTCTCTCTCTCTCTCTCTCTCTCTCTCTCTCTCTCTCTTTGGCAGTATAGAAGTGCCCATCATAAACAAGCAACAAGTCCTTTGTTGTATTTGATAGCAAACAGCTTAACAGGACCTTAAGGATTCAAAGGCATCCAAATGGCAGATCAGATTACTGTATGTGATTGGAAGCTACATATTGCTGGTGGATAACTCAGTGGTTTAGGTGTCTGTCTAGGGAGCCAGATGTTGGGAGTTCAATTCCCCACTGGGCCCCCTGGGAGAAGAACCAGCCTGTGTAATCATGGGCAAGCTGCACAGTCTCAGGGTGCCCCCCAAACAAGGGAAGGTTAAAGCACTTTTTAACTCCTCTCTACTTAGGAAACCCTGGCAAAGGTCACCATAAGTTGGAATCGACTTGACCACGTGCAATTATTAATTATTCAACTACTCATCCAATAAATGTATATTTACTTTGGGTACCCTTTGCGGCACTGTAAAACCCTACACCTATGAGGGCAAGGAAGGCCTCTGAGCTTGAGGTTGCATTGAGTTTGAGTTACATTGATGGACTTGTCAAATCATACCCCGAGGCAAGCAAAATACAGTAAAA
The DNA here is from genome assembly GCA_029282475.1 of Phrynocephalus forsythii. NCBI lineage: Eukaryota > Metazoa > Chordata > Lepidosauria > Squamata > Agamidae > Phrynocephalus > Phrynocephalus forsythii. Next base: position 5,935,663 of record JAPFRF010000004.1, on the reverse strand, counting down.
GAATAATTTTAGCTGGAAAGAAGGAGCCATGAGTTCCTGAGAATTTTGAAGGAAATGGTCATTTAAATACAGACAACAGACAACATTGTAACATCACAAACACCCCTGGCATAGTAAGGGAGGATTTACATACACACTGACAGTACGTGTACATTTTCTTTAACAGGGAAAACCGACACTTTCTGGGGTATTTTCATTAGAAAAACACAAGGGGAAGAGGGAAGAATCAATCTTTCTAATTAATATAGCAGAGGTGTGATCCTAATCAAACACTGGCAGTACCTCTCTTTGCCCAGATTTAAAAAGACAGGAGATCCAGTCATGGTTCAATCTTATTGCATATGATTTGGCACTTAGCAATGGATAGAATGGTTTTGAGAGGCAGTAAATCTGACCTGAATTGCTAACATACCTCCAAGAATTCTCCAGCCAAAACAGGGTGTTGTTGTTGTTGTTGTTGTTGTTGTTGTTGTTGTTGTTGTTGTTGATGATGATGATGATGATGATGATGATGATGATGATGATGATGATGATGTGACCGACTCTTCGTGACCCCATGTCCATGGAGTTTTCTTGGCAGGAATACTGGAGTGGCTTGCCAGTTCCTACTCCAGGTGCCTATTTTAGCCACAGCTAAATAGCTATTACAACACCCATACACTCAAATGTGTGCACACCCAAATACACACAACCCCTGGTGAAGAAAGCTCCTCAGTATAGAGCCATTGGTGCAAAGCACAACTAGCCTGTTAAAATACTGTATGCACCTAGGCTGTGTCTATTTGATGCTCGCCAAGCTGCTGATGCTCAGATGAACAGTGTGTGTGTGTGTGTGTGTGTGTGTGTGTGTGTTGAGTCATTACAGTCGTGACTGACTCTTCATTATCCCATGTCCATGGAGTTTTCTTGGCAGGAATACTGGAGTGGCTTGCCAGTTCCTACTCCAGGCGCCTAAAGTGCCTGGTATTCCCTGGTGGTCTCCCATCCAAGTACTAACCAGGCCCGACCCTGCTTAGCTTCCGAAATCAGGAGAGATCAGTTGTGCTTAGGGCATCTAGGCAGCTCAGATGAACAATAGCTATGGTTAATGCAAGCAAAGTCACAGAAAGTGAGAAGTGCTCCTTTGTCAGAACAGTTCCAGAAGCTTCCTGTCTGAGCATCTCAAAAGAGTCAACTGTGGTTTGCAGCGCAGGCGTAGGTGGGGGACCCTTGGCTTCAGAATAGTACAAGCACAGCTTTCTCTGGTGCAGACAGATGGAGGGGCATCTTTCATTGCCATCTTTCAAGATTGAGCTTATTAAGATAACCACGCTGGCCTTCTGCAGGAGAGGCAGGAAGGGGCTGACATTTGTTCTTCCTAAAGGGAGAGACGCTGTCTCTGCCACAAGACCACTGTCCTGGCTCTGGAAAGCAAAATGTCTTCTGTTCAAATTTTAATAGGAGCCAATCTAATTCAGATCTGTTGAGTCATGGCAACTGGACTTCTTTTTTTGAGAGATTGAAACGTTTTGCTGCTCATCCAAATGGATAAACTCACTGAGATGACGGAGAATCTTCACAGACATTTTTAATGGTACATTTAAAATTGAGGTGGAAACAGGTTGGAAGAAATTGGTGCTTTCAAAGAAAGAGTTGAATATATAGAAGACAAATAGACATATACACCTATCCATCCAACAAGGAGAGGTTCCTCATTCACTCCAGAACAGAAATGTACCTGCTTTATTAGCAGCAAAAAAGGAAAGGGGAATTTGAAAAGTGATTAAACATTAATTACAGGGTGAAACAGAAATGGCCTCTTCTCTCTAACTTGTTAGAAGGGAAATTGTTGCTGTAAGTCAGGTGTGCCCAAACTTTTTGTAAGGAGGGCCAGATTTGGTGGCTGAGAATGTGTCAGGGGCCGGTTGCTCCCCGACCCTGCCACCCCACTGCAAGCCCCACCTACTTTCTTTTAAAAAAACATGGGGTGAAGGAGGGGAAGGGATCATAGAATCATAGAATAATAGAGTTGGAAGAGACCTCAAGGGCCATCTAGTCCAACCCCCTGCCATGCAGGAACCCCTTCACAATATTTCCGACAGATGGTCATCCAGCCTCTGCTTAAAAACCACCAAAGAAGGAGACCCCACCGCCCTCCGTGGCAGCATATTCCACTGCCGAACAGCTCTAACTGTCATGAAGTTCTTCCTAATGTTCAAATGGAATCTCTTTTCCTGTAGTTTGAAACCATTGTCCCGAGTCCTAGTCTCTGAAGCCATGGAAAACAAACCTGTTCCCTCTTCAATATGACATCCTTTCAAATATTTAAACATAGCTATCATATCCCCTCTCAGTCTTCTTTTTGAAAGGCTAAACATTCCCAGTTCCCTAAGCCGTTCCTCATGAGACATTTCCTCCAGATCCTCAACCATCCTGGTCGCCCTCCTCTGCACCCGCTCGAGGTTGTCAACATCCTTTTTAAACTGAGGCGCACAGAACTGGACACAGTACTCCATGAGGGGTCTGACCAGAGCAGAATAGAGTGGCACTATCACTTCCCTTGATCTAGACACTATGGTTCTGTTGATGCAACCAAGAATTGCATTGGCTTTCCTGGCCGCCGCATCACACTGCTGACTCATGTTCAATTTGTGGTCCACCAAAACTCCCAGATCCCTTTCACAGATACTATTCTCTAGCCAAGTGTCCCCCATCCTGTACCTGTGCATTTCATTCTTTTTACCTAGATGTAGCACCCTACATTTGCCTCTGTTGAAATCCATTCCATTAGCTTTGGCCCAGCATTCTAATCTGCCAATCCTCTGGGGAATTAGCAACCCCTCCCAATTTGGTATCATCTGCAAATTTAATTAGCATACTCTCTATTCCTTCCTCCAAGTCATTAATAAAGATATTGAACAGCACTGGACTCAGAACAGAACCCTGGGGCACCCCACTGGTCACGTCTCTCCAAGCTGATGAGAGGCCATTTATGGTCACCCTTTGGGTGCGATCAGTCAACCAATTACAAATCCACCTAACAGTAGCACTATCTACCCCACTTCCTACTAACTTCTTAGCAAGAATACCATGGGGAACCTTATCGAAGGCCTTGCTAAAGTCCAGATAAGCAATATCCACAGCATTCCCCTCATCCACCAGGCCTGTAATTCTATCAAAGAAAGAGATCAAATTAGTCTGGCATGACTTGTTTTTAAGAAACCCGTGTTGACTTCTTGTAATGACAGCATTGTTTGTTAGATAATTGCAGAATGACTGCTTAATAATCTGCTCTAGGATCTTTCCGGGAATTGAAGTCAAGCTGACTGGGCGGTAATTATTTGGGTCCTCTTTTTTCCCCTTTTTGAAGATGGGGACAACATTAGCCCTCCTCCAATCAATGGGAACTTCCCCTGTTCTCCAGGACTTCTCAAAGATTATTGCCAATGGTTCTGAAATTACTTCTGCCAGTTCTTTTAATATCCTTGGGTGTAATTCATCTGGCCCAGGAGACTTAAATTCATTTAATGTTTCCAGATGTTCCTGTACTACCTCCCTACCTATTCTATGTTGCAATTCCCATCCTACCTCATCTACTCTTTGTCCCAGCGGATCTCTTCCTTCCTTTTTGGAGAAAACTGAGGCAAAAATGTGGTGAGTAGTTCTGCCTTTTCCTTGTCTCCTGTTAGTAACTGGTTATCATTGCCACGCAGAGATCCTATCGTTTCCTTATTTTTCCTTTTGCTGCGGACATAACTAAAGAAACCCTTTTTACTATCTTTAATCTCTCTGGCAAGTCTAAGTTCGTTTTGCGCTTTAGCTTTTTTTACCATCCCCCTGCATATATTAGGTGTTTGCTTATATTCCTCTTTGGTGCATTTCCCATTTTTCCATTCCTTGTACTTGTTTTTCTTTATAGTTAGCTGAAAAGTTCTTTAGTAAACCACTGTGGTTTCTTTAGACCTCTCCCATTTTTTCTTCTTGTTGGAACAGTTTTAAATTGTGTCTTTAATATCTCGCTTTTCAGGAACTCCCATCCATCTTGGACTCCCTTCTCTTTCAGTGTTTCAGTCCATGGAATCACAGCCAATAATTCCCTAAGTTTACAAAAATTGGCTTTCTTAAAGTCCAGGATTCTTGTCTGACTATGCTTAGCTTCACCTTCCAACTGTGGGCCAACCAGCCGCGGGCCACTCAGAATGGCCTGGCGGGCCGGATTTGGCCCCTGGGCCGGACTCTGGGCAGGCCTGCTGTAAGTTAAAGCTGAGGGACCCTCCCTTATTCTGTTTTGTATTAGGGTGGCTATTCTAAGATGAATCCTCCCAGGAAAATGCATTTAAAAGAGCTGACCACAAGGACTGAACATTTTATTAAATGTTATATTTTTCTTATTCATAAGTCTTTGTTGTTAATGAAGTTGGCCACCATGACGAGTGGCATCTGGAACATTCCAGGTTTAATTCTCACCACAAACATGAGCTCATTTAAACAATCCACTTTTCTCTGCGTAGGCCACAAATTATGTGGTAAACCATCCGCTGGATTGTTCCACTTCAATGGTTCAGAAAGAAAGGAAGGGAGAGAGAGAGAGAGAGAGAGAGAGAGAGAGAGAGAGAGAGAGAGAGAGAGAGAGAGAGAGAGAGAAAGAAAGAAAGAAAGAAAGAAAGAAAGAAAGAAAGAAAGAAAGAAAGAAAGAAAGAAAGAAAGAAAGGGCATTTGTTATCTGGTTTTGAAGGAGAGTTTATCGTATAGCAAGGACTGAAGAAGAGACATAAGAGGTTCTAGATCAGATCAAACCTGAACTCTCAGCACTAGGAGCTAAAGTGACTAAACTGAGGCTATTGTACATTGGATTTGTCATGAGTAAAAAAAAGCACACACTGGACAATACAATGATGCCAGGAAAAGTGGAAAGTGGCAAGAAAGGGGGAATGTTTAATATAAGATGGATAGCCTCAATAAAGGAAGCCCTTGGCTTTAGTTTCAGGAAATGAACAGAGCTGTTAATGACACTCACTTCTTGAGGTCATTAATCATGAGATTGTCATAAATCAAAAGCAACTTGGCAGCACATTCACATCTAAGCCACACATTAGGAGAAAGGCAGGGTGAATGTATTTTATACAAACCAAATAAATAATAAACTTAAAAATACTCATGTGGGCGATTCCTCTCCTTGCAGCATGATGTTATACAGCCTGGGATTGTTCTGTTTCATTTGAGGGGTGGGGCTTAGCCATCCTGCCTCCTCAAGGGGCAATCATTAGGAGTGGATTTTGGATATGGAGGCCATCTGATGTTGGGCAGATTCAAACAGAATGAGGATCTGAAACAAGGATCGCAACAGGTTCCTCCGTTTGTTATTTCCCCTGCCATCCTGTGTTTGCCTCTTGCCGGGTTTTTGTATCTTATTGGCTTTTATATGTCCACTGTTTGTTTTATTTTATGTTATTTATTATTCTGCCTTATTGTTTGTTATTTATTTGGCTTTCGTTGTGAACCACCCAGAGTCCCTTCTGAGAAATTGGGCGGTCTAGAAATGCATAAATAAATAAATAAATAAATAAATAAATAAATAAATAAATAAATAAATTGCACTCGGTCTTCCTCAAGCTTTGGCAGCAGTTCATAATGACATGGAAATGCAGATAAATGTCTTTGCAAAGAGAGATCCATCCCCAGGTCTCCATTTAAAGGATATAGTAGATTGAAGAGGTAAAAAGGAAAAAAGAAGAGAGGTGTAGTTTTGTGACAGAGAGATCCTAGCTTCTGATCAAGGCAGTGGCCATGATGGCTTAAGACTTTTGAGAGATTTAGTCCAACATCCCCCACCCCCACCCCCACCCCCACCAAAGGGGATATTCCTAAACTCTAGCTGCAGTAGAGGGCCACTCCTGTGCCCCAAGTGGTAAGGATGGATTGTTTCTGAATTTGGGGGGGGGGGCATGAATAACTCATTTTGCCACCTCTGTTACATCCTCTTCCTAATACAATTCTCACCATAAAGAAAGCAGCAAATTGCCCATAGATGAATCCTTTTAAAAATTGAGTTTCTAAAGGCAGAGATGGGGTTGGTGATGTGTGTATGTGTGTGTGTGTGTGTGTGTGTGTGTGTGTGTGTGTGTGTCTGTCTGTCTGTCTGTCTGTCTGTCTGTCTCTCTCTCTCTCTCTCTCTCTCTCTCTGTGTGTGTGTGTGTGTGTGTGTGTGTGTGTGTGTGTGGCAGGACACCTGATGGTCCTCTGTTTCTCCATCTGAGACAGGGATCTGGTTTTAACATCACCAGCAGCCATGTAAATTTGGGACATTAATAACAGCATGCCCACAAGAACGTGATGCACAACCTTGCTGAAGATGATTTATCATTAAAAGCCCTGTTTTTGGTTTTGGTTTTGGTTTATATTTTTAGTGGTCAATTCAAGATATGATGGTTTTCCTTGACTTGTATTGCACTGTGCAATTGCATTTGCTCTACATTGCACACATTCATCATGTTCTATCTCAAAACAACAATATCCATCTGTTACATTGGGGTGTAAACATTTCATGTTTCCCCCAAATGATTTTGTCCAGTGAGCACAAATCAAGACAAAACAAGAATCCTAAAACTATTTTTCATTCATCCTAATTCCCTAAGTCCTACACCTAGCCTTGTGTAAGTTCATAGGTGACTTCCATAGGGTCCCTTCCAGTTCTGCCGTAAGAATATTGCCATACAAATTGGCCACAGAACCACCGGCAGAAAAAGGAGATTCCATTTTTGTTTCTTCCAAGTCAACAAAGATAAAGCAAAACCTGTATTTACACTTTTGAAAAATTGGTACTTTCCCTTGTATCCACTCTGTATGGCACACAACACTTCCCTACAAATTTTTCAAAGTAAAGCTCATCATGAAAACCCCTGAATAGTAGAATCTCCTCTTCAAGCAAGCCACCGCCACCCATTTATCTGACATTTGATAGCATTTACCCCTAGATAGAGGCACTAGGTTTCGAAATGTACTCAAAAAAGCCAAAACGGTTTCTTATTTTTAAATATATATATATATATATATATATATATATATATATATATATATATATATATATATATATATATATATATATATATTTGTTTTCGTAGATTTTCACGGGTATAGGTATGCATGTTAGGGTGGATTCGGGTTTCTTCCCGTGTAGAAATCTGGTTGTTCTGGCGACGTTTCGACGAGGTCTCACTCGTCATCTTCAGGCTGGTGTTCTGGCTTCTTTCTTCTTGAAGCAAAGTGTGGTCTCAGTTGAAGTCCTTCTATAAATACTGCTGGGGGTGTGTGGTTTGCTTGCTCTGTTGCTGATTGTAGGTTCCTTTGTTCCTTTGTTCTTTTGTGATCTGCTGTGTGGCTGAGGCGATCGTTAAGGGATTAACTGCTGGTGGCTGTTTAGATGGCTGTTTAGATGCTGGTGGGTTAGATGGCTGGTAGGTTCTGGCAGTATCCTGGGCTTTGGTGGAGTGGGGTCCTGTGTCTTGTGAATTCATTTTGGTCTGGCTACGTGTCTGTGGTCTCCCAATGTTTTTTTGGGGTGTGTGAGTGTGCTCCATGTGGTGACTGGAGTGGGGTGCCGCAGTAGATGGTGCAGTCGTGGTTTTGTTATTGGATGGTGGTTTCGTTTCATCTGTGGGAAGGGTCTGGGTTTGTGTTTGGTGTGGATGGAAGGTGGTGGCATCTTGTGTCCTTTTGGACCTGGTGTCAGTCTTTGTGACAGAGGCTCGTCTGTTGACCAGGGCTAGTTTCCAGATGTCAGGCAAGCGGGAGGTGTCATCACGTTTATTCATGTTGTTTGGGTGTTTCTCTATTTCAATGGCTTCCATGATTATTCGACTGTTGAAGTGTTCAGTTTTGGAGATGAGTTTGGTTCTTTCAAAGTCAATTTCATGACCTGTTGTTTTTATGTGCTGGAAGAGAGAGGAAGATTTTTCTTCTTTTTTGACTGCGTTCTTGTGTTCTGCGATGCGTGCGCTTATTCTCCTGTTTGTCTGTCCGATGTATGTGGCTGGACAGACTTTGCATGGTATTTTGTAGACTCCTTGGTTTTCTAGCTCAATCTTGTCTTTGGGGTTTCTTAAAATGTTGGCTATTTTTTGGTCGGTGCAAAAGGCTGTCTTGATATTGTGTTTGTGGAGAATTTTGCTGATTTTGTCTGTGGTGCCTTTGATGTAAGGGAGGAGGGCGGTGCCGTTGTTCTCTTCTGTTTCTTGGTTCTTGGGGGTGTTTCCTTTTGGATTAGTTTGGTGATGGTGTTTTTTTGGAATCCGTTCGCAATTAAAACATTCGAGAGAGTGTGTAATTCAGTTTTTAGGTGGTCTTTGTCAGCGAGGCGTTTGGTTCTGGAGATGAGGGTTTTGCTACGGAGTTGATCTGTGCAGGGTGGTGGTGTGATTGTGCATTTAAGTAGCGGTTAGTATGTGTTTTTTTCTGGTAGATGGTATGTCCTAAGGAGCCGTCGGGTTTTTGTAGATTAGGACGTCCAGGAAGGGAAGTTGGTTGTTGGCTTCTATTTCCATAGTGAATTGTATTTTGGGGTGTAGGCTGTTGAGATGTGTGAGGAAGTTGTTCAGTTTATCTTTCCCGTGTGGCCAGATAACAAAGGTGTCGTCAACATATCTGAGCCAGAGTTTGGGTTTATGTTCGGACTTCTGTAACGCGTTGGTTTCAAAGTGTTCCATATATAGGTTTGCGATGACCGGTGAGAGGGGTGATCCCATGGGTGCTCCTTCTATCTGTTTGTATCTTTGTCCATTGTGGATGAAGTATGTGTTGGTTAGGCAGTGGTTGGTCAGATCTAGGATGTGCTTGGGGGTTGTATTTGTTGTGGATAGCTGTCAAGGCTTCTTGAATGGGCACTTGTGTGAAGAGCGAAACAACATCGAAGCTCACGAGTAGGTCATTGGGTTGTAGGTCTTGTTTCTTTATAATTTCTATGAAGTGGAACGAGTTTTGTACGTATGAAGTGATGGATTCTGCATAGGGCTGGAGTTGTTTGGCAAGAAATTTGGCGAGGTTTTGTAGAGGTGAGCCTATGGAGCTGACTATGGGTCTGAGAGGTGTTCCTTCTTTGTGAATCTTGGGGAGGCCGTAGAGCTTGGGGCATCTGGATGATTTCTCTCTGGGGATGATGCTTGGCTTGATTTCTTCACTTAAGGGAGAGGCTTTTATTTTGGCTTTGGTGGTTTTTTCCAGGTAGGTGGTGGGGTCTGTGTTCAAAGGTATGTAAGCAGGGTCTTGTAGTAGGTTGGATAATTTGGCTTGGTAGTCGGATGTGTTCATCACCACTGTGGCATTGCCTTTGTCTGCTGGGAGAATGATTATGTTGTGGTCTTTCCTCAGGTTGGTGAGGGCTTTTGTTCTTCTTTGTGTAAATTGCTTCTGGGTGGTTTGCTGGAGCAGAGGACATTGGTGACTTCGAGTCTGATTTTGTTGGCTTCATCTGGGTTGATTTTGGTTAGGCTGGCTTCCACTCCGCATATGATGTTTTCGGTGGGGATGTGTCTGGGGGCGACTGCAAAGTTGAATCCTTTGGAAAGGACTTTGGTCTCTGCGATGGTGAGTGTCCTGTCTGATATGTTGTGAACTGTTTGTTTCATGGGTTGTTGTGTGGGGGTTGGGCTTCTGGCGTTTTTCCAGTTTGTGGAGTTTGTTGGTGTGTGTGTCTGTCTTGTGGGAGGTCTCTGTTTCAGCTCTCCAGGCGGCGAGTTGCTTGGATTTGTTCCAGAGTGTTGGGTGGATTTTGTTGCTGAGTTTGAGGTGGAGAGTGAGTAGATCTCTGTTGGTTTGATCTAGTAGGTATCTTTTCCTGTGTAGTTCGCTTCTGATTAGGGCTAGTTCTGTTCTTTTCAGGATCCTTTCGCTGGATGGGGTTTTGAGTGGAATTTCAGTTGGAAGCTTGTGGGGATCACATTTTTGTCTCGGCAGTTGCGTAGGAATGCAATGTCACATAAGATGGTGGCTCTTCGGACTTCTAGTTTCTCGTAGGTTCTGGTCAGCTGGAAGGTTTCCTCCCGTAGAGGTCGGATATTTGTTTTCGTAGATTTTCACGGGTATAGGTATGCATGTTAGGGTGGATTCGGGTTTCTTCCCGTGTAGAAATCTGGTTGTTTTGGCGACGTTTCGACGAGGTCTCACTCGTCATCTTCAGGCTGGTGTTCTGGCTTCTTTCTTCTTGAAGCAAAGTGTGGTCTCAGTTGAAGTCCTTCTATAAATACTGCTGGGGGTGTGTGGTTTGCTTGCTCTGTTGCTGATTGTAGGTTCCTTTGTTCCTTTGTTCTTTTGTGATCTGCTGTGTGGCTGAGACGATCGTTAAGGGATTAACTGCTGGTGGCTGTTTAGATGGCTGTTTAGATGCTGGTGGGTTAGATGGCTGGTGGGTTCTGGCAGTATCCTGGGCTTTGGTGGAGTGGGGTCCTGTGTCTTGTGAATTCATTTTGGTCTGGCTACGTGTCTGTGGTCTCCCAATGTTTTTTTGGGGTGTGTGAGTGTGCTCCATGTGGTGACTGGAGTGGGGTGCCGCAGTAGATGGTGCAGTCGTGGTTTTGTTATTGGATGGTGGTTTCGTTTCATCTGTGGGAAGGGTCTGGGTTTGTGTTTGGTGTGGATGGAAGGTGGTGGCATCTTGTGTCCTTTGGACCTGGTGTCAGTCTTTGTGACAGAGGCTCGTCTGTTGACCAGGGCTAGTTTCAGATGTCAGGCAAGCGGGAGGTGTCATCACGTTTATTCATGTTGTTTGGGTGTTTCTCTATTTCAATGGCTTCCATGATTATTCGACTGTTGAAGTGTTCAGTTTTGGAGATGAGTTTGGTTCTTTCAAAGTCAATTTCATGACCTGTTGTTTTTATGTGCTGGAAGAGAGAGGAAGATTTTTCTTCTTTTTGACTGCGTTCTTGTGTTCTGCGATGCGTGCGCTTATTCTCCTGTTTGTCTGTCCGATGTATGTGGCTGGACAGACTTTGCATGGTATTTTGTAGACTCCTTGGTTTTCTAGCTCAATCTTGTCTTTGGGGTTTCTTAAAATGTTGGCTATTTTTTGGTCGGTGCAAAAGGCTGTCTTGATATTGTGTTTGTGGAGAATTTTGCTGATTTTGTCTGTGGTGCCTTTGATGTAAGGGAGGAGGGCGGTGCCGTTGTTCTCTTCTGTTTCTTGGTTCTTGGGGGTGTTTCCTTTTGGATTAGTTTGGTGATGGTGTTTTTTTGGAATCCGTTCAACAATTAAAACATTCGAGAGAGTGTGTAATTCAGTTTTTAGGTGGTCTTTGTCAGCGGGGCGTTTGGTTCTGGAGATGAGGGTTTTTGCTACGGAGTTGATCTGTGCAGGGTGGTGGTGTGATTGTGCATTTAAGTAGCGGTTTGTATGTGTTTTTTTCTGGTAGATGGTATGTCCTAAGGAGCCGTCGGGTTTTTGTAGATTAGGACGTCCAGGAAGGAAAGTTGGTTGTTGGCTTCTATTTCCATAGTGAATTGTATTTTGGGGTGTAGGCTGTTGAGATGTGTGAGGAAGTTGTTCAGTTTATCTTTCCCGTGTGGCCAGATAACAAAGGTGTCGTCAACATATCTGAGCCAGAGTTTGGGTTTATGTTCGGACTTCTGTAACGCGTTGGTTTCAAAGTGTTCCATATATAGGTTTGCGATGACCGGTGAGAGGGTGATCCCATGGGTGCTCCTTCTATCTGTTTGTATCTTTGTCCATTGTGGATGAAGTATGTGTTGGTTAGGCAGTGGTTGGTCAGATCTAGGATGTGCTTGGGGGGTTGTATTTGTTGTGGATAGCTGTCAAGGCTTCTTGAATGGGCACTTGTGTGAAGAGCGAAACAACATCGAAGCTCACGAGTAGGTCATTGGGTTGTAGGTCTTGTTTCTTTATAATTTCTATGAAGTGGAACGAGTTTTGTACGTATGAAGTGATGGATTCTGCATAGGGCTGGAGTTGTTTGGCAAGAAATTTGGCGAGGTTTTGTAGAGGTGAGCCTATGGAGCTGACTATGGGTCTGAGAGGTGTTCCTTCTTTGTGAATCTTGGGGAGGCCGTAGAGCTTGGGGCATCTGGATGATTTCTCTCTGGGGATGATGCTTGGCTTGATTTCTTCACTTAAGGGAGAGGCTTTTATTTTGGCTTTGGTGGTTTTTTCCAGGTAGGTGGTGGGGTCTGTGTTCAAAGGTATGTAAGCAGGGTCTTGTAGTAGGTTGGATAATTTGGCTTGGTAGTCGGATGTGTTCATCACCACTGTGGCGTTGCCTTTGTCTGCTGGGAGAATGATTATGTTGTGGTCTTTCCTCAGGTTGGTGAGGGCTTTTTGTTCTTCTTTGTGTAAATTGCTTCTGGGTGGTTTGCTGGAGCAGAGGACATTGGTGACTTCGAGTCTGATTTTGTTGGCTTCATCTGGGTTGATTTTGGTTAGGCTGGCTTCCACTCCGCATATGATGTTTTCGGTGGGGATGTGTCTGGGGGCGACTGCAAAGTTGAATCCTTTGGAAAGGACTTTGGTCTCTGCGATGGTGAATTCACAAGACACAGGACCCCACTCCACCAAAGCCCAGGATACTGCCAGAACCCACCAGCCATCTAACCCACCAGCATCTAAACAGCCATCTAAACAGCCACCAGCAGTTAATCCCTTAACGATCGCCTCAGCCACACAGCAGATCACAAAAGAACAAAGGAACAAAGGAACCTACAATCAGCAACAGAGCAAGCAAACCACACACCCCAGCAGTATTTATAGAAGGACTTCAACTGAGATCACGCTTTGCTTCAAGAAGAAAGAAGCCAGAACACCAGCCTGAAGATGACGAGTGAGACCTCGTCGAAACGTCGCCAAAACAACCAGATTTCTACACGGGAAGAAACCCGAATCCACCCTAACATGCATACCTATACCCGTGAAAATCTACGAAAACAAATATCCGACCTCTACGGGGAGGAAACCTTCCAGCTGACCAGAACCTACGAGAAACTAGAAGTCCGAAGAGCCACCATCTTATGTGACATTGCATTCCTACGCAACTGCCGAGACAAAAATGTGATCCCCACAAGCTTCCAACTGAAATTCCACTCAAAACCCCATCCAGCGAAAGGATCCTGAAAAGAACAGAACTAGCCCTAATCAGAAGCGAACTACACAGGAAAAGATACCTACTAGATCAAACCAACAGAGACCTACTCACTCTCCACCTCAAACTCAGCAACAAAATCCACCCAACACTCTGGAACAAATCCAAGCAACTCGCCGCCTGGAGAGCTGAAACAGAGACCTCCCACAAGACAGACACACACACCAACAAACTCCACAAACTGGAAAAACGCCAGAAGCCCAACCCCCACAACAGCCCATGAAACAAACAGTTCACAACATATCAGACAGGACACTCACCATCGCAGAGACCAAAGTCCTTTCCAAAGGATTCAACTTTGCAGTCGCCCCAGACACATCCCCACCGAAAACATCATATGCGGAGTGGAAGCCAGCCTAACCAAAATCAACCCAGATGAAGCCAACAAAATCAGACTCGAAGTCACCAATGTCCTCTGCTCCAGCAAACCACCCAGAAGCAATTTACACAAAGAAGAACAAAAAGCCCTCACCAACCTGAGGAAAGACCACAACATAATCATTCTCCCAGCAGACAAAGGCAACGCCACAGTGGTGATGAACACATCCGACTACCAAGCCAAATTATCCAACCTACTACAAGACCCTGCTTACATACCTTTGAACACAGACCCCACCACCTACCTGGAAAAAACCACCAAAGCCAAAATAAAAGCCTCTCCCTTAAGTGAAGAAATCAAGCCAAGCATCATCCCCAGAGAGAAATCATCCAGATGCCCCAAGCTCTACGGCCTCCCCAAGATTCACAAAGAAGGAACACCTCTCAGACCCATAGTCAGCTCCATAGGCTCACCTCTACAAAACCTCGCCAAATTTCTTGCCAAACAACTCCAGCCCTATGCAGAATCCATCACTTCATACGTACAAAACTCGTTTCACTTCATAGAAATTATAAAGAAACAAGACCTACAACCCAATGACCTACTCGTGAGCTTCGATGTTGTTTCGCTCTTCACACAAGTGCCCATTCAAGAAGCCTTGACAGCTATCCACAACAAATACAACCCCCCCAAGCACATCCTAGATCTGACCAACCACTGCCTAACCAACACATACTTCATCCACAATGGACAAAGATACAAACAGATAGAAGGAGCACCCATGGGATCACCCCTCTCACCGGTCATCGCAAACCTATATATGGAACACTTTGAAACCAACGCGTTACAGAAGTCCGAACATAAACCCAAACTCTGGCTCAGATATGTTGACGACACCTTTGTTATCTGGCCACACGGGAAAGATAAACTGAACAACTTCCTCACACATCTCAACAGCCTACACCCCAAAATACAATTCACTATGGAAATAGAAGCCAACAACCAACTTCCCTTCCTGGACGTCCTAATCTACAAAAAACCCGACGGCTCCTTAGGACATACCATCTACCAGAAAAAAACACATACAAACCGCTACTTAAATGCACAATCACACCACCACCCTGCACAGATCAACTCCGTAGCAAAAACCCTCATCTCCAGAACCAAACGCCTCGCTGACAAAGACCACCTAAAAACTGAATTACACACTCTCTCGAATGTTTTAATTGCGAACGGATTCCAAAAAAACACCATCACCAAACTAATCCAAAAGGAAACACCCCCCAAGAACCAAGAAACAGAAGAGAACAACGGCACCGCCCTCCTCCCTTACATCAAAGGCACCACAGACAAAATCAGCAAAATTCTCCACAAACACAATATCAAGACAGCCTTTTGCACCGACCAAAAAAAGCCAACATTTTAAGAAACCCCAAAGACAAGATTGAGCTAGAAAACCAAGGAGTCTACGAAATACCATGCAAAGCCTGTCCAGCCACATACATCGGACAGACAAACAGGAGAATAAGCGCACGCATCGCAGAACACAAGAACGCAGTCAAAAAAGAAGAAAAATCTTCCTCTCTCTTCCAGCACGTAAAAACAACAGGTCATGAAATTGACTTTGAAAGAACCAAACTCATCTCCAAAACTGAACACTTCAACTGTCGAATAATCATGGAAGCCATTGAAATAGAGAAACACCCAAACAACATGAATAAACGTGATGACACCTCCCGCTTGCCTGACATCTGGAAACTAGCCCTGGTCAACAGACGAGCCTCTGTCACAAAGACTGACACCAGGTCCAAAAGGACACAAGATGCCACCACCTTCCATCCACACCAAACACAAACCCAGACCCTTCCCACAGATGAAACGAAACCACCATCCAATAACAAAACCACGACTGCACCATCTACTGCGGCACCCCACTCCAGTCACCACATGGAGCACACTCACACACCCCAAAAAAACATTGGGAGACCACAGACACGTAGCCAGACCAAAATGAATTCACAAGACACAGGACCCCACTCCACCAAAGCCCAGGATACTGCCAGAACCCAGCCATCTAACCCACCAGCATCTAAACAGCCATCTAAACAGCCACCAGCAGTTAATCCCTTAACGATCGCCTCAGCCACACAGCAGATCACAAAAGAACAAAGGAACAAAGGAACCTGCAATCAGCAACAAAGCAAGCAAACCACACACCCCCAGCAGTATTTATAGAAGGACTTCAACTGAGATCACGCTTTGCTTCAAGAAGAAAGAAGCCAGAACACCAGCCTGAAGATGACGAGTGAGACCTCGTCGAAACGTCGCCAAAACAACCAGATTTCTACACGGGAAGAAACCCGAATCCACCCTAACATGCATGCCTATACCAGTGAAAATCTACGAAAACATATATATATATATATAAATTTTCTAAACCTAACAGGTTAAAACAAATACATTGCTTATGTGTTGCCATGTTACATAGCTCAAATACAAATATTTCCCCAATATTTTGGCCCAGTTGTTTGATATTTCCAAGTTTACATGTTTTCCCCCCATCATTACTGTATATTCATTCTTACTTATATCATCTAGTACAAAGAATGAAGGTAACAAAGTACAATATTAAACTAACCTATTTAATCTTAACCATGTCGATAATTCTTCATTTTACTAAGCAGCTTAAAGTCTATTTGCCTAGCTCAGTATATGATAAGCATACATTATATCTGTTTTCATCTAATACAAAGAGTGAATATAGCAAATTTGACTTTTAAGATATCCTATCTAATCTACAAGATTTAGTAAATAATAAACATCATCAACCATTTATAGTTTATCTATTCACCTAAATTCTATCAAGTTTCAAATACTATACCAACCAATATGGCTGAGACTAATACTTAATGGGCTATTAACAAAAAAGAGTTGTATCTTGGTGCCTCAGTTTCGTAATGCATATAAAAGTCTCTATTCTTGCCTAATATGTTCCTCTTAGAGGTCTAACAGATTAACATTTCAAACTGGTAATCTCACTTCCCCTTTCAATTTCACATCTTAATATTCATTTAATATTTTAAGGATGGACCAAATACAAGGAGCAGATTTCTGTGTTAGACTGACCTATCTGGTGTGGCAAATATTAATTTAGCTTAATAATAGTCTTAAGTGGTCTTTACAATACACATCTCCATTCACTGTTTTCCATGTCATTACAATCCATTATAGTCCATTAATAACCAATAATAGCCAATGGTGATGTGTCTCCAATACACCAGACCAGGGCTTCAAAGGCACACCATCATTGGCCAAACCGCCAAACACAAAAACAGACCTTTTAAGTAGTTGACTCATTAAACCAAGTTTTGCTCTTTCCTGATAAATCCATTGCCTTCATGAATCATGCCGATCTGTCCATTCACATCTTCTCGAGACTTGACCTATCCAGACATCCTTCTCGTGATGTAGAAGCTTCCCTAGTAAGGCTAGATTACACACTCCTCTCCAAAGTTTCAGTGCTCTGTTCTAGTTTCATGTTCCAAACAAAACCAGTTTTGGAGCTCCCCTCTGCCTCTTCATTAGGTTCAAGGGAAAGTTAGTTCAGTCTCCCAAGCAGGGCCAGATTCCACACTCTCCACATCCTCCAAACACCCCTCCTGAATATCTCCCCCAGTGCTGCTCTGTAAATCATAAGCTTGAGAGTTGGGATTAGTGCTCTGATCTAGTTCCTTTTTCCATTCAAAAGCAAGTTCAGAAGAAAGTTCAGTTTGTGAAAAGTTTATTACATTTTATTTATTTATTTATTTATTTATTTGTTTGTTTGTTTGTTAATCTTATACCCCACCCATCTTCCCAGAAGGGAACTCTGGGCATCTCACAATAAAAACAGCTATAACAAGCAAGCATTATGAGGAGCAAAACTGCAAATTGCTGATCTGTCATTGTTTCCCAGCTGGTTCTGGCCATTGTGGTCGGTTATATATCACTTCAAAGGGTTAATCTTTTGGTTCTACTGAACTTCAAGGAGGGAGGAGTGTAGGAGAGAAGGCAGAGAAGGAGAGAGATGAAGAGAAAACATTACAAGTCTGATATCTCAGAATGTTTTGAAAACATTAAGCATTTAAACTGACCAAGGTCAGAAATTGCTGCTTTACTCCTCACACCGTCAAAGGCATTTTGTATTTTAAAAAGAAGCTCTCTTTTTCTTCAAAGTGATTTACCAGCCGAAAATGCTGAAAGCAAATAAATCTACGCTGCAGTAATAAAAATACTTCTGTAGTAGCGTAATAAAGCAGTTGTTTATTCTTCCCTCATAATGGTAGCTGCCATTTCAGAAAGGGGGGTATTAAAGCTTATTGAAGAAGGAAACCAGGTATCACTAGGATATATCTCTCGTAGAGTGATGGGGTAAAGGAAAAAAAATCTGTCTTACAGCAATAGAGCTTCACAATATCCACAATTATTTACATAGTACGGAGCCTGCAGCTAAAGACCATTCGCCATTACGGCAGCCGGACATTCCCTAACAGGGAGATAAGGCTATTCTGGAACTGCAAAGGATTTCCTCAACTTTCCAAGCGAGATTTAGATTTGGGTCTGGTATAACTGGGCAGGTTCCAAAGGAATCAGAGTTGACAGAGGCTGTTTCTTGAATTTCAAGATTCAAAACTGAAGCTTGCAATGAGTGTCCGCTTGTAAGAATAACATTGACTTGCCTTCCACAGTTGATATATAAATTAATGAGACTGAAGAAGCTACTTGGATGAGTAGAGAAACATTTCTATCCCACAAGAAAAGCAGTCCAGTTGCCATGACACCCCCCTGGATAACCACACATGAATGTTTGAGAATCTCCACAGTCTTACTGAGACAATGTGTTTCAAAACCCTTTGAAAATTATTAATGGCAATAAGAGTCATTGATCCCAATTTGAGATCTCTAAATCATCTCCTGAGGCAGTTTTTTGGAGCTGGACATGAGCTCCCCTTTACTTCCATTCATGTTTTCTTTCCCTTCCCTCATCCCATTAGCTATAGCTACATTCTCTTCATTCTACATTTACAAGTTTAAATGCCAATCCCAGAACCTGTATTCCAGAATTTGTGTATATAATCTGTGCAGAAGCCTATCAGGCTTTAGATGAACAATCCCTGTGAATATGCACAGAGCGTCCAATTACCTTTGCAAACTGCCTCAGTCTTTGAGAAGGTCTTCAAAAGCCACAGACATCACTTCTGAAGGACTTACAGGGCTGGGTTGCCCCTTCCTTTGTCAAAATCCAGTCCTGAGTAGCTTGTGTCAATTTTTCTGCAGATTTAGGAATCCTTACTAGAAAGGGTTTAATTTTAGATCAGATGTTGAAGGTTACCTTCTTGGCCAAAAGCGAAAAGGATTTAATCCTTTCTTTTCTCCAAAAGCTGAGATTGTTAAAGAACACGATTATAAAGTGGCAAAATCAAAAAGGACAATTACTCAACTAATCCGGCAGCCATGTAATCTCATTATGCATGGTAATGTGCAGTGGTGGCAGACAGTTCCACCCCACTAAATGAGTTTAAAAGCAAATCCAGGCATTGTAGTTGACTTTGTGAATGTGGAGTTTCCAAAACATGGAGGGTTGTTTCCCATTGGCTTCTTCAAGTCTTTCACCATAAATGTGTGCCTTAAAGGAATCAGGAGACCTGGCCTACTGGTGGAAACAGATGTAACTTTTTCAAGCAAGTACTAAGGTGCCTTCTTCTCTATCCAGTGAGGAGCTCTATGGTGAATGCACACACACACACACACACACACACACACACACACACACACACACACACACACACACACACACACACACACACACACACACACACACACACAGAGAGAGAGAGAGAGAGAGAGAGAGAGAGAGAGAGAGAGAGAGAGAGAGAGAGGCAGACTTTGTAATTTTCTAGTATTGGTCAGTTGTACTGCAGAAAATTATTCATATTCTGTTTAATTCTATCCTTTTCATATTGTAAGCCACCTCAGGTTATATTTATCCAGAGAATGGCATAAATGAAACAAATGAAATAAATAACTATGAGGTAGCCCCAATGACAGTATTAATGACACCCTGCCAGAGCTTGGGAGCTTGATTCAATGCTGGTGAAGGAATACTATCTTCTACCTCAACAGAGGGCAGCAAACCAGCTGAAGAGGAGGAAGTGTAACACTGCAGCACATGTAGAGTAGCAGGGCCAGGAGCAACAGGAAGAACCAAGAGACAGGCGCAGCTCCTGCTGTTGCCCTCTCCCACCCCCTCTTCAGGCAGCTTCCACACTCTACCCAATGGTAGAGCCATCTCTGGCAGTTGGGGGCAGTTCCCTGAGTTAAGTGTTGGAGGTTTGAGCCTTGAAGGGTCCTAGCCCGAAAATGGACTTCCAAGGTGACATCTGTTGTGCCACAAGTCTTGGCAAGCTGACAGAAGTAACTACATTAAGGAGCAGGTACTTTAAGCTTTAGAGCAGAGTTCAGCCTCCAGCATCTGACAGAGTTAAACCATTATGCACGAACATGAATTATTAGTTGCCCTTTTGGAATAATTACTGGTTTGTGTGTATATGTTTTCATCTGGAAAGTTACTCATTGGAAAGAAGCTATTTGCCACCCCCTCCACTTCCTTTTTGACTGATGACCACTTTTGTTTGTCTGGCCTGAGTTTTCATCTCAATATATTTATTCGGGGGTCATTCCCCCCCGCCGCCGCCGCCTCGCCATTCTCTGTAGAAGCTGTACAGAGGCAGCCACTTCATTGGCATGGAGGTGCACAGGGGTGGCCTTTGATTGATGAGAGCCAGGTAGAGTGTTTCATCAGAGAGAGTAGCTGCTGGATAATTTCATTAACCTGATGTGCACTTTTCATATTTCATTTTTAATACAGCGCTTAATCTTAATGGCTATTTGCCATCGCTCGGGCTCTATCTTGTAAGCAGCACAATTACTGGCTTTTGCAAAGCCTTAGTAAGGAGGTATTTTAAGAATGCACAGTAGGGTCCTTCCTTCCACCCATTTGTATGTGCAACAAGCATGGATTTCTCCCTCTTTGCCCCTTTCGATTATTTCACGGGCATGTTTTGATTGTAAAAATTGCAACTGTTCTGACCCTTTGTATTATACCCAAACTGGTGGTCTCAAAGATATTTTGGGATCCAACTCCCATTAGCCCCAACTCAGCACAGCCAATGGTCAGGAATGCTTGCAAATCTAGTCTATAATGTCTGGAGAGCACCAGGTTTGGGAATTGTATCACATAGAATTGCTATCATTGTCATTGTCCACAACAACAAGAAGAGATTATAGCTGCAACCCAGTTAAAATAAAATTTGATTGATTCATCATTAGAGTTTTAGTTGGTGGGGAGTTTATCCATCTCGTTTGCTTAGATTTGCCTGTGGGTTTTCATTTGCATAGATTTGCCTGTGAGTAAAAGACACATTTTCATTGTTTTCAGAGGAACACATGTGTCATAGCAGGCACCCTCTTAGAAGAGGAATTTCAGCAGTGAGAGAAAAGGCACAGCATCTCTTTTAAGATGGTAGTTGCCATATGTGGTTTTTATAATTGTGCTGCATATCTAATGTTGGGGACCTGCTTTGATCAATTAATTCAGCAGATTATTGACTGAATCATTTCAGTGTAATTCTGTCAGACATACAGTATACATCCAAACATGTTGTATAATATTTAGTGCAATTGAGAAAGTTAGGAATCTTAAAAGATGGAGCCAGTATAGTGTAGTGCAGTGTAATGGTTAGAGTTTGGGGTGGGGGGCTATGTTTCAGAAGACCTAAGTTCAAACCCTCTCTCACTGATCATTCACTGAGAGACCTTGAGCCAATCACATTGTCTCTTTGATGGAGTTGGGTCAAAAGGGCCAAGGAAGAGAAGAGGAGGGCCTGTTGAAGGCACCTTACTAGACTGCTGCTCCCAAAACTTGGCATACCATAATGAAAGGACTAGCCATCAAGTATGGAAAGTATCACCACTGCAAAAAAATTGATGTAGCTCCCCCTATTCACAATGCAGGGCATATACTAGAGCAGCCATTGTCAATTGGAGATGGGCACAAAATGCAAATATAGTGTTTCATTTCATTTCATTTCCGTCTTCATTTCATTTTGTTAGTAATGGATTTTTAAAAAGAATTTTTGTCATGAAACAAAATGCTTCATAAGGCTATAAATAATGGGGAGATTTCCTTTTTTATTTAACAGGGAGCCCACTGCCCTAAATCAAAGACCTTCACCCCTTCCAATCAATTTGTGTTCAAGCAAAGAAACCTCTCTAAACAAGCTAGAAACCTCATAGATAGCTGCTGCACAGAGAAATCGGGGAGCTAGACACAGCTGATCTGCGGTGCAGTGAAGGAAGGAAAGAACATATAAAAATAATCTCCACAGCCCTACTTAAAAAGGAAAGGAAAACAATCAGTTTAAATTAACTTGCAGACACAGCCAGCAAAGGGAACAGGTCAGCTCCTGGCTAGTTTCAAGCAGATCAAGATCAAAGATAAGCTATCTCAACAGCTGAGACACAGGAAGAAAGGAAAACAAATCAATCAGTTTAAAAATAAGCCTCCTGTTCTCAAGACAGCTGGATCAAGAGGCTAGGACGAATTGTTTCATTTCCGAAACTAAAATATGGTGTTTTGTTTCATTTTTTTGTCAACGAGCTGTTTGCTATTTCATTTAGTTTTGCAAAGTTTCATAAGCTTACAAAATGACAAAACAGCATGTCATTTTTCATAATGTGCCCATCCCTTTTCTCAACCTTTTGTTGGCCATGGCCATATACACAACATGAAATAAATACAGGCCAAATCAGGATTATATAAGTCACATAAGTAACCTTATAAACTTGGTGTGTGAAGAACTGTTCTCTGTCTGCGGCCTCCTTCAAATGTTCCTGGGCCCTCTAGGGGGCCATAAGCCCCCCATTAAGAATGGCTGGTCTCGAGTTTGTGCTAGGACAGCAAAACTTTTGTCAATTCCCAAAATCCATAGCATTGTGTTGCAAGTGACAAAGGACTGTGGGAGGCACCCAAAGCATCTAGAATAACAAAGGTTCACCACTCTCCTACTCTAACTAAGACAGAAAAAAACTGTACAACTCTATGAAGAAGGCTTTGTGACTGTCTCAGTGGTTCTGCAATGATACCCTTTCATCAATCTCCAGAAAAATCAGAAGCAATTCACACCTCCACCAGAAAGGTCACTGCTAAAGACTCATGTCTAACAAGTGTTGGGAAGGGCTTCAGAGGTACGACTTTCACACACCCCTGGTCATTGTCCATCTAATGAGCCTTTTTGGCCCAGGGTGAAGTGAAACCAAGGTGAACGGTAAATTGGAAGCCTCTCACCAACTTTTACAGACAGAAGTAGCTACTTCAATGAGCAGTAACATGTTTCAGTCTCACAATAAACAAAGTCTCGTTGCCATGCCTCAACTTCTGGATCTCACCTGGGTGATCTTCACCTGGGTGACTGAGAGTCTTCACAGAGTCAGAAATTTATTTGAATCAGGGAAACCACTAACAATCAATGAGAACAGAGAACAAGAATAATAAAAACTAACTGGTGACAACTAAAACAGATAAAAATTTTGTAATGAAAATTTACCAAACCCAGGTACCCATCAGATTATTAACAGGGTTTGAAAAATGCTGTGTAGAAAAAGATAAGAATACAAACAAGGGGTTGACTTCAATAATATATAAATGTACTGTAGATAAAGAATTTACCAGAGGTTTAGGGTCTAAAATTGTCTGGAAAGCAAATTTAAACACTATTATACCAAATGAATTATGGGTAAGGCTTTGGACTGGGTATCCATATAGATGAATTTGAGCTAAAGCAAAGGAAACAGCGCAAAAATAGTATTTCTACCACACAAAATTTTACAAAATTAACAAAGGAATCTCAGATACATATTGGCATAATTGTGGGTGTAAAGGTACTTTAGAGCATGTGTGGTTGGTGTGCCCAAAGGTAGAAACATTTTGGAATAAGGTGATTAACTGGTTAGAGAAACTAACTAAACAGAAAATAGTTTCAGATGAAATGTTATTATTCTCATTTGCTGGGGGAAATGAAAAACTAGATAATAAAAATTAATAGCAATTCTCATGGGCATGGTGTGATGAACAGGGTTGGTTATGAATATGTAATGTTATTTATGAATATTTATGTGTGTGTTTAGAGTAACCAATCAGTGAATCAGTGGGTATGGCTAGAGTATATAAATGTATAGAACCCTGTGGTATAGTTATTTAACAATCAGTCAGGAGTGAAATCTTGAGGCTGGTTAGAGACTGGTATAAAGATTTATATGCAAACATAAACAAAAATAACTATCTGAATAAATAAGTATTGTGAACTATGTTTTAATAATTCATATAAGTTAATTGGTCATCGCTATATACAAAATATTGAAGATCGAATTGTAAACAAATAAATGTTACAAGTTTTATTTTGGAAATATGTACTTTGGTGTCAGACTCTCCTATTAAAAGAACTAAAGTGATCCAGGAAACTGGTGATGGCAGTGGAATTAGTAAAAGTGTGGGTGGTGTAAACCCATACATGGCTAGAATGGAAATTACTCAGGATTGGAAATATGCCCAGGATCTCTCGCTCACAAAATTTGTAGACCGAATATGGGAAGTAGCAGTTATGGAAAAGGTGACTAGTAGGTTTAAACTATACAGGCAAGAGATAAAACATGATGATTTCCTGAAAATATGGCAGCCTCTACTGACCACAGATCTTATACCCCCCCCAAAAAAAAAACCAAATTGGATAAATTGGAATATGCACTGGATTGTTGGATAGCGTGAGAATGTTTAATTTCTTGTGTTACTTTGTATTACATGTATAACAAGATATATTAGGATGGTGGTATGTGTTATTTTAAGTGGATTGGAGAGAGGAGAGAGAGAGAGAGAGAGAGAGAGAGAGAGAATCTTCACAGATTTTTGGTTCCATAGTACTAATTCTACATTCTGACTTGATTGTTGTGTTTTTTCTTCTTCTGTTTTTCTGGTTGGTGGATCTTGGGGACACCAAGCCAGGGTCATCGTGCAAGTTGGGAGCTGTGGTCCACTCCTGTGACCAGGTATATTTTGCATTATTCATATAGAAAGAACATATCCTAAAAGTATTCATATGCTGTTGAGAGTATTCTGACTTGTGATGACTCTCTCACAAATTTCCAGGTGTAAAGGACAGTTGGCAGTGCATCTACCTGTCATGGCAACATAACAATCCCCTTCCACCATTTGCAGCTGAAATGTTGAGTTCCCTCAACAGTAGGACACATGATCAATTGGAGGATGTCAGAGCAGTGGGGAGGACGAAGAGATAATGAATCTAAAGGTGGGACATAATGCCACCAGGCAGCACTTTACACACCACAGCTGCATTTGTTGTGTTTCTTCCACCTTTTATCCACCTCTTTGTTGCTGCATCGTTGTCGTTGTCGTTGTCGTCGTCATCATCATCGTCGTCGTCGTCGTCGTCGTCATCGTCGTCTTCGTCGTCGTCGTCGTCGTCGTCGTCGTCATCCTGAACCACTGACTGTTGGCTTCAATTGAGACTTTTCTAGACCTGAGTGTTATGAGCTCAGGTCCAACTGAGATCAACTTCAAATGGATGTTCTGTTGCCAGGTGTGGGAAGACACTCTGGCAGCATTGTGATAACACACCAACATGATGTCATCGTGACAGCCAAGGATTAATCCACTGCAGAGCAGCAAGAGAAGTAAAATCATTGCTAAAAGAAGGTGGATCAGTACGGGTAGCAATCAGCTAGCTGGGCACTCCTATGCCATGGTAAGATGACAAGCACCTGCCACCACCATCTGGTGAAATGCCAGTAAAACTAAAATGGTGAGTTCTCACATCAGCATAAGAGGGACATGTGATCCCTGCATGAGAGGAAAAGTGGTGGGGAAGGAAAAACAGGTTGTGAGCAGGTGGGGCACTGGCATATCACTTTGTGACATTTATTTGTTTGTTTGTTTGTTTGATATATATCCCTCCACATCTGGACAATAGGCCATTCTGGGAGGCTCACAGCATTCATAAATCCATGAAACATTCATAAACATTTATGATCAAAAGCCATCAATAGCTAGTTGCTTAGGTGTCTGTGGGAGCCAGAGGTTGGGAGTTCAATTCCCACTGTACCTCCTTTAAAGAGGTTGGACTCCATGATACACTGCAGCTCTGCACTTCAAAGGTGGTTCTTCTTCTTCTTCTTCTTCTTCTTCTTCTTCTTCTTCTTCTTCTTCTTCTTCTTCTTCTTCTTCTTCTTCTTCTTCTTCTTCTTCTTCTTCACCACCACCACCACCACCACCACCACCATCTTCAACAACAACATGTTAGTCTGTGGAACTCTCTGCCACAGGGTGTGTTGATGGCATCTGGTCTAGACTTTCAAAGGGGATTGGACAGATTCCTGGAGGAAAAGTCCATCACAGGTTACAAACCATGATGGAGATGTATAATCTCCAGGCTTAAAACCAGGGTATTTCAAGGGCCAGATGAAGGGGAGTGGTAGCAGGAGACAGATATCTAGTCTCATGCGCTCCCAAACGCATTTGGTGGGGCCACTGTGAGATACAGGGAGCTGGACTACATGGGCCTTTGGCCTGATCCAGCAGGGCTCTCTTCTTATGTTCTTATGTAACAACAGCTTCAGATCCCTTGCTGCAATGGAGGAACTCTCAATGGGCCTCAATGGGGTTAATGAGATCAGATTCCAGTGTGCCTTGGATATAGAAATGAGTAGAGTGGAGGGCATTAGAGGATAAGGATAAAAGCCATCTTGCTTTGTTGTCTGTTTTTCTTGCCTTTTTAAAGTTTAATTGATGATATTTGTGTACTCTATTTGATTTTTTTATATTGTATGTATCTGATTATTACTTAATGCATTATTGTTGTTTTATTCTGTTGTAAACTGCCCAGAGTGGCCTTAGTAGCCAGATGACTGGTATATGAATTGAATAAATTATCTTCATCATCATTATCATTTGGCAAGAAAAAAAGATGAAACTGTGTCACATCTCATCTGTGAATGCCCAAAGATTGCACAGAATACAAAATCATACATGATCGACTGGCAAAATTAGACATTATCCAAAAAAATCTTTTGGGATTTATGGCTCCAGACTGATAGATCCATTGAGCACTCCAGGCATAGAATTAATAGAACAAAAATATCTGGATCATAGACATTGCAATTCAAGGGGATGTCAGAGTTGAAGCTAAAGAATTGGAAAAAACTAACCAAATACAGATGTCTGGCAATCGAAATATCTTGTTTGTGGATGAAACACGATTAACGGTCCCCACAGTCATTGGGGCTTTGGGGACAATATCAAGACATTTCACACAATATTACAAGCAGTTGCAGATCTCAGAAAAAAAAAAACCACCATCGGAGCTACACTGGGAGGTGTGGTCCAACAGCATCAAAAGAGCCAAAACTTGCTCCAACCCTTGATCATAACATAGCTTGGACCATAGGAATTCCTGACTCCAGGTGTTCTGCCACTCAGACAGCGATGTGCAACTATGACCCTCCAAATGTTATTTTAGTGCAACTTGCAGCAGCCCTAACCAGCTTAGCCAAGGGCGAGGATCATAGCTGCTGCAATTCAGAAATACCTGGAGGGGTTGAATTGTCTGCCCCTGTCCTAAACTTTGAGGAAGCAAGAGAATGCAAGAGTCACCTATCAAAGAAGGTGGGGAACACTTATTTTATGGCACTCAAGAGAAGTGACTCCATGCCTCTGTTAGATTGTTCCAGGAATGGTTCACAGGTTCCAGTTAGGAGGTAGGCGATGTCCCCCAAAATGCAGTCAGCCAGTGCCTAATCTGCACTGCATGACAGAAGGCAATTTCCCAGCTTCTGGGTTTTCAGATTCAAAGAGAGCCATGAAGGGACATATGAAAGGCAGCTGCTTAGGTTACAGAAGAAACAGCATTGCAGTCTCTATGTGGACCCCCAAGGACCCCCATGATCGAGCAAGGTCCACGAGTGAGAGCACCTGGAGTTTGTCCCTGACAGAACAAGGTGAGTGTTCTTTCCCAACCAAGGGCTTCTCTGTTACCTGCTGCCAAAGGCAGACAAAGGCAGATACCTCCCCATGGGCCGAATAAGCCTGGCGTTCCCAATCTCTCCAACGACCAATCTCAGCATGTTCCTGCAGTGTGACACAAATGTTCTGAAAGCAAAACAGCCCTCCGACAAGATGCCCTGCTTAAAAATTCATTTTTTTGACAAAACTGACAAAGACGTCCAAAATCTGGGCCAGCCTTTCCCTTAGGATATTTCGGGATTGCCGGGAGCCTTCCATATCAGCTGCACTACTGCCTGGGACCATGGATGTCTTCTCTCCTTTCATCTGAGGAAAGATTAAAGGCTGGCAAATGGAGGCGTCCGCTGAGATTAGCCCTGTCAGGTGAAGTTATACTCTTATCTCTTTGGCACTGCTAGCAATTACTTCCAGAACATTTCAGCTCATTTTACCTCAGCTGATGAAGGCTTGAGGTATGAACGGAAACATCCTGGAATTAATTCTTAACATTACTGTAGAGGGTCATGTAATTCTATTTGACATATTTATCCAACCATCCTGCTGTTAAAGACTATATACAATTTGCTCTACAGTAGGACCTTGGTATCCTCTGGGGATTGGTTCCAGGCCTTTCTGTGGATAATGAAAAACATGGATAAGAGAGAATGCCTACCCACCCACCCCCAAACTGCTGTTTCTTGACAGTAGCTTGCTTTATGACTGCTGTTTTGAGATAGTAGCTTGCTTTACAGCTGCTGTTTTTGACAACAGCTTGCTTTACAGATACTGTTTGTGACAACAGCTTGCTTTACAGCTTGCTTTGTGGCTGCTGAATTTAATTTTTTTTCCTCTGGTAACCGTGGATAACTGAATCAGTGGATAATGAATCAGTGGATACAGGGAACCTACTGTATACACTTTATATATTTATAATACACAATATGTATTGTTTTTCTTACTACAAGCGTGAAAGACTTCCCACTCAGTGACTACTGGTCAGATGGGCTGTGGGTTCTACAGTGTGCTTTGCCAAGAGCCAAACCAACAATGGCTGGGGGCAGTCCCTCCCTTTTGCAACATCCATAAGAAATCCCTAAAAAGCATTCTAAGATTTGGGCATGGCAGTCATCAATATGTGGGCAACTTCCATTTCAACCACTCACGTTCCTCGGTAAGTTGTACCACCACAGAAGTTGTGGTAGTTTCTGGGCAAACGGGTATGATGGAGGTGCCTTGGGTAGCATAAACCTCTGCTTTCGATGTACACTTTTATAGCTGCAATTAGGTGGGTTGTTTAGTTCTTCCGAACTTTACATGAGTTCAGGGAGCTGAGCTGGTAAGCAGATGTGCTTTCTGCCTGTGGTCCCACAGCTGCAGCCCATGAAAGAGTGTGTAGGTGCAAGGTAGCCACCTGAATAAATAGACAGATGGATGGATGGACTAACAGACAGAAGGAGGACATTAATGTTGATCCATGAAAGCTCACACTTCAAAGACTAACAGATCTATTTCAGTGTCATAATATATTGTTGTAAGGGTTCGATTCTCTCAAGAACCTGTGCCGATCCATAACTCAGTCCAGAATCCACTCTCGAATAACCTTCAAAAGGATTTTTATTTAAATTAACATTAACGGAACTAAAACATACATTACTTTCAGGCACTTGTGGTAAATCTCTCGGCTTTGTTACAATAACATAATCAAACACAGGTTCTTCTAACAGTAACCGCAACGGAGTATCTTCTTTTGAAGGGAGATTTAGAAATATGGGCGATGGTGCATCCCCCGTCCCATATATTGTGTGTCGCAGCATGGGTGTTTGGCCCATTGAGCTACGGGATTCTCCGGTTTGCCTCTGCTCCATCCTGGTCCAAACCTTTCCTGATCACCTGGCCACTTGACTGGTCTTACTTGAACGGTCCTAGTAAAATAATCGATTTCTCTTATTCTAAACCGATCTCCCTCATGTTTCTTCTCCCTCTCCTCCGCCTGTGTGCCTATCTCTCTCAATGGCCTCTTCCAACTGTCACTTGGTGCCTAGCGCTCTCGCTCCTCTGTCCTTGATTCCACGCGCTCTATCCACACACCCTCATATTCCTCAGACACCCATAATGCCTCTCTCTCATATACACCTGTTCCTAATCCAGATGCTTTCTCTGACTCTATTCCTGCCTCAGCTAACCCTATTTTATCCAAGTCCTCTGATAACCTTTTAACATCGCCCTTCTCCCTCTTGTCATCCTCGCGATGTTTCAGACCAGACAGCTCACTCTGATTTCCAACTTCACAATTGTCTTTTCTCTCCTCCTTTCCCCTTTAATCTTGCCAACAGGCTGAGGCAGACTAGCATGGCTGCTTCTTTGGAAATACACAGACAGACATGCCAATATACTATTGGCATTTTTGCCAGCACAATGAAGAATTTTGGAGACAGAGTTAAGACATCACTGTAGATGCTATCTGTTATATACTAAGTTGTGCAAGTCAGTGCAGAACAGACAATGTCTACAGTGATTTCTTAATTTAAGGGAACTTGCCTCCCCAAGTGATTCTGTCTGCATTACCCTGGTAGATGTAAGTGAAGCCAAATCTCCGTTTGGAAGTGAAGTGTGTGGGAGGTGGATATAATTCTGATTAATTTGGTCATTTCTCTACCCTGCTCAATTCTGTATGTGTCTGCTCAAGAATATGCCCCAGATGATAAATGTTCATGTGTGCCCACTGCAGCGCTCCTGTACATGTGTGTCATGTGCTGTACTTAAGACAGGAGAGAAGGAAGGAACTGGGACCAGACATGGAAGCAAGGAGGCCAGTGTACAAGTTCAACTTCTCATCATGAGCACCACTTTGCCACATTTCTTCTGCTCTCTCTCTCTCTCTCTCTCTGTTATCTGCAGAGGGAATTATATAAAGCAGAACGAGAGAGGCTGCGGAGAAAGAAAGCCCGGCGCTGAAAGCAAAGCGGAAGAGGGCAGAATATTCTGTATGCCCGCTAGCAAGGTGTGTGTGGAGGCCAGTACTGCCCTTCTGGCAACCTATAATACTTCCAGCAGTTGACATGTGGCCTGCCTTGCCATTGCTTTTGACCCTGTGGACTCCCACTGGTGGTGCAGGCACAACGCAAGGGCCCCTTTCCCCTCACTCTCAAGCTGGTGTTGCAGCTCCTTACCTCAGCTGCCTGCCCATCTTGTTTGGCTCCGCATTCCTCCCTGCTGCTCACATTTTGACCCAATCCCAGAACGTACAGAATTATCTGCCCCGCTCAGCCCAGGACCCCCTAGACAGGGGTTGTCAAGCTGTTGCACACCTACTGCCGTATTAAGGGGGGTTGGGCAGCTGATGCACACTGCATTTCACAGGCCCACCAAGACACCTCTGGCACTCCTGCCAGCTCTGAGCTCTCTCCCCATGAACAGGAGTCTCTCTTTCCATCTCTAAATGTTAGGCCAGAAGGAGCAGGACACTTCCATCTGCTGCTACCCTGTCTTTCAAAGGCCCACGGGGAGGTTGAGGGATATGGGTCCTCACCATGAGAAGTCCTGGGGTGACCAACAAGACCCACATCTGACTCACTGCCCTTCCCCCAGGGTTACCCTAGTCTGCAGAATGCAAACTGACACTGAATTTAATTAAATGAAGAATGCAAAATCGAACCCGCTTCTTTGGTGACTAGCGAGTGCTGGTGATGAATAGGCATTGCAAAATCAATAGTGTAAATAAACACCTTAAGAGAGACAATTACTTTCCATTGGGGGCCGGGCCGTTGCTTAGGATTTGCTGAGTCCAGATTCCACAGTGACTAATTTGCTAATGAATTCCACTTCAATAGCTCCGTGCTGGAAGTCTATCTTTGAAATGTATTCCAAACATTTTAAGGTCTCCGTTATGATATCTTGGGGGCTTGAGATGGTTCTTTGCTTCTTTCTGGTTAGTGCTATTTTTACATTAATGTCTTATTTATTTCTGCCCAGCAAAAATCAATACCAGCCATGCTCCTTAACTTTGAAGAAGGATACTGTCAAAAATAGAGTGTGCCGAGAACTTCTTCTGAGGCCATCAAATAGCAGATAAGGATGGTTTAGTAGGAAGGGGAAAACAATTTGCAAGTAGAGATGGGCACAAAACACCAAAATGGCATTTTGTTTGGTTTTTCATTTGTTTTTTATTTTTTCATTTTGTTTAGAATGAAATGATTTTTTTAAAAAATCATTTCATTTTTTGTTTTTGTTTTTTGTTTTTGTTTTTTTATCTATTTACTGCACTGACCAGCTGGCCTGCAGTCTGGGTCAGCACTTTTTAATTTTTAATTTTTGATTTTACTCTACCACCAAACAGCTGGCCCATAGACTGGGTCAGCACTTTTTAATTTTTTAATTTTTTTTACTCTACCGCTGACCAGCTGGCTCATGGGCTGGGTCAGTGCTTTATTTATTTATTTATTTATTTATTTATTTATTTATTTATTTATTTATTTATTTATTCAAGCACTGACCAGCTGGCCTGCGGGCCGGGTTGGCACTTTTTAAAAAAATTAATTTTTCAATTTTTTTACTCAAGCGCCAATCAGCTGTAGCACGGGCTGATCGGAGCTTTTTTTTTTTTTTTTTGCCAAAGGGAGGCCTCCCCCCTGCCTCAGAAGCCCTCCCTGTGGGGGCTTGTCACCCAGTGGCAACATTCAGGTAGGAGACGCTGGATGGGGAAAGGAAAAACAAAATGAAACGAAACAAAAATTTCCGTTTGTTTTTCTTTGAGGGTGCAATTCATTATTTTGTTATGTAATGAAATGAATAATGAATAACAAAACAAATAAAATATTCATTTCATGCCCATCTCTGTTTGCAAGTGTCTAGAGGCACACTTCTCGGCATCCTGCAGGTCCTGGGGTTCTTGTGAGTTTCGGCGCAGACTGAACCTGATGGTGGCAAATTCACTGCTCTGGAGTAGAGATGGGCACGACCAGAAAAAATTTTTTTCCGAGTTGTCATTTTTCGGGACGGGTCCGTTTCGGGTCGTTTCCGTTTTTCGCGAAATTTTTCAAAAATTTGTCATTTCATCGTTTCATTTGTCATTTGTCGTTTCTACCGTGATTAGCGCAATTTGACTTCCCATTCCCACCAGAGCATGGGGGCGTCCCGCAATGACCCAGAGCAGGCGGAAAACACTTTAAACTGGGTGGTGATGAATAATATTAATAAATATATTGTAGCATAAGACTGCATCCTATGCAATAAAGCAAACAAAGTGGCCAGAAATGCAATATTCTTTTTTTTCCTCTTGGTCAGCTCAGCGCTGAACCGGCCGGCTACCCTACTTGGTCTGGCTGCCTGTTATACTTTTGTTGTTGTTTTGTTTTGAAGCTTTTATCCATCCCATCTCCCCTCCACCTCTCAGAGGCAGCAGGAGACACAGACATTCCGTTCCTCCCCAAATCTGGATGAGGGTCTACTCCTCTCAATGGCCCCCCCATCTCCAAGGTCCTGGCTTCACATCACACTGTAAAGCCAAGCCAATGCAACCCTGGTCATCTAGCGGTTAGTCTGATATTAGGGTTAGGGTTAGGGTTAGGAACTTGGAATAGGTAGGGATTGGGCTCTGGGTTGCTCTTAAGGAAAACAGTGTGCTGGCGTACGGGCACACAGCTTGGACTGGCAGAGTTTTCATCCCTTCTTAGTGAGCAACAGTGGTTTGCATCCCAGAGGACAGAGTGGTTGGCCAGGAGGCCACACACAGCCTGAGTCTGAGGCCACAGGGCCTGAGTAAGTGCGAAGGCCAGCATGGCAGATTTTTGCCTTATCATCAGAAGAAGAATTCCAGTAAAATGTCCCTTCTTAGTGACTCACATGTCTTGCAGCCCAGAGGACAGAGTAGGGGAGCCCAAAGGCCTGAGTCTGAGGCCACAGGGCCCTGCGAGGGAGGCCATCAAGGCCACAAAGTCCAGCCAGCTCCAGTACCCAAAGTGACTGAATGGCCTGAGCATGCAGGCAAATTTTCCTTCTTAGTGAGTCACAGTGTTTTGCAGCCCAGAGGAAAGAGTAGGCGGAGGCCACATCAGTCTGAGGCCACAGGGCTGAGTCTGAGTCTTAGTTTTAGTCATCAGTGACAGTTCCTACACCACCAAGAACCAAGCCTGGAACTTTCAGGCAAATATTCTTGGTGGTGGTGACAGACAGAGTGCCACCAGCAGCACGCAAGTACAATTCCCTTCTTAGTGAGCCACAGTGTCTTGCAGCCCAGAGGAAAGAGTGGTGGGGGCCACATGGGGCCTGAACTCAGTCAGTCACAGTTCTCAAAATCTCCCTGGGACTTTCCAAATCTTCTGTGACAGACATGCCACCAGAAAACATTGTCCTGAGCCACAGTGTCTTGCAGCCCAGAGGACAGAGCAGAAAAATATTAAAAATTGAGTCAAAGGCCACAGGGCCCAACTAGTAGGATCTGACTGCCAGCTCAGTACCCAGCACAGCAATGGCCAAGAACCAAACATGCCAGCAAGGCAGCGTTATGCTTCACAACAAGTGCTACATTTTTTTCAATCCCTTCTTAGTGAGCCACAGTGTTCTGCAGCCCAGAGGACAGAGTGGCGGGGACCAAATCCACCCTAACTCTGACCCTAATGTCTCAAAATGAGTCTCCCAAATTCCCAATAACTCTTCAAATGCAACTTGAAAACATTGTACTGACAGTGATGAAGTTTTCTTGTCCGGCCACATCTTTGTTCCAGGGTTTGAGCAAAAAATTATAAAATGTTTAAGCAGTGTTAACGTGTGTCACAACATCAACTAGGTTACTTGTTAAGCTACATTATGTGTGTTTTTTTGCATTTTATTTGCAGGAAAAGCAATCATTAACCACAAATAGTGTGCCACAGTACTAGTACTGTACAAGTTTTTTCCTTCTTAGTGAGCCACAGTGGTTTGCAGCCCAGAGGAAAGAGTGGCTGGAGGGGCCACATAGCCTGAGTCTGAGGCCACAGGGCCTGAGTAGGCGAGGCCAAAAGGACTGCTTAGAAGAAGAATTCCTGAGTCCTTCTCAGTGACTCACATGCAGCCCAGAGGGTCTTCCTTCACAAAGGCCTGAGTCTGAGGCCACAGGGCCCGAGTAGGGAGGATCATTGCCAGCTGGTCCAAATCCCATCCCATGGCCTGAGCACGCCAGTAAATTGTCCTTCTTAGTGAGTCACAGTGTTTTGCAGCCCAGAGGAAAGAGGGCGGAGGCCACATCATAGCTTGAGTGAGTCTGAGTCTTAGTAGTAGTCATCAGTCACAGTTCCTTCACTCCAAGAACCAAGCCTGGAACTTTCAGACAAATCTTCTATATGGTGACAGACAGAGTGCCACCAGCACGCAAGTACAATTCCTCCTTAGTGAGCCACAGTGTCTTGCAGCCCAGAGGAAAGAGTGGTGGGGGCCACATGGGGCCTAACTCTGAGGCGAATATCAGAGTGCCACCAGCAGACTACTATTCCCTCCTTAGTATCCACCAACTTGGCCCAGAGGATGGAACTTCTCTGACAAACTCTTTTAAATCTCCCAAATTCAATTGTAGAATGCAACTTGAAAACATTGTACTGACAGTGATGAAGAGCACATTATGAGAAGTGAGCAGAAAAATATTAAAAATTGGGTCAAAGAAAACATGACAACAACTAGTACTGACTGAGTGAGCCAGCACCAAGAACCACACATTGGCAGCCCAGTGGAAAGAACAAGCACATTTTCCTTCCTTAGTGAGCCACAGTGTTTGCAGCCCAGGGAAAGAGTGGCAGGGGCCACATGGGGCCTAACTCTGAGGCCTGAGTCCAGCCTGAAAAAACTGCAAGCCAGAGGGTCTTCCTTCACAGCTGTGTGTGTGCTGCTTCTCTGGTAAAATCCCATCCCAGGCACGTTCCTTTCTCAGTGAGTCAGTGCTTTGCACTGCCAATGGAAAGAGTAGCCCTTCCTCCACAGACTCGGAGACAGTGAAACAGACTACTACTAGTATCCACCATCAAGGACAGGGATGGAACTTCCTGACAAACTCTTTTATTACAGAGTATCCACCAAGAACCAAGCCTGGAGGCTTCCTCCCTTCCTTCTTAGTGAGCCACAGTTGGCAGCCCAGTGGAAAGAGCACAATGTCCTCCTTAGTGAGTCACAGTGATTGGCATGGCAGCTCAGAGTCTCAGAGTCAGTGTGGAGGCTGACAAAACTCCCACACAGCGGCAACACTTCCTGCAGAAAGGCCTGCCTCTTCCCACTCTCAGAAGCGGAGCTGTCTAATTCCCTTCTTTGTGAGCCACAGTGCATTGCAGCCCAGTGGAAAGAGTGGCGGAGGTGACAGTAGGCCTGTGAATCACAGTCTCACAGTCAGTGTGCGACAGAGTATCCACCAAGTACCAAGCCTGGAGACTTCCTCCCTTCCTTCTTAGTGAGCCACAGTTGGCAGCCCAGTGGAAAGAGTGGCGGAGGAGACAGTAGTAGGCCTGTGAATCACAGTCTCACAGTCAGTGTGTGACAGAGTATCCACCAAGTACCAAGCCTGGAGGCTTCCTCCCTTCCTTCTTAGTGAGCCACAGTTGGCAGCCCAGTGGAAAGAGTGGTGGAGGAGACAGTAGTAGGCCTGTGAATCACAGTCTCACAGTCAGTGTGTGACAGAGTATCCACCAAGTACCAAGCCTGGAGGCTTCCTCCCTTCCTTCTTAGTGAGCCACAGTTGGCAGCCCAGAGGAAAGAGTAGCGGAGGCCTAAACAAACCCCCTAACCCTAACGTGGAGTCCAGAAGGCCTGACTAGAGGAGGTGGAGGGAGAAGCACCTAGGAATCTCCCCTCCTTCTGCCAAGGGATTTCCCAACCTGGATTGTGTGAAGAACCAGGATGACAGATTCCCCCAATTCTAAACAAAATAGTTGATGTCATGACTGCACCTTACAGTTGGTCAAGTGATTTTCTGCCTTGAGGCAGGGGCAGCCGGGGTTGCTGCATGGGCAAGTTGAGGGGAGTGGCTGACAGGGCGCATGTCGGCTCGGAGGCTGAACTTGAAGCACTGAACCGTGCTGTTAGGCTGAAGGAGAAGCACCTGGAAGGCCTCCTCTAAGCCGGGAGTGCCGGGAGCCTGACAGGCAGGCAGGGAGAAGACACAGAGCTTGAGTGAGTCTGAGTCTTAGACCACACAGGCTGCCAAAAGGACAGCAAGCCAGAATCTGAGTCTGACTCTTCCTTCCCAGCTGTGTGCTGGTAGACTTGCTAACTGCCAGCAATCTACTACCATGCCCTTCGTAGTGAATCACAGTTTCCACAACTCCAAGAGCCAAGCCTGGAACTTTTGGGCAAATCTTCTATTTGTAAATGGTGACAGAGTGCCACCAGCACGCCAATAAGATGTCCTTCTTAGTGAGCCACAGTGCCGTGCAGCCCAGAGGAAAGAGTGGTGGAGGCCACATAGCTTGAGTGAGTCTGAGTAGTCAGTCACAGTTCCTACAGCTCCAAAAGCCAAGCCTGGAACTTTCGGGCAAATCTTCTATTTGTAAATGGTGACAGAGTGCCACCAGCACACCAGTAAGATGTCCTTCTTAGTGAGCCACAGTGCCGTGCAGCCCAGAGGAAAGAGTGGTGGAGACCCAAAGGCCTGAGTCTTGATGCTGCCAAAAGGACAGGAAGGAAGAGTTCTGTCTGACTCTTCCTTCCCATGTGTTGTTACGCTGGCAAGTAGCAAACTGCCAATAGGCAAGGGCAATGCCCTTCTTAATGAGTCACACAGACTCACAGATCCACCATGAATGCACCCTGGAAGTTCCTCCTGACAGGCTCTTCTATTTCTAAGAAATGGACAACACACGGTTATGTGCAGTACAGTATACACAGCACACAGTACGCGCAAGTACATTTCACTCCAGTCCTTCTTAGTGAGTCACAGTGTTCTGCAGCCCATCCCCCTTGCCTAACCCTAACCCCCTTCCCAGTATTCCTGATTGAGTTCCCCTCTCGGGTGATCATTCACCACCACCACCTCTAAAGGAGACCAGACCACAAACCCAGAGTCCTTCTAAGTGGGTCACAGACCAGCCCAGAGGACAAAGTAGGGGAGGCCAGAAGGCCAGACTAGAGGAGGTTGAATGAGAAGCAGCTGGAAGGCATGCTCAAAGCTGGGAGTCTGACAGGAAGGCAGGTTGGCAGAGGGGCAGGCAGGCAGGGAAGCAGGCAGTCCGGTTTACAGATATGTAGGCTAGGCAGGCTTGCAGGATACCAGCCACCCAGGCTAGGGATTGGGAAGGCACAAAGCCAAAGTGCCAGAAGGAAGGATTGTTTCTGCCTTGGGAGGTAGAGTTTCTATCGCCAGATTCGCCACCCCAGGAGACCGGGTTTTGTCAAGCAAGGAGAAAGAGTGGTAGCAGGAGATCTGGGCTATTTCTTTAAGGCTGTAAGGAAGGAGGACTAGGAGAGCTAGCCCCCTGCTCCTCAGTCTTTGAGGTAGGTTGTTGTAAAGTGCTTCCTGACCACTTTGTAAGCAGATTGGTGGCGCCTAAACCCCAGGGAAGGGAGGAAGCACCAAGGAAGGCAGGTTTTAGGGTCTCACTCAGACCAGCCATGGCCAACGGGGAAACATTGGGCCAATACAGATTACAGATACAGACCCTTTCAAATGA